>JAVIAB010000001.1:5019858-5399858 GCA_032433765.1 Megaustenia siamemsis
TACCACACCTAGTGACACAGATGATCATGTCTCTCCACAACTTTCTCATCAAGTACCACACCTAGTGACACAGATGATCATGTCTCTCCACAACTTTCTCATCAAGTACCACACCTAGTGACACAGATGATCATGTCTCTCCACAACTTTCTCATCAAGTACCACACCTAGTGACACAGATGATCATGTCTCTCCACAACTTTCTCATCAAGTACCACACCTAGTGACACAGATGATCATGTCTCTCCACAACTTTCTCATCAAGTACCACACCTAGTGACACAGATGATCATGTCTCTCCACAACTTTCTCATCAAGTACCACACCTAGTGACACAGATGATCATGTCTCTCCACAACTTTCTTATCAAGTACCACACCTAGTGACACAGATGATCATGTCTCTCCACAACTTTCTCATCAAGTACCACACCTAGTGACACAGATGATCATGTCTCTCCACAACTTTCTCATCAAGTACCACACCTAGTGACACAGATGATCATGTCTCTCCACAACTTTCTCATCAAGTACCACACCTAGTGACACAGATGATCATGTCTCTCCACAACTTTCTCATCAAGTACCACACCTAGTGACACAGATGATCATGTCTCTCCACAACTTTCTCATCAAGTACCACACCTAGTGACACAGATGATCATGTCTCTCCACAACTTTCTCATCAAGTACCACACCTAGTGACACAGATGATCATGTCTCTCCACAACTTTCTCATCAAGTACCACACCTAGTGACACAGATGATCATGTCTCTCCACAACTTTCTCATCAAGTACCACACCTAGTGACACAGATGATCATGTCTCTCCACAACTTTCTCATCAAGTACCACACCTAGTGACACAGATGATCATGTCTCTCCACAACTTTCTCATCAAGTACCACACCTAGTGACACAGATGTTCATGTCTCTCCACAACTTTCTCATCAAGTACCACACCTAGTGACACAGATGATCATGTCTCTCCACAACTTTCTCATCAAGTACCACACCTAGTGACACAGATGATCATGTCTCCTCCCACAACTTTCTCATCAAGTACCACACCTAGTGACACAGATGATCATGTCTCTCCACAATTTTCTCATCAAGTACCACACCTAGTGACACAGATGATCATGTCTCTCACACTCTAACTTTCTCATCAAGTACCACACCTAGTGACCACAGATGATCATGTCTCTCCACAACTTTCTCATCAAGTACCACACCTAGTGACACAGATGATCATGTCTCTCCACAACTTTCTCATCAAGTACCACACCTAGTGACACAGATGATCATGTCTCTCCACAACTTTCTCATCAAGTACCACACCTAGTGACACAGATGATCATGTCTCTCCACAACTTTCTCATCAAGTACCACACCTAGTGACACAGATGATCATGTCTCTCCACAACTTTCTCATCAAGTACCACACCTAGTGACACAGATGATCATGTCTCTCCACAACTTTCTCATCAAGTACCACACCTAGTGACACAGATGATCATGTCTCTCCACACACTTTCTCATCAAGTACCACACCTAGTGACACAGATGATCATGTCTCTCCACAACTTTCTCATCAAGTACCACACCTAGTGACACAGATGATCATGTCTCTCCACACTTTCTCATCAAGTACCACACCTAGTGACACAGATGATCATGTCTCTCCACAACTTTCTCATCAAGTACCACACCTAGTGACACAGATGATCATGTCTCTCCACAACTTTCTCATCAAGTACCACACCTAGTGACACAGATGATCATGTCTCTCCACAACTTTCTCATCAAGTACCACACCTAGTGACACAGATGATCATGTCTCTCCACAACTTTCTCATCAAGTACCACACCTAGTGACACAGATGATCATGTCTCTCCACAACTTTCTCATCAAGTACCACACCTAGTGACACAGATGATCATGTCTCTCCACAACTTTCTCATCAAGTACCACACCTAGTGACACAGATGATCATGTCTCTCCACAACTTTCTCATCAAGTACCACACCTAGTGACACAGATGATCATGTCTCTCCACAACTTTCTCATCAAGTACCACACCTAGTGACACAGATGTTCATGTCTCTCCACAACTTTCTCATCAAGTACCACACCTAGTGACACAGATGATCATGTCTCTCCACAACTTTCTCATCAAGTACCACACCTAGTGACACAGATGATCATGTCTCTCCACAACTTTCTCATCAAGTACCACACCTAGTGACACAGATGATCATGTCTCTCCACAACTTTCTCATCAAGTACCACACCTAGTGACACAGATGATCATGTCTCTCCACAATTTTCTCATCAAGTACCACACCTAGTGACACAGATGATCATGTCTCTCCACAACTTTCTCATCAAGTACCACACCTAGTGACACAGATGATCATGTCTCTCCACAACTTTCTCATCAAGTACCACACCTAGTGACACAGATGATCATGTCTCTCCACAACTTTCTCATCAAGTACCACACCTAGTGACACAGATGATCATGTCTCTCCACAACTTTCTCATCAAGTACCACACCTAGTGACACAGATGATCATGTCTCTCCACAACTTTCTCATCAAGTACCACACCTAGTGACACAGATGATCATGTCTCTCCACAACTTTCTCATCAAGTACCACACCTAGTGACACAGATGATCATGTCTCTCCACAACTTTCTCATCAAGTACCACACCTAGTGACACAGATGATCATGTCTCTCCACAACTTTCTCATCAAGTACCACACCTAGTGACACAGATGATCATGTCTCTCACAACTTTCTCATCAAGTACCACACCTAGTGACACAGATGATCATGTCTCTCCACAACTTTCTCATCAAGTACCACACCTAGTGACACAGATGATCATGTCTCTCCACAACTTTCTCATCAAGTACCACACCTAGTGACACAGATGATCATGTCTCTCCACAACTTTCTCATCAAGTACCACACCTAGTGACACAGATGATCATGTCTCTCCACAACTTTCTCATCAAGTACCACACCTAGTGACACAGATGATCATGTCTCTCCACAACTTTCTCATCAAGTAACCACACCTAGTGACACAGATGATCATGTCTCTCCACAACTTTCTCATCAAGTACCACACCTAGTGACACAGATGATCATGTCTCTCCACACTTTCTCATCAAGTACCACACCTAGTGACACAGATGATCATGTCTCTCCACAACTTTCTCATCAAGTACCACACCTAGTGACACAGATGATCATGTCTCTCCACAACTTTCTCATCAAGTACCACACCTAGTGACACAGATGATCATGTCTCTCCACAACTTTCTCATCAAGTACCACACCTAGTGACACAGATGATCATGTCTCTCCACAACTTTCTCATCAAGTACCACACCTAGTGACACAGATGATCATGTCTCTCCACAACTTTCTCATCAAGTACCACACCTAGTGACACAGATGATCATGTCTCTCCACAACTTTCTCATCAAGTACCACACCTAGTGACACAGATGATCATGTCTCTCCACAACTTTCTCATCAGTACCACACCTAGTGACACAGATGATCATGTCTCTCCACAACTTTCTCATCAAGTACCACACCTAGTGACACAGATGATCATGTCTCTCCACAACTTTCTATCTCAACAGCTATTACCAAACCATTAACTTAACGATTTGGCTGCTAATGTCCTGTTTATTTGGTTTGTCTCGTTACTGTGAATTTAGGCACATTTTTACATTACACTGGTTAACTAAGAACTCTTCAGTGTGAAATTACACTAAATTTGCCATAACTTCCTGCTTTGTTAATGGCAAATATTTTCAAATTTGTGTTTGATAATCGTTATCAGAATTCAATCACACAGATAATTCTCTTCTGTTTTTTAGCTCCCATAATGAAATTAAGTCATTGAGTTTTATATGATTTTCACTTCAATTATGTGGAAAGTGAATAAGAAATAGGTTTTTATTCAATTTAGACGTGGTAGTTAGATAGTAATTATTTATAATTCCATTGACAAAAATGTATTCCATATCTTCTCATTTACTGAAATGCTATCTTTGCCTGAGACATTCCACACCTCACCTCACCTCTGTTGTACATCTACCACCTGAGACATTCTACACCTCACTTCTGTGTACATCTACCACCTGAGACATTCAATACCTCACCTCTGTTGTTCATCTACCACCTGAGACATTCTATACCTCACCTCTGTTGTACACCTCACCTCTGTTGTACATATACCACCTGAGACATTCAACATCTCACCTCTGTTGTACATCTACCACCTGAGACATTCAACACCTCACCTCTGTTGTACATCTACCACCTGAGACATTCTATACCTCACCTCTACCTCTGTTATACATCAACCACCTGAGACATTCTATACCTCACCTCTACCTCTGTTGTACATCTACCACCTGAGACATTCTATACCTCACCTCTACCTCTGTTGTACATCTACCACCTGAGACATTCTATACCTCATCTCTACCTCTGTTGTACATCTACCACCTGAGACATTCTATACCTCACCTCTACCTCTGTTGTACATCTACCACCTGAGACATTCTATACCTCACCTCTACCTCTGTTGTACATCTACCACCTGAGACATTCTATACCTCACCTCTACCTCTGTTATACATCAACCACCTGAGACATTCTATACCTCACCTCTACCTCTGTTGTACATCTACCACCTGAGACATTCTATACCTCACCTCTACCTCTGTTGTACATCTACCACCTGAGACATTCTATACCTCACCTCTACCTCTGTTGTACATCTACCACCTGAGACATTCTATACCTCACCTCTACCTCTGTTGTACATCTACCACCTGAGACATTCTATACCTCATCTCTACCTCTGTTGTACATCTACCATCTGAGACATTCTACACCTCACCTCTACCTCAATTGTACATCAACCATCTGAGACATTCTACACCTCACCTCTTTTGTACATCTACCACCTGAGACATTCTACACCTCACCTCTGTTGTACATCTACCATTTGAAGTTAACATTGTTCCCTGGTATATGAATCCCATGACCTAATTTTATAATGTTCCATTTTCTTTAATTCTATATTTAGAACATGTCTTTTACATTGTTGCAATGTCCCATCCGTTATTTTCCAGTTGAGGCTACATAAGAAAATGTTCTCTGCATCTCTACTCGCAGTCCCACATAGTATTTCATATTTCATATTTGTGTCTCCTTTAGTTGAAACCTTCCATCAATGTAATGCCAATCATTTTCTGAAACTCATTTTCACTCTTATTTAGAACTAACATACACCAAATTATCTGGCCAGAATGCCTCAAGACATTGAAGTCATTGGATCACATGGCATGTGTACACTGTCCCATGCAGTAATGTTCAGGTCAGTATAACCCTGAACCATTATGCCCTTTGTGCCTGCCCAGTAAACCTGTCCCTTTGGTCCTATTTTGTCTCTTTCACTCACTCTCATTTCTATGGTGAATTAACTTTTCAGAAATGCGAGTTAAGATGGGCACAGCCAGCAATGAGAAACTTGGTGGGCATGCAAGAAGACATCAACCAACACAGAACTGGAGTCGTCAGTCGCTGGACATTGCAGGACTTGCTGAGGAGGAGATCTGAGCACATATAGACATGTTTGGAGTGCAATGATGATGACCTGCAAATACCTAAATAACTTTTGACTTTTTTCATCACTTCATGTAATATGGTTGCATGATTGTTCATAACAGGTGCCTCACTAGATGTTAATATGGTTGCATGATTGTTCATAACAGGTGCCTCACTAGATGTTAATATGGTTGCATGATTGTTCATAATAGGTGCCCCACTAGATGTTAATATGGTTGCATGATTGTTCATAATAGGTGCCCCACTAGATGTTAATATGGTTGCATGATTGTTCATAACAGGTGCCTCACTAGATGTTAATATGGTTGCATGATTGTTCATAATAGGTGCCTCACTAGATGTTAATATGGTTGCATGATTGTTTATAACAGGTGCCTCACTAGATGTTAATATGGTTGCATGATTGTTCATAACAGGTGCCTCACTAGATGTTAATATGGTTGCATGATTGTTCATAACAGGTGCCTCACTAGATGTTAATATGGTTGCATGATTGTTCATAACAGGTGCCTCACTAGATGTTAATATGGTTGCATGATTGTTCATAACAGGTGCCTCACTAGATGTTAATATGGTTGCATGATTGTTCATAACAGGTGCCTCACTAGATGTTAATATGGTTGCATGATTGTTCATAACAGGTGCCTCACTAGATGTTAATATGGTTGCATGATTGTTCATAATAGGTGCCCCACTAGATGTTAATATGGTTGCATGATTGTTCATAACAGGTGCCTCACTAGATGTTAATATGGTTGCATGATTGTTCATAACAGGTGCCTCACTAGATGTTAATATGGTTGCATGATTGTTCATAACAGGTGCCTCACTAGATGTTAATATGGTTGCATGATTGTTCATAACAGGTGCCTCACTAGATGTTAATATGGTTGCATGATTGTTCATAACAGGTGCCTCACTAGATGTTAATATGGTTGAATGATTGTTCATAAAAGGTGCCTCACTAGATGTTAATATGGTTGCATGATTGTTCATAATAGGTGCCCCACTAGATGTTAATATGGTTGCATGATTGTTCATAACAGGTGCCTCACTAGATGTTAATATGGTTGCATGATTGTTCATAACAGGTGCCTCACTAGATGTTAATATGGTTGCATGATTGTTCATAACAGGTGCCTCACTAGATGTTAATATGGTTGCATGATTGTTCATAACAGGTGCCTCACTAGATGTTAATATGGTTGCATGATTGTTCATAACAGGTGCCTCACTAGATGTTAATATGGTTGCATGATTGTTCATACAGGTGCCTCACTAGATGTTAATATGGTTGCATGATTGTTCATAACAGGTGCCTCACTAGATGTTAATATGGTTGCATGATTGTTCATAACTGGTGCCTCACTAGATGTTAATATGGTTGCATGATTGTTCATAACAGGTGCCTCACTAGATGTTAATATGGTTGCATGATTGTTCATAACTGGTGCCTCACTAGATGTTAAAGTGTTTGTTAGCAGCTTCTGCACATTATAAAGAGTTTTATTATCACCGGTCAATGCTGCTCTCTTCGCCTTTATTGTGGGGTTATCTATACAGGCTGTCTTGTCTCTTCTGGTTAAGTTTTCTACTTTGTTGTCTAATTCTTTGTATGTTGCTTTTGCCATATCTTTTTCAAGATCTGTCTTTACAGTCATCTTACTGTCTTTGCTTCTCTTCTTTCTTGTGTGTGTTTCCATGTAATAGAAATCCATGCCACTCTTTCTATTTTCTTAAACCCATCACTTGCTTCTGCCGATGATATTAGAGCTGTGCTGTGGAGTTCCCACATTTCATCTACAGTCTTCTCATCTAGTTCGTCAAGCACTGCATAGCGGTTATTGAGCACCAGGTTGAAGTTTGTATTAATGTTCTCGTCTTTCAGTTTGAGACAATCTATCTTCTGAGGCTTCTATTTTTTGTGCTGGCTTTTTTAGTTTCAATTGTATCTTTCCAATGTATAAATTATGATCACTGTTAACATGCTCTTACGTCTATCAAAGATGTTCTAAATTGTCTTCTAATACACAGATGGTCAATCTGGTGTTTTGGATCAGTTAGAAAATAATGAATGAATGACATTGAGGTATAAGACAAGAACTGACCTCCACCAAGAATGTGATCATGCTGATGGCACTGGATGAGTACACGTCCAGCAGGTACCTGACTACACACTTGGTGAACTGGAAGCTGTCCTTCCAAAAGTGCCTCGGCTGTACAGGGACATGACCTTGGACAAGTTAGACAGTCGGTCTCCAAGGTGACTACATACCTGTACATACACAATGTTTTTACAGACCAATTGGCAAAGGTAGTCCTACATACACAATGTTTTTACAGATCAATTGGCAAAGGTAGTCCTACACACACAATGTTTTTACAGACCAATTGGCAAAGGTAGTCCTACACACACAATGTTTTTACAGATCAATTGGCAAAGGTAGTCCTACATACACAATGTTTTTACAGATCAATTGGCAAAGGTAGTCCTACATACACAATGTTTTTACAGATCAATTGGCAAAGGTAGTCCTACACACACAATGTTTTTACAGACCAATTGGCAAAGGTAGTCCTACATACACAATGTTTTTACAGACCAATTGGCAAAGGTAGTCCTACACACACAATGTTTTTACAGACCAATTGGCAAAGGTAGTCCTACATACACAATGTTTTTACAGACCAATTGGCAAAGGTAGTCCTACATACACAATGTTTTTACAGATCAATTGGCAAAGGTAGACTTATAGCATTTGACAGCAGTTAGCAGAACTTTCAGGTAACTTGAAAAGTGTTACTGTCAAGAGAAGGTATAGGGCATGTCAGTTAATGGCTCTTGCTCCTCACGAGCTAACCACTTTCCTGTTGAGTCAACTAACATTCCTGCCGTTCCAGCATCTAAACAATAATCACAGAGTGATCTCAGCGTGTCTTCTTTATCAAGAAATATGACTCCATAATTAACCCCATAGCACATAACACCATATGTGCCATTCATCATCATCATCATGTGCCGTACCAGTTGGCGTTGGCGATCATGTCCTTCCACAATCTTCTATCCACAGTGCTTCGTATGAGTTCTGTTGTTGACTGTTTTCCATGCCATGACACCAAGCTATCCAGTATTTTCTCTCTTTGTCGTCCGCGATCTCTCTTTCCTTTTATTTTGCCAGTTGTAACCAAGTATTCCAACTTTCCTCTTCTCATGATGTGCCCAAAAAATGTTGATTGCTTCTTTCTGATGTTTTTTAAGAGCTCCCTTTTTGTGTTGGCCTCTTTGAGAACTTTCTCATTTGTCTTTTTAGCTGTCCAGGGAACTTTCAACATTCTTCTGAGAAATCCCATCTCTGTGGCCTCTAATCATCTTTTCATTTGTTTGTCTATTGTCCATGATTCACTTCCATAGGTCAGAATTGGTTCTATATAGCATCAATGAACTCTTTTTCTCATTTCTATTGACATAGATTTGTTGCATAAGATATTTTTCATTTTCTGAAATGCTATTTTGGCCTGAGCTATTCTGCTTTTTATTTCTGTGTTGCATCTTTCATCTGATGTTATCACTGTGCCCAAGTATTTCAATTGTTGCACTTGTTTCAGATTTGTCTTGTTTATTTTTATGCTGCATGATGGTGATGATTGTTTCTTCGATATAACCATTACTTCTGTTTTCTTACTATTCAGACTGAGACCTTTCTATTTGCTTTCTTTTACTATTATATCTATCATTTCTTGTAGCTCATTCTCTGTCTCTGCTATTAAGACTGTGTCATCCGCATATCGTAAATTATTTATGTTGTGACCGTTGACTTCAATTCCTTTTTTTGTCTACTATTGATCTCATAATATGTTCGATGTAAAGTTAAAACAAATCCGGCGACAGAACACAGCCTTGTCTGACACCTTGTTTTATATATTGGAATTGTCCTGTTTGGTTGTTAATTCGTATAGCTGCTGTTTGTTGCCAGTACATGTTTTTTATGATTCACAGATCCATGTCATCAATGTTTAATTTCTCCAACATATTGATTATTTCCACATGCTTTACTTTGTCAAATGCTTTCGTGTAGTCTATAAAGCACATATATAGATCTTTCTTTACCTCTATTGATCTTTCTATCAATGTTCTTAAGATGTATATTGCATTATTGGCGCCCTTTCCTTCCACAAATCCACATTGTTCCTCACTTATTTCTGGTTTTATTTTGTTCCTTACACGTCTCATGATTATTCTTAGTAATATTTTAGTCATATGGCTCATGAGACTAATAGTGGGATGGTCTTCACAATCAGTGGCGCCTGACTTCTTCGGTTTTAGGTCTACAAAGATAGATTTTAGTAGATCTTCAGGTATGTGTTATATATGTCATTGAGTAGTTTTGTTATGACTTGTACTCCCAGCTCTCCTAATGCATTTATCTCTTCGATTGTTATATTGTCGGGACCTGGAGCTTTGCCTCTTTTCATGTGTTGAATTGCGTCCTCCACTTCACTCTGCATTATTGGTGGTCCAGTGTCTTCATTTGAATTGTTTAATTATGGTCTTTCATCATCATAGAGTTGACTGATATATTTTGTCCATCTTTCCATTGTCTTCTATCTACCTATTGACCTTTCGAGCCGTAACCGGCCCATAGGGCGTAGACCAAGATACACCTTCTCCTATATGAATTTTTTTGTTCTAGCAGTTTTCTTTTAAAGATATTTTATCAAATCTCGCCATCTGTCTCTGTTCTGTGCAAGCAGTTCTATCTCATTGAGGGAGCCGATTCCTGCTGCTTTTGCCTATCTCATCAATGTTCTTCTCAGTGTCTCCCTGGGTCTTCCTCTTTTTCTTTTACCTGTTGTTTCCCATATGAGGGCTTGCTTTGCTATTCGATTATTATCTCTTCTCATCACATGTCCAACGTATGACCATCGTCTTTTCTTTATTACTGAAGATATTAGTGGTTGATTGGCGATTTCTCTAATTTCCTCGTAATTGTCTTCTCCTGTCCCATTATTATATTTCCTTCCTTTGATTTCACACATGTGCCATTAGTATTTGAAAATAATAGCAACAGGGAGGTATCAAATCACATTCATTCTGTAGCACAGACAATTAACATTGCACGCAAGGCAAAAGCATGGGTATTTCTCTCTCTGTCATCCTTTTTACTAATAATGAAAAATGACAATTCCCAGAGACCCAGAGGACAATATATATCTAAATCATCAGACATTGGAAAGAGTAGACCACTCTTTATATCTTGGTAGTAATATAGATCAAAAAAGTGAAACAAAGAAAGAGATCAGAAACTGGATAGCAAAGGCAGCAGTGAATTTTAAAAACCTGGAAATAAAAAATACTAAAGCCAGAAAACGAAACTTATATATATCTATCTATCGTTCTTTCGAGCCGAAGACGGCACATAGGGCATAACCACAATCTCAAAAACAGAAACCTTGCGTGCCAAAGTGGCACATATTGCAGAAATCACTGCTCTAAAATATATGGTGCTGTTTCCATAACAATACTTTTTACAATGACAGCTTGTCAAGCCATCTATCAACCTCCTTAGTCGCCTCTTACGACATGCCTGGAAGGTCACAGTGTCACTATTCTTACTTCCCTCATAATGAGGCCCCGGTAACACACAGGAAAACTTATATATATATATATATAAGAATATTCAACCGAAACCTATTACCAACACTTACCTATACATATGAATGGAGAAATTATTAGAGATCGATCTGATACGGACATTTTGAAACTAAATTAATAGAGACTGAACTATGTGGACATTTTGAAACTAAATTAATAGAGACTGAACTATGTGGACATTTTGAAACTAAATTATTAGAGATTGAACTATGTGGACATTTTGAAACTAAATTATTAGAGATTGAACTGATGTGGACATTTTGAAACTAAATTATTAGAGGTTGATCCAAAATGGACATTTTAAACTAAATTATTAGAGATTGATCTTAAGTGGACATTTTGAAATAAAGAGATTGAACTAATTGAATTATTTTGAAAATAAATTATTAGAAATCGATCTGATATTGACATTTTAAAACTAAATTATTAGAGATTGAACTATGTGGACATTTTGAAACTAAATTATTAGAGATTGAACTGATGTGGACATTTTGAAACTAAATTATTAGAGATTGAACTGATGTGGACATTTTGAAACTAAATTATTAGAGATTGAACTGATGTGGACATTTTGAAACTAAATTATTAGAGATTGAACTGATGTGGACATTTTGAAACTAAATTATTAGAGATTGAACTATGTGGACATTTTGAAACTAAATATTTACAGATTGAATTATATGGACATTCATTTCGAAACTCAATTATTAGAAATCCAAACATGAAATTGAAGTGTTCACTAAAAACAAAATGAAAGAAGTATACAATGCAGCTAGAGGTACAACAACAAACACCTACTGACTGGCAACCAGCAATAACAATGTCCCTTTGGAAGGATAAAGGTAAAAAGAGAGAATGCTCTCAATACTGCCGCATCTCACAGCTGAACCACATAAGCAAAATGTATGCCAAAATTATAGAAACAAGATTTAGGCCTATTATAGAACCCCAGGTTCACCCAGCCTTAAATGAGAACCAGATTTTTTTCTGGGAAAGTAAAGCGGCACAGGCATCATGTGCCCAAGGCCTATCAAATTTATGGTCACTAAAACAATCTTCCCTATACACTACCTGACGTAATGGGACACTTTACCTTTTTTACCTATAGAACCCCAGCTGGCGGAAGAAAAGATGGGGTTTAGAAAAAAAATAGAAGCTGCACAGATACAATATTTATACTTAGGCAACTAGTAGAGAAGATAGAATATAAAAAGAATATTTTCATAGCATCTGTGGAGCAAGAGAAAGCTTTCATTAAGGTTGATAGAAATGTTTTCTGGTAAACATTGGCTCATTATGGAGTAAATGTCCACCTTATATTAGCAGACATGACTATTAAAGAAAATATGTTTGTCATTACTTGAGCAACTCTGTCGGCAGCATCTCTGCAGATCTGGCCAGGATTCTCATAGTTGTAAACTAGATAGGGCAACAATGCAATCGTCACAACAGGGAAACCTGAGAGTTGGAACAAGAAAGTGTTAACTCATGTTCATGTAGTTGACTTTCCATGTAGTGGTGGTTATATGTTGACATTAAACTTTCTATGTAGTGGTGGTTATATGTTGACATCAAACTTTCTATGTAGTGGTGGTTATATGTTGACATCAAACTTTCTATGTAGTGGTGGTTATATGTTGACATTAAACTTTCTATGTAGTGTGTATGTTAGTTTCAATTAAGACAAAATGAGACAAAAGAAAATGCAAATTTTGTGATTTTTTTTCTTTTATTTAATGTAAAAACATGTCTACTTTTATTCTATCTATCTATCTATTGACCTTTCGAGCCGTAACCGGCCCATAGGGCGTAGACCAAGATACACCTTCTCCTATATGAATTTTTGTTCTAGCAGTTTTCTTTTAAAGATATTTTATCAAATCTCGCCATCTGTCTCTGTTCTGTGCAAGCAGTTCTATCTCATTGAGGAGCCGATTCCTGCTGCTCTTGCCTCTCTCATCAATGTTCTCTCAGTGTCTCTCTGGTTCTTCCTCTTTTTCTTTTACCTGTTGTTTCCCATATGAGGGCTTGCTTTGCTATTCGATTATTATCTCTTCTCATCACATGTCCAACGTATGACCATCGTCTTTTCTTTATTACTGAAGATATTAGTGGTTGATTGGCGATTTCTCTAATTTCCTCGTTTGTTTTGAATTCGTTCCATTCTATACCAAGTATTTTCCTTAGACATTTATTTTCGAATGCGTTCAACTTTGTTTCTATATCTCTTGTTGTTTTCCAGCTTTCACACGCATACGTAAGGGTTGATAGTACATTTGATTTGAATAGCCTAAGTTTTGTGTTTGTGCTAATGAGTTTTGATTTCCACAACTTTTCAAGGCTTCTGAAAGACATTGCTGCTTTAGCCAGTCTGATTCTAATTTCTTTGCTCGTATCCCCTTCTCGATCAATGTGACTTCCAAGATAGATGAAGTGATCGATCTCTTCTACTGGTTTGTTTTCCATGTATATTTTGTCACTTGTTGGAATTAGCTTTTCATGACTTTAGTCTTTTCATGATTGACCTCAAGCCCAATTTTGCTGGCTATTGATGATAGTTCATTGTGTTTTCCTGCATCGTTTTTATCTGATTGCTGATGAGAACTATGTCATCAGCAAAGTCCAGGTCCTCCAAATGGTCTCCTTGTATCCATTCGATGCCTTTATTACCAGTGCAGCATTTCTTCATCTACTTTTATTAACCAAACTTAATTTTTGAGAGAAGACGCTTCTTTTATTTTACAACAAATATTGTTTTACTGCATCCCCACAGCCTGCCGTTGCTTGAGACATCAGTATTTTTATTAACTGTCTACAGCAATCACAGCTTTGTACACAAAGTGGCAATAATGATGCATCTTAGAATCATGCATTTCCTGGCTTACTTCAGTGACCTCCCTCTAGCTTTCTTTTGTGTCAAATCTGATTTGTCTGACAAAAAATAGATGACCTGGGTTATCTGTTATCAAACACTGGAATAACAATTCATAGTTCTTTTCTTTCTATTGTTGCTGTGATTTTAAATGTCACCAATGTAAACAAACCTAGAACATTCAATTCAAACGTATTATCAGCACTTACCTACATACGCGAAAGTGAGAAACATCAAAGGAGATTCAGAAAAAGTAAACACTTTTGAAGACAAATGCATAGAAAAATACTCTGTATTCAATTAAATGAATTCAAGACTAATATAGAGATAAGAGAAATGACCAAGCAACCAACGATCTCATCTACAATCAGGAATAGAAGATGGACATATATCTGACATGTGCTGAGAAGAGACAACAAGAGATTTCCAAAACAGGCTCCTCATGGGAAACATCAGGATACAGAAAAAGAGGAAGACCTAGAGAGACACTAAAAATAACAGTTATAAGAGAAGCAAAGTTGGTCGACATAGACTCATTAGATAAGATCGAACTTCTCACCCAGAATAGAGATGGGTGGGGAAAAACACTACAAGCCCTAGCAACATCTATCAACATGAGAAGGATCATGAATGTAAACAATGCTAAACAGATCCCACAGATATTTCACAAATAAAAATCAATGCAAGGATTGTGATCATTACATCCATAAATAAAATGGAAATGATGAGCTCTGTGAAAGATGTAGACACCATGATTGTTTGTTTTGTTGTTAGGATCATCATTACTGCACACCTGATGAATCCATAGGTGCTCCGATATCGCCCTCAAGAAACTCAAGAAAATCCCAGGAGAATCCTGGCCAACATGCACAAACTCTGTAGCTTGGTCCACGTGCACAAACTCTGTAGCCTGGTCCACGTGCACAAACTCTGTAGCTTGGTCCACGTGCACAAACTCTGTAGCTTGCCCCACGTGCACAAACTCTGTAGCTTGGTCCACGTGCACAAACTCTGTAGCTTGGTCCACGTGCACAAACTCTGTAGCTTGGTCCACATGCACAAACTCTGTAGCTTGGTCCACGTGCACAAACTCTGTAGCCTGGTCCACATGCACAAACTCTGTAGCTTGGTCCACGTGCACAAACTCTGTAGCCTGGGATAAAAAATGTGGCCAGTTTTCTGCTGATAATTTTTCCCAGGCAACGGCCATATTTGTATTCTGCTTTTTCCTACTTTAACTGCCAAGAGTTCTTTAAAGTGTGAAGACATCTGATCTCACTACCCAAGAGAGGGCTAGACATCAGATTTCACTACCCAAGAGAGGCTAGACATCAGATTTCACTACCAAGAGAGGGCTACACATCTGATCTCACTACCCAAGAGAGAGCTAGACATCAGATTTCACTACCCAAGAGAGGGCTACACATCTGATCTCACTACCCAAGAGAGAGCTAGACATCAGATTTCACTACCCAAGAGAGGGCTAGACATCAGATTTCACTACCCAAGAGAGGGCTACACATCTGATCTCACTACCCAAGAGAGAGCTAGACATCAGATTTCACTACCCAAGAGAGGGCTAGACATCTGATCTCACTACCCAAGAGAGGGCTAGACATCAGATTTCACTACCCAAGAGAGGGCTAGACATCTGATCTCACCACCCAAGAGAGAGCTAGACATCTGATCTCACTACCCAAGAGAGGGCTAGACATCAGATTTCACTACCCAAGAGAGGGCTAGACATCTGATCTCACTACCCAAGAGAGAGCTAGACATCAGATCTCACTACCCAAGAGAGGCCTAGACATCTGATCTCACTACCCAAGAGAGGGCTAGACATCAGATTTCACTACCCAAGAGAGGCTAGACATCTGATCTCACTACCCAAGAGAGGGCTACACATCTGATCTCACTACCCAAGAGAGGGCTAGACATCAGATTTCACTACCCAAGAGAGGGCTAGACATCTGATCTCACTACCCAAGAGAGAGCTAGACATCAGATCTCACTACCCAAGAGAGGCCTAGACATCTGATCTCACTACCCAAGAGAGAGCTAGACATCAGATCTCACTACCCAAGAGAGGGCTAGACATCAGATTTCACTACCCAAGAGAGGGCTACACATGTGATCTCACTACCCAAGAGAGGGCTAGACATCAGATTTCACTACCCAGAGAGGGCTAGACATCTGATCTCACTACCCAAGAGAGGGCTAGACATCTGATCTCACTACCCAGAGAGGGCTAGACATCAGATTTCACCTTCCAAGAGAGCTAGACATCAGATTTCACTACCCAAGAGAGGGCTAGACATCTGATCTCACTACCCAAGAGAGAGCTAGACATCAGATCTCACTACCCAAGAGAGGGCTAGACATCAGACTTCACTACCCAAGAGAGGGCTAGACATCTGATCTCACTACCCAAGAGAGAGCTAGACATCAGATCTCACTACCCAAGAGAGGGCTAGACATCAGATTTCACTACCCAAGAGAGGGCTAGACATCAGATCTCACTACCCAAGAGAGAGCTAGACATCAGATCTCACTACCCAAGAGAGGCCTAGACATCTGATCTCACTACCCAAGAGAGAGCTAGACATCAGATCTCACTACCCAAGAGAGGGCTAGACATCAGATTTCACTACCCAAGAGAGGCTAGACATCTGATCTCACTACCCAAGAGAGGGCTAGACATCAGATTTCACTACCCAAGAGAGGGCTAGACATCTAATCTCACTACCCAAGAGAGGGCTAGACATCTGATCTCACTACACAAGAGAGGGCTAGACATCAGATTTCACTAACCAAGAGAGGGCTACACATCTGATCTCACTACCTAAGAGAGGACTAGACATCATATTTCACTACCCAAGAAAGGGATAGACATAAGATCTCACTACCCAAGAGAGGGCTAGACATCAGATCTCACTACCAAGAGAGGGCTAAGACATCAGATCTCACTACCCAAGAGAGGGCCAGACATCAGATCTGACTACCCAAGAGAGGGCTAGACATCAGATCTCACTCACTACCAAGAGAGGGCTACACATCAGATCTCACTACCCAAGAGAGGCTAGACATCAGATCTCACTACCCAAGAGAGGGCTAGACATCAGATCTGACTACCCAAGAGAGGGCTAGACATCAGATCTCACAGCCCAAGAGAGGGTTAGACATTAGGTCTCACTACCGAAGAGAGGGCTAGACATCAGATCTCACTACCCAAGAGATATGGGAAGAGTAAGGTCAGAAAGAAACTACAGATTAATCCTACTTTATGCCAAGATATACCCCAGCTTGATTCACTGATACGTCTACGTACCTAAAGTTCCAGAAGGGTCCATGATTGGGGAATTCACACACATAATGATCTTGGATAAGAGAGCCCAGGTGGCCTCAGCAGCCACATGGGATGTGCAGCCCTGATTAAAACACAAAAACAAACAATTGTGGTTATGCTACAATAACAGTTGTAGTTATGCTACAGTAACTGTTGTAGTTATGCTACAGTAACAGTTGTAGTTATGCTACAATAACAGTTGTAGTTATGCTACAATAACAGTTGTAGTTATGCTACAGTAACAGTGGTAGTTATGCTACAGTAACAGTTGTAGTTATGCTACAGTTAACAGTTGTAGTTATGCTAGAATAACAGTTGTAGTTATGCTACAGTAACAGTTGTAGTTATGCTACAGTAACAGTTGTAGTTATGCTACAGTAACAGTTGTAGTTATGCTACAGTAACAGTTCTAGTTATGCTACAGTAACAGTTGTAGTTATGCTACAATAACAGTTGTAGGTATGCTACAATAACAGTTGTAGGTATGCTACAATAACTGTTGTAGTTATGCTACAATAACTGTTGTAGTTATGCTACAATAACTGTTGTAGTTATGCTACAATAACTGTTGTAGTTATGCTACAGTAACAGTTGTAGTTATGCTACAGTAACAGTTGTAGTTATGCTACAGTAACAGTTGTAGTTATGCTACAGTAACAGTTGTAGTTATGCTACAGTAACAGTTGTAGTTATGCTACAGTAACAGTTGTAGTTATGCTACAGTAACAGTTTGTAGTTATGCTACAATAACAGTTGTAGTTATGCTACAGTAACAGTTGTAGTTATGCTACAATAACAGTTGTAGTTATGCTACAGTAACAGTTGTAGTTATGCTACAATAACAGTTGTAGTTATGCTACAATAACAGTTGTTGGTATGCTACAATAACAGTTGTAGTTATGCTACAATAACTGTTGTAGTTATGCTACAATAACAGTTGTAGTTATGCTACAATAACAGTTGAAGCTATGCTACAATAACAGTTGAATCTATGCTACAATAACAGTTGTAGTTATGCTACAGTAACAGTTGTAGTAATGCTACAGTAGCAGTTGTAGTTATGCTACAATAACAGTTGTAGTTATGCTACAATAATGGTTGTAGTTATGCTACAATAACAGTTGTAGTTATGCTACAATAACAGTTGTAGTTATGCTACAATAACAGTTGTAGTTATGCTACAATAACAGTTGTAGTTATGCTACAATAACAGTTGTAGTTATGCTACAATAACAGTTGTAGTTATGCTACAGTAACAGTTGTAGTTATGCTACAATAGCAGTTGTAGTTATGCTACAATAACAGTTGTAGTTATGCTACAATAACAGTTGTAGTTATGCTACAATAACAGTTGTATTTATGCTACAATAACAGTTGTAGTTATGCTACAATAACAGTTGTAGTTATGCTACAATAACAGTTGTAGTTATGCTACAGTAACAGTTGTAGTTATGCTACAATAGCAGTTGTAGTTATGCTACAATAACAGTTGTAGTTATGCTACAGTAACAGTTGTAGTTATGCTACAGTAACTGTTGTAGTTATGCTACAATAACAGTTGTAGTTATGCTACAATAACAGTTGTAGTTATGCTACAATAACAGTTGTAGTTATGCTACAGTAACAGTTGTAGTTATGCTACAGTAATAGTTGTAGTTATGCTACAGTAATAGTTGTAGTTATGCTACAGTAATAGTTGTAGTTATGCTACAGTAATAGTTGTAGTTATGCTACAGTAACAGTTGTAGTTATGCTACAGTAATAGTTGTAGTTATGCTACAGTAACAGTTGTAGTTATGCTACAGTAATAGTTGTAGTTATGCTACAATAACAGTTGTAGTTATGCTACAGTAACAGTTGTAGTTATGCTACAGTAACTGTTGTAGTTATGCTACAATAACAGTTGTAGTTATGCTACAATAACAGTTGTAGTTATGCTACAATAACAGTTGTAGTTATGCTACAATGACAACTATAACAAGTCCTATATCAGCAACATATCAACAAAAGTTGTGTCTGTACTCTCAGGTTTGAGCTGAACTTAATTTTCCTCTCTTCATTCACCATGATAGCATGTGTACATTTCCTCTCTTCATTCACCATGATAGCATGTGTACATTTCCTCTCTTCTTTCATCATGATAGCATGTGTACATTTCCTCTCTTCTTTCACCTATATAGCATGCGTACATTTCCCCTCTTCTTTCATCATGATAGCATGTGTACATTTCCTCTCTTCTTTCACCTATATAGCATGTGTACATTTCCTCTCTTCTTTCATCATGATAGCATGTGTACATTTCCTCTCTTCTTTCATCTATATAGCATGTGTACATTTCCCCTCTTCTTTCATCATGATAGCATGTGTACATTTCCTCTCTTCTTTCACCTATATAGCATGCGTACATTTCCCCTCTTCTTTCACCTATATAGCATGTGTACATTTCCTCTCTTCTTTCACCTATATAGCATGTGTACATTTCCTCTCTTCTTTCACCTATATAGCATGTGTACATTTCCTCTCTTCTTTCACCTATATAGCATGTGTACATTTCCTCTCTTCTTTCACCATATAGCATGTGTACATTTCCTCTCTTCTTTCACCTATATAGCATGCGTACATTTCCCCTCTTCTTTCATCATGATAGCATGTGTACATTTCCTCTCTTCTTTCATCTATATAGCATGTGTACATTTCCTCTCTTCTTTCATCGTGATAGCATGTGTACATTTCCTCTCTTCTTTCATCTATATAGCATGTGTACATTTCCTCTCTTCTTTCATCATGATAGCATGTGTACATTTCCTCTCTTCTTTCATCTATATAGCATGTGTACATTTCCTCTCTTCTTTCACCTATATAGCATGTGTACATTCCTCTCTTCTTTCATCATGATAGCATGTGTACATTTCCTCTCTTCTTTCACCATGATAGCATGTGTACATTTCCTCTCTTCTTTCATCATGATAGCATGTGTACATTTCCTCTCTTCTTTCACCATGATAGCATGTGTACATTTCCTCTCTTCTTTCATCTATATAGCATGTGTACATTTCCTCTCTTCTTTCACCTATATAGCATGTGTACATTTCCTCTCTTCTTTCATCTATATAGCATGTGTACATTTCCTCTCTTCTTTCACCATGATAGCATGTGTACATTTCCTCTCTTCTTTCATCATGATAGCATGTGTACATTTCCTCTCTTCTTTCACCTATATAGCATGTGTACATTTCCTCTCTTCTTTCATCATGATAGCATGTGTACATTTCCTCTCTTCATTCACCATGATAGCATGTGTACATTTCCTCTCCTCACTCACCTATATAGCATGTGTACAAACAAAGCCGTACTTTTATTCATTACATTTTCCTGACAGACACTAACAAAAGAGATGCCATTTTGAAGACAAAGTATGTACTGTTACAACAATAAGAAAAATGAACATCATCATCTTGTTCCTTCTCCACATCGAAGACTATGGAATGTAATTTCACTACATCTCTTGCCTTGATCGTACGCACTGATAAAGGGCTCTCCTGTCCATCTCTTGCCTTGATCATATGAACTTACAAAGGGTCCTCCAGTCCATCTCTTGCCTTGATCATACACACTTACAAAGGGTCCTCCTGTCCATCTGTTGCCTTGATCGTACACACTTACAAATGGTCCTCCTGTCCATCTCTTGCCTTGATCACATGAACTTACAAAGAATCCTTCTGTCCATCTGTTGCCTTGATCATACACACTTACAAAGGGTCCTCCTGTCCATCTGTTGCCTTGATCGTACACACTTACAAATGGTCCTCCTGTCCATCTGTTGCCTTGATCGTACACACTTACAAATGGTCCTCCTGTCCATCTGTTGCCTTGATCATACACACTTACAAAGGGTCCTCCTGTCCATCTGTTGCCTTGATCATATGAACTTACAAAGGGTCCTACTGTCCATCTCTTGCCTTGATCATACACACTTACAAAGGGCCATCCTGTCCATCTGTTGCCTTGATCATATGAACTTACAAAGGGTCTTCCTGTCCATCTGTTGCCTTGATCATACACACTTACAAAGGGTCCTCCTGTCCATCTCTTGCCTTGATCATACACACTTACAAAGGGTCCTCCTGTCCATCTGTTGCCTTGACCATACACACTTACAAAGGGTCCTCCTGTCCATCTCTTGCCTTGATCATACACACTTACAAAGGGTCCTCCTGTCCATCTGTTGCCTTGATCATACACACTTACAAAGGGTCCTCCTGTCCATCTGTTGCCTTGATCATACACACTTACAAAGGGTCCTCCTGTCCATCTGTTGCCTTGATCATACACACTTACAAAGGGTCCTCCTGTCCATCTGTTGCCTTGATCATACACACTTACAAAGGGTCCTCCTGTCCATCTGTTGCCTTGATCATACACACTTACAAAGGGTCCTCCTGTCCATCTCTTGCCTGATCATACACACTTACAAAGGGTCCTCCTGTCCATCTCTTGCCTTGATCATACACACTTACAAAGGGTCCTCCTGTCCATCTCTTGCCTTGATCATACACACTTACAAAGGGTCCTCCTGTCCATCTCTTGCCTTGATCATACACACTTACAAAGGGTCCTCCTGTCCATCTGTTGCCTTGATCATACACACTTACAAAGGGTCCTCCTGTCCATCTCTTGCCCTGAATATTACACACTTACAAAGGGTCCTCCTGTCCATCTGTTGCCTTGATCGTACACACTTACAAAGGGTCCTCCTGTCCATCTGTTGCCTTGATCATACACACTTACAAAGGGTCCTCCTGTCCATCTGTTGCCTTGATCATACACACTTACAAAGGGTCCTCCTGTCCATCTCTTGCCTTGATCATACACACTTACAAAGGGCCCTCCTGTCCATCTCTTGCCTTGATCGTATGAACTTACAAGAACATTAACAATCAAACCTTTATATGGAGAATGTAAAAGAGAACATCAACAATTAAACATTTATATGGAGAATGTAAGAGAGAGCATCAACAATCAAACCTTCATTAGTGCTGAAGTCGGATGTGTTGGGCCGAAAGGCGCAAATATAACAGTTATACTGCAAACCACAACACAACGCAAACTCGTCCACTACGTCCTTGTAAGGGCGGATGATGAATAGGCATATTCTAGTCTACCAAAATACTCTAGAATACTTTAATCATCGGGCAAACGCAGCCAACCAAACCTTCATTAGCACAATGTAAAAGAGAACATCAACAATCAAACCTTTATAAGGAGAATGTAAAAGAGAACATCAACAATCAAACCTTTATAAGGAGAATGTAAATGAGAACATCAATAATCAAACCTTTATAAGGAGAATGTAAAAGAGAACATCAACAATCAAACCGGTATATAGAGAATGTAAAAGAGAACATCAACAATCAAACCTTCATAAGGAGAATGTAAAAGAGAACATCAACAATCAAACCTTTATAAGGTGAATGTAAAAGAGAACATCAATAATCAAACCTTCATAAGGAGAATGTAAAAGAGAACATCAACAATCAAACCTTTATAAGGAGAATGTAAAAGAGAGCATCAACAATCAAACCTTTATAAGGAGAATGTAGACTCCAGGAAAGTTGGGCCACTTGATTTGGTTGAGGATCTTATCCAGTTTCTCTCTACACTCAGGTCGCTCCGGCTGCAGGTGGCAGAGAATCTGTGGAGAAGTTAAGTGTTGAGTATCTCATTAGAAAATCTCTATCCACAGTTTCATACCTTCATATGGCTTTCATTTTTAAAAAAGGAAGAAAAATAAAATGTGGGACTTGGATAAATAATAAGCTCTTGGAAGATTTCTGCAGACGGCTTAGCACTCTCGAGTTCAACACACCCTGACGATCAAGAAAAAATAGAACAATTCAATAATATTTCTGGTCAAATAGGTCTCCAGATAAATACGACCAAAAGTCTCCAGATACACACAACCAAAAGTTTCCAGATAAACACAACCAAAAGTCTCCAGATAAACACGACCAAAAGTCTCCAGATAAACACGACCAAAAGTCTCCAGATAAACACAACCAAAAGTTTCCAGATAAACACAACCAAAAGTCTCCAGATAAACACAACCAAAAGTCTCCAGATAAACACAACCAAAAGTTTCCAGATAAACACAATCAAAAGTCTCCAGATAAACACAACCAAAAGTTTCCAGATAAACACAACCAAAAGTCTCCAGATAAACACAACCAAAAGTCTCCAGATAAACACAGGCAAAAGTCTCCACATAAACACAACCAAAAGTCTCCAGATAAACACAACCAAAAGTCTCCAGATAAACACAATCAAAAGTCTCCACATAAACACAACCAAAAGTCTCCACATAAACACAACCAAAAGTCTCCAGATAAACACAACCAAAAGTCTCCAGATAAACACAACCAAAAGTCTCCAGATAAACACAATCAAAAGTCTCCAGATAAACACAGGCAAAAGTCTCCAGATAAACACAACCAAAAGTCTCCAGATAAACACAACCAAAAGTCTCCAGATAAACACACCAAAAGTCTCCAGATAAACACAACCAAAAGTCTCCAGATAAACACGACCAAAAGTCTCCAGATAAACACAATCAAAGTCTCCAGATAAACACAGGCAAAAGTCTCCACATAAACACAATCAAAAGTCTCCAGATAAACACGACCAAAAGTCTCCAGATAAACACAGGCAAAAGTCTCCAGATAAACACAACCAAAGTCTCCAGATAAACACAACCAAAAGTCTCCACATAAACACAATCAAAAGTCTCCACATAAACACAATCAAAAGTCTCCACATAAACACAACCAAAAGTCTCCACATAAACACAACCAAAAGTCTCCACATAAACACAACCAAAAGTCTCCAGATAAACACAACCAAAGTCTCCAGATAAACACAACCAAAAGTCTCCACATAAACACAACCAAAAGTCTCCACATAAGCACAACCAAAGTCTCCACATAAACACAATCAAAAGTCTCCACATAAACACAACCAAAAGTCTCCAGATAAACACAACCAAAAGTCTCCACATAAACACGACCAAAAGTCTCCACATAACACGACCAAAAGTCTCCACATAAACACAATCAAAAGTCTCCAGATAAACACAACCAAAAGTCTCCACATAAACACAACCAAAAGTCTCCACATAAACACAATCAAAAGTCTCCACATAAACACAACCAAAAGTCTCCAGATAAACACAACCAAAGTCTCCAGATAAACACAACCAAAAGTCTCCACATAAACACAATCAAAAGTCTCCACATAAACACAACCAAAAGTCTCCAGATAAACACAACCAAAAGTCTCCAGATAAACACAATCAAAAGTCTCCAGATAAACACAGGCAAAAGTCTCCAGATAAACACAACAAAAGTCTCCACATAAACACAATCAAAAGTCTCCAGATAAACACAACCAAAAGTCTCCACATAAACACAATCAAAAGTCTCCAGATAAACACAATCAAAAGTCTCCAGATAAACACAACCAAAAGTCTCCAGATAAACACGACCAAAAGTCTCCAGATAAACACGACCAAAAGTCTCCAGATAACACAACCAAAAGTCTCCAGATAAACACAACCAAAAGTCTCCACATAAACACAGGCAAAAGTCTCCAGATAAACACGACCAAAAGTCTCCAGATAAACACAACCAAAAGTCTCCAGATAAACACAACCAAAAGTCTCCAGATAAACACAACCAAAAGTCTCCAGATAAACACAACCAAAAGTCTCCAGATAAACACAACCAAAAGTCTCCAGATAAACACAACCAAAAGTCTCCAGATAAACACAACCAAAAGTCTCCAGATAAACACAATCAAAAGTCTCCAGATAAACACGACCAAAAGTCTCCAGATAAACACGACCAAAAGTCTCCAGATAAACACAACCAAAAGTCTCCAGATAAACACGACCAAAAGTCTCCAGATAAACACGACCAAAAGTCTCCAGATAAACACGACCAAAAGTCTCCAGATAAACACGACCAAAAGTCTCCAGATAAACACGACCAAAAGTCTCCAGATAAACACGACCAAAAGTCTCCAGATAAACACGACCAAAAGTCTCCAGATAAACACGACCAAAAGTCTCCAGATAAACACGACCAAAAGTCTCCAGATAAACACAATCAAAAGTCTCCAGATAAACACAACCAAAAGTCTCCACATAAACACAATCAAAAGTCTCCAGATAAACACAACCAAAAGTCTCCAGATAAACACGACCAAAGGTCGCCAGATAAACACAACCAAAAGTCTCCAGATAGACACAATCAAAAGTCTCCACATAAACACAATCAAAAGTCTCCACATAAACACAGGCAAAAGTCTCCAGATAAACACAACCAAAAGTCTCCAGATAAACACAACCAAAAGTCTCCAGATAAACACAACCAAAAGTCTCCAGATAAACACAATCAAAGTCTCCAGATAAACACAATCAAAAGTCTCCAGATAAACACAACCAAAAGTCTCCAGATAAACACGACCAAAAGTCTCCAGATAAACACAACCAAAAGTCTCCAGATAAACACAACCAAAAGTCTCCAGATAAACACAACCAAAAGTCTCCACATAAACACAGGCAAAAGTCTCCAGATAAACACGACCAAAAGTCTCCAGATAAACACAACCAAAAGTCTCCAGATAAACACAACCAAAAGTCTCCAGATAAACACAATCAAAAGTCTCCAGATAACACGACCAAAAGTCTCCAGATAAACACGACCAAAAGTCTCCAGATAAACACGACCAAAAGTCTCCAGATAAACACGACCAAAAGTCTCCAGATAAACACGACCAAAAGTCTCCAGATAAACACGACCAAAAGTCTCCAGATAAACACGACCAAAAGTCTCCAGATAAACACGACCAAAAGTCTCCAGATAAACACGACCAAAAGTCTCCAGATAAACACGACCAAAAGTCTCCAGATAAACACGATCAAAAGTCTCCAGATAAACACAACCAAAAGTCTCCACATAAACACAATCAAAAGTCTCCAGATAAACACAACCAAAAGTCTCCAGATAAACACGACCAAATGTCGCCAGATAAACACAACCAAAAGTCTCCAGATAAACACGACCAAAAGTCTCCAGATAAATACGACCAAAAGTCTCCAGTTAAACACGACCAAAAGTCTCCAGATAAACACGACCAAAAGTCTCCAGATAAACACGACCAAAAGTCTCCAGATAAACACGACCAAAAGTCTCCAGATAAACACAATCAAAAGTCTCCAGATAAACACGACCAAAAGTCTCCAGATAAACACAATCAAAAGTCTCCAGATAAACACAACCAAAAGTCTCCAGATAAACACAATCAAAAGTCTCCAGATAAACATGACCAAAAGTCTCCAGATAAACACAATCAAAAGTCTCCAGATAAACACAACCAAAAGTCTCCAGATAAACACGACCAAATGTCGCCAGATAAACACAACCAAAAGTCTCCAGATAAACATCCAAAAGTCTCCAGATAAACACGACTAAAAGTCTCCCAGACCCAGCCTTGGCAGAAATGGGTACCAGGGAAGGTGAGGAATGTCACCTCGCATCTGAGTTTCGATGTTTGAAGCGACACTATACAGAAATCTCTGAACATTTCTGGATAGGCGGCCGAGCACATATGGGTGGAAACTTGTGTGCTAAGATGTTGGTTCAAGTCTCGTACTTTACTTTACCTTTACCTTACCAGTGTTAACATATGGATGTGATACCAGTGTTAACATATGTATGTGAAAGTTGGAAATCCACCCAGACTTTAGATAGAAAATTAAATGTCTTTGAAAACAAATATCTTCCTAGGATCTCAGACATAAGCTGGGAAGAATACATTTCAAATGAACAGATAAGAGATGAATCAAAACAAGCATATGTGTTGAGCTTTATAAAAAGAAGGCATTGGAATTATGTTGGTTATGTGCTGAGAATTGGACTACAAAGGACAAGGGGTAGGGTTCGATCCCAACCGATGGCTTTCGGGTTCACCCAGCCTTAAATGGGTACCAGATGGTACTGTAACAATGTAGAGAGCACAACTGTAACAATGTACAATACAACTGCAAAAATGTAGAGAGCACAACTGTAACAATGTAGAAAAGAGCATTTAAAAGTTGTGGAAATAGATGGTTGAAGTAAGCAGTCAACAAAGAAAAAATGTTTACAAAAAAAAAAAAAGATGCCATTAATAGTGAATTATTAAAACATAGAGCTACCTTATCGAGAAGCCTGACTGCTAAGGCAAACTCGTACTCGTAGTCTGACTCCAGCAGAGACACTGTAATCCAAAACATCTGTGTCACAAGCGTCAGTTTGTCTTCTGTACCAGTCTGGTCCAGATTTTTCAGTGACTGTGCCGATCGGGAGCGACCAAGGTTTGACTTGCGACTTTCCATCTCCGTACAACTGCGAATTCTCCCATCGCCTACAAGATGACACAAATAAAATAGAATATTGTTAAATATTTTAATGGAAGCTTGCATCACAGTCAACCTACAAATAATATGAGACAGATAATTGGTAGTTGCCTTAATGAATTAATTCTTAGTACATTAGTCAACATATGCCATCTTAGTACATTAGTCAACATATGCCATCTTAGTACATTAGTCAACATATGTCATCTTAGTACGTTGGTCAATATATGTTATCTTAGTACATTAGTCAACATATGTCATCTTAGTACATTAGTCAACATATGCCATCTTAGTACATTAGTCAACATGTCATCTTAGTACATTAGTCAACATATGTCATCTTAGTACATTAGTCAACATATGTCATCTTAGTACGTTAGTCAACATATGCGATCTTAGTACATTAGTCAACATGTCTTCTTAGTGCATTAGTCAGCTTTTCATCTTAGTGCATTAGTCAATATATACCATCTTAGTACATTAGTCAACATATGTCATCTTTGTACATTAGTCAACACATATCACCTTAGTACATTAGTCAACACATATCACCTCAGCTCAGTGCTCAGATAGCTCAGTGGTTAGTGAACTGGACTACAAAGGACAAGATGTAGGGTTCTATCCCAATCGACGGCTTCCGGGTTCACCCAGCCTTTAATGGGTACCAGATTTTTTTCTGGGAAAATAAAGTGGCACGGGCGCAAAACTGACCACATTACCCCAAAAAATCATGTGCTGAAGGTCTGTAAAATTTACGGTCACTAACACCATATCCCCTATACGTCACTTGGCGTGATGGGGGCTCTTTACTTTTTACTTTTACATTAGTCAACATATGTCATCTTAGTACATTAGTCAACATATGTCATCTTAGTACGTTAGTCAACATATGTCATCTTAGTACATTAGTCAACATATGTCATCTTAGTACATTAGTCAACATATGTCATCTTAGTACGCTAGTCAACATATGTCTTCTTGGTACATTAGTCAACATATGTCATCTTGGTACATTAGTCAACATATGTCATCTTAGTGCATTATTCAACATTTGTCATCTTAGTACATTTGTCAACATATGTCTTCTTAGTACATTAGTCAACATGTCATCTTAGTGCATTAGTCAACATAGCTCATCTTAGTACATTTGTCAACATATGTCATCTTAGTGCATTAGTCAACATAGCTCATCTTAGTGCATTATTCAACATATGTCATCTTAGTACATTTGTCAACATATGTCTTCTTAGTACATTAGTCAACATGTCATCTTAGTGCATTAGTCAACATAGCTCATCTTAGTACATTAGTCAACATAGCTCATCTTAGTACATTAGTCAACATAGCTCATCTTAGTACATTAGTCAACATATGTCATCATAGTAGTTTGGTCAACATATGTCATCTTAGTACATTAGTCAACACGTTATCTTAGTATGTTAGTCAACATATGTCATCGTAGTACATTAGTCAACATAGCTCATCTTAGTACATTAGTCAACATATGTCATCTTGGTAGTTTGGTCAACATATGTCATCTTAGTACATTAGTCAACACATGTCTTCTTAGCACATTAGTCAACATATGTCATCTTAGCACATTAGTCAACATATGTCATCTTAGTACATTAGTCAACATATGTCATCTTAGTACATTAGTCAACATATGTCTTCTTAGTACATTAGTCAACATATGTCATCTTAGCACATTAGTCAACATATGTCATCTTAGTACATTAGTCAACATATGTCTTCTTAGCACATTAGTCAACATATGTCATCTTAGTACATTAGTCAACATATGTCATCTTAGTACATTAGTCAACATATGTCTTCTTAGTACATTAGTCAACATATGTCATCTTAGTACATTAGTCAACATATGTCATCTTAGTACATTAGTCACCATATGTCATCTTACTACACGTCATTTAGTCACCATACATTTAACAAATCATTAAAATAAGACACAGTAAGACATATCAATGAATACCTCCACCAGCGTATGCTCTCTGTGTGTAAGCTGACACTGTGTAACTTGTGCTTCGGGCGTGATGTGGATGTGCATGTTTGGGGGCTGTGATGGCGCTGCGTCGAGGATCTCCAATGTCCTTGGCCAAGTTGGGCGTGGACATGAACAGCTCTCGCATGAAGTCTATTGGTCGAAATTCAAGGTCAAGGTTATCTATTGAAGCTTCCAAGGTCAGCATCATCTCTGTCACGTAGCCCTAAATGCAACAAAGACATGAAGAACAAAAGAATTCATGTATCATTATTTGTAAAATCTGTATGACATTGTGTCAATTTTGTGGTCTACGAGAGAGCTGAGTTCTTATTTTGATTTTATATTTGGCATCTTCTTTTGATTGATTTTTTTTCTTTGGTGATCTTCTTCTTCCTCCTCCCCCTTACCTTCCTCATACACCGTTCAGTGTCTAGGAGAGATATAATTTGCCATCTTTTGATCTTCTCTTGGCCTCTGCTGCTGTTATGTTTCCTAGTGTTTCTAATATTCTGTTAATCCATCTTTTTTTGTGGCCAGCCCTTGGGTCTGGTGCCTTGCAAGGCTCATTGTGTTGTGGTCTTTCTATCCTATAGCATGGTAAAACCATATGTTGTTTCTTTGTGTATTCTATGGCGAGAATTATTCCTAACTTTTTCTCAGTTATTCATTCTGATCTTATCTCCCAGGCAGTTTCCTGTCATTCGTCTGACACATTTCTACTCGGTAGTGGTTATTTTTCTGATTGTTCTTGCATCTAGCTCCGGAGTGGGTGAAAATAACTTCAGTATTTAAAGGTTAAGATATAAAATGATGTGATACTTATGATACTCTTATGTTTTTATACAGAGCAGAACGCAGGAGAGTAAATGTACAATAACACACTCTTCCATTCATACATCAATTTGTCTAATGAAATAGTTACAGACTGCTTACTGGCCTTACTAAAGTCACCTACATAAATACAACAGGGAAATGTGCAGCATCATAACAGTTAGAAGCTACAGCTCAAATAGCCAGGTGTGAGAATGGTCTGGACACCATCACCATCACCATACAAGTTACGTTACCAATCTACAAATTAAGGGACAATATTTAAGGGACGATCAAAGACTACTTGGCAGAGTATGTGATGAACATTACCTGGGATAGCCCTACAAAGGTTGGTCAATTTCTCAAATAGGAAACACTTCAGGGAGGAATAAGCCACTCTTCATCTTATCTACTCAGATAACAGCATCAATCTAACAAAACTGACAATCTGTCTCAAGCCTCTCTCACTAACAAAAGAAGGATTAATGAAGACATTATTAAGACTGATGAACCAATTTTAAAGAATGATGATTATCAGATAGTACAAGGGTTTAAACAAAGAACATCAAAAGTATAACAAGAATGATGATTATCAGATAGTTCAAGGATTTAAACAAGAACATCAAAAGTATAACAAGAATGATGAATATAGGATAGTATCAGGGTTTAAACAAAAACATCAAAAGTATAACAAGAAGGATGAATACCACCAACTACCAAGGAGACACCATACTTCACCTACACAATGGCCACAACATAATGAGAAACCTCATGTTTACCAAACTCAAAATAGGAACTACCAGCCAATGCTACTGTACCCTGGATAACTTCTTCTTCTTCTTCTTTCCTTCCTCATCTGCCTTTCAGCGTCGAGGGGAGATATACTTTGCGGTCTTTTGCTCTTCTTTATTTTTTATCCCGCATATATTTGTCGTTGCTACTTTATGTTTATCTATCTCCATCTTCTGTGTATTTCTCTGAGCATAAAACATGTATCCCTTACCGACCTGCTGAGTCAGTCATAAGTTGGATAACATGAGAACAAAACATGTCCTTCAGGACTGTCCCCAGCACATCGCCCACCTCCCTGGAAGAAAAACTATGCAGGGCATCTAATCACTGAAAACAGACAGCAGCCTTTAAAAAAGAGTCAGGAATCCTAGTCTGAATGAGCCATGATCGCAGAAGAAGAAGTAGACACAGAGTTGATGGGTACAAGAGGAAATGTTGACCAATAAGATGATAGACAGTTCAATGAAGGCATCACAGTGATGCCCAACATGCATGAGATATACCACAGTACGCTGACCCCAACTCTCATTGCCCCTTACTGCTAAAGGGCAATAATGTGAACAAAAGAAAGTATGTAAATAAATGTAATGTGGGCCTGGAACAATGTCTGATCATAGATCATGAAAGTAGACCTGCATTGAAACATTCAAGAGAAATGCCTAGGAAGTCAAGTAACCAACTTCCAGGAAGTGCCACAAATCAGATAAGAAGACAAGGAAAAATGAGGACTGAGCTGCAATCAGATATAAGGAAGATGATAAGATAATAATGACATTTGTGTTATGGCAGACACATGATAGTTGTGAATGTAAGGGAGCTTGTGATAAAGCTCAAGAGATTCCCTCACCTGCATATCTTCTCCTTGTTCTGCCACTGTCTCCACTAGCCTGGAGAGGATATCGGATAACATCTGTGTGGATGGACGGATCTGGAGAGCTCTGAGGATCTGAAAAGACCTGCCAGCATAGTGACGCGACGAGCAAGACAGAGCCAACTGAAGTGCCACTTGTGACCACCTCTGCTCTACAAGAGCTAATGGTGACAGATCCTTAAAGCACTTGACTGTATACTTGAGAAAATAGCATAAGTGTGTTGCACTCTGGGTACTCAACACCTTTGGAGTGATATCTTCTGAACTCCACAGTGGTCTGCCCTTTCTATAAAGCAGATTAAAGAGAACAAAGAATGGCCTAAACAACAAGCCTATTACTCACATTCAACTATTTTATTGTTTTACAGAAAAAATACATTTTCAAAGTTAGTGGCATCCATATCATTATTGTTCATTGATTAACAAAATGCTGCCGCTAACAAAATGCTGCCGCTAACAAAATGCTGCCGCTAACAAAATGCTGTCGCTAACAAAATGCTGTCACTAACAAAATTCTGTTGTTAACAAAATGCTGTCAATCTCATTTTCTAACTGACACAAGCCAACTAATCCAACTGCATACATATATATATATATTTATTTTTTTTGGTGCCGTTCCCCAGCTTTCGCCTCTGGCAAAGTCCCTAGAATCTATGAACTGAATTTTGCGTGTTAAACCATTTTTCCCTGGCACCCATGTGCACAGAGGTCCCTCGCTGAACAGGCAGATGATTCAGACTTTGGAGGTACTCCTCATTTTTTTCCCATCAATGAGCGATCGACGCTTCAAGTCAGACCTCACAACCTCTCTGTCTTGAGACCAGCATCTTGCATCTAGACTGACTAGTCCCCCCCCCCCAACTCTGTATTTTATTTATTTGGATAACATTATTTAGATGACATTATTTAGATGTTGTCAGTAGAGACTGTTACCATATGGCTATAGCATGGGCTTGCCTATGGCTGTTATTGTATGGCTATAGGATGGGCTTGTCTATGACTGTTACCGTATGGCTATAGCATGGGCTTGCCTATGACTGTTACCGTATGGCAATAGGATGGTCTTGTCTATTACTGTTACTGTATGGCATTAGGATGGGCTTGTCTATAACTGTTATTGTATGGCTATAGCATGGGCTTGCCTATGACTGTTACCATATGGCTATAGCATGGGCTTGCCTATGACTGTTACCATATGGCTGTAGGATGGGCTTGTCTATGACTGTTACCATATGGCTGTAGGATGGGCTTGTCTATGACTGTTACCGTATGGCTATAGCATGGGCTTGCCTATGACTGTTACCATATGGCTATAGCATGGGCTTGCCTATGACTGTTACCGTATGGCTGTAGGATGGGCTTGTCTATGACTGTTACCATATTTCTGTAGGATGGGCTTGTCTATGACTGTTACTCTATGACTATAGGATAGGTTTGTCTATGACTGTTACCATATGGCTATAGCATGGGCTTGCCTATGACTGTTACCGTATGGCTGTAGGATGGGCTTGTCTATGACTGTTACCATATTTCTGTAGGATGGGCTTGTCTATGACTGTTACTCTATGACTATAGGATGGGTTTGTCTATGACTGTTACCCTATGGCTATAGCATGGGCTTGTCTATGACTGTTACCATATGGCTGTAGCATGGGCTTGTCTATGGCTGTTACCGTATGGCTATAGGATGGGCTTGTCTATGACTGTTACCTTATGGCTATAGGATGGGCTTGTCTATGACTGTTACCATATGGCTGTAAGATGGGCTTGTCTATGACTGTTACCGTATGGCTGTAGCATGGGCTTGTCTATGACTGTTACCATATGGCTGTAGGATGGGCTTGTCTATGACTGTTACCGTATGGCTGTAGCATGAGCTTGTCTATGACTGTTACCGTATGGCTGTAGGATGGGCTTGTCTATGACTGTTACCGTATGGCTGTAGCATGGGCTTGTATATGACTGTTACCATATGACTATAGGATAGGCTTGTCTATGACTGTTACCGTATGGCTGTAGCATGGGCTTGTCTATGACTGTTACCATATGACTATAGGATGGGCTTGTCTATGACTGTTACCATATGACTACAGGATGGGCTTGTCTATGACTGTTACCATATGGCTGTAGCATGGGCTTGTCTATGACTGTTACCATATGGCTGTAGGATGGGCTTGTCTATGACTGTTACCCTATGACTATAGGATGGGTTTGTCTATGACTGTTACCATATGGATATAGCATGGGCTTGTCTATGACTGTTACCATATGGCTGTAGCATGGGCTTGTCTATGGCTGTTACCGTATGGCTATAGGATGGGTTTGTCTATGACTGTTACCCTATGGCTATAGCATGGGCTTGTCTATGACTGTTACCATATGGCTGTAGCATGGGCTTGTCTATGGCTGTTACCGTATGGCTATAGGATGGGCTTGTCTATGACTGTTACCTTATGGCTATAGGATGGGCTTGTCTATGACTGTTACCATATGGCTGTAAGATGGGCTTGTCTATGACTGTTACCGTATGGCTGTAGCATGGGCTTGTCTATGACTGTTACCATATGGCTGTAGGATGGGCTTGTCTATGACTGTTACCGTATGGCTGTAGCATGAGCTTGTCTATGACTGTTACCGTATGGCTGTAGGATGGGCTTGTCTATGACTGTTACCGTATGGCTGTAGCATGGGCTTGTATATGACTGTTACCATATGACTATAGGATAGGCTTGTCTATGACTGTTACCGTATGGCTGTAGCATGGGCTTGTCTATGACTGTTACCATATGACTATAGGATGGGCTTGTCAATGACTGTTACCATATGACTACAGGATGGGCTTGTCTATGACTGTTACCATATGGCTGTAGCATGGGCTTGTCTATGACTGTTACCATATGGCTGTAGGATGGGCTTGTCTATGACTGTTACCCTATGACTATAGGATGGGTTTGTCTATGACTGTTACCATATGGATATAGCATGGGCTTGTCTATGACTGTTACCATATGGCTGTAGCATGGGCTTGTCTATGGCTGTTACCGTATGGCTATAGGATGGGCTTGTCTATGACTGTTACCTTATGGCTATAGGATGGGCTTGTCTATGACTGTTACCATATGGCTGTAGGATGGGCTGGTCTATGACTGTTACCGTATGGCTGTAGCACGGGCTTGTCTATGACTGTTACCATATGGCTGTAGGATGGGCTTGTCTATGACTGTTACCGTATGGCTGTAGCATGAGCTTGTCTATGACTGTTACCGTATGGCTGTAGGATGGGCTTGTCTATGACTGTTACCGTATGGCTGTAGCATGGGCTTGTATATGACTGTTACCATATGACTATAGGATAGGCTTGTCTATGACTGTTACCGTATGGCTGTAGCATGGGCTTGTCTATGACTGTTACCATATGACTATAGGATGGGCTTGTCTATGACTGTTACCATATGACTACAGGATGGGCTTGTCTATGACTGTTACCATATGGCTGTAGCAAGGGCTTGTCTATGACTGTTACCATATGGCTGTAGCATGGGCTTGTCTACGACTGTTACCATATGGCTATAGGATGGGCTTGTCTATGACTGTTACCATATGGCTATAGCATGGGCTTGTCTATGACTGTTACCATATGGCTGTAGCATGGGCTTGTCTATGACTGTTACCATATGGCTATAGGATGGGCTTGTCTATGACTGTTACCATATGGCTGTAGCATGGGCTTGTCTATGACTGTTACCATATGGCTATAGCATGGGCTTGTCTATGACTGTTACCATATGGCTGTAGCATGGGCTTGTCTATGACTGTTACCATATGGCTATAGGATGGGCTTGTCTATGACTGTTACCATATGGCTGTAGCATGGGCTTGTCCATGACTGTTACCATATGGCTATAGGATGGGCTTGTCTATGACTGTTACCATATGGCTGTAGCATGGACTTGTCTATGACTGTTACCATATGCCTATAGGATGGGCTTGTCTGTGAAAAACTAAAAACTTTAAAAACTAAAACTAGAAATGTTCTGCATCCACTGACATTAAGTGGGCACAAATGTGTTGTGCTTTATAACAAGTTGTGATATTTGCGTCTTTGTGCCAACACATGAAAGCACGAGATTTTTTAGTATTCAGTTATCTCCCTTCTCAATTATTCACTTGGCGAGACTTGTTACTCTGTTGTTGTAATGGATCCAGAAGTCTGTGAGCTGACATCCTTTGGCCCAATGCTATGTAATGATATTTATCATTTATCATATCATATCTACAGGTATTTATGAGTTCCTGTGTAGTTCTGTTCAAGGTGTTCCATTGATCAGGTCTTTGAGGAAGTGAAGCTGAGCTGATGTACAGCCAAGACTTCTTATAGGGGAGGAGAGGGGGGCACTAAGATGAGGTGAGTAGCATCTAAATGGTTCTGGTTCACCAAATCCTGGTGCAATCAATCAGCTATGAGTCACTAGCCACATTTATCCCTGGTATCAACATGCACCTTCATCAGCAGAAATACTTTTACAAATAACATCCACTCTTCAACAGAAAAAATTATAATAGCTTCAAGAATGTTCATTAGTGGGGCTATCATACAGTTTTACATGTAAATACTCCACAATTTCTGACCTGGACTCCATACAGTTTTACATGTAAATACTCCACAATTTCTGACCTGGACTCTGTACAGTTTTACATGTAAATACTCCACAATTTCTGACCTGGACTCTGTACAGTTTTACATGTAAATACTCCACAATTTCTGACCTGGACTCTGTACAGTTTTACATGTAAATACTCCACAATTTCTGACCTGGACTCTGTACAGTTTTACATGTAAATACTCCACAATTTCTGACCTGGACTCTGTACAGTTTTACATGTAAATACTCCACAATTTCTGACCTGGACTCTGTACAGTTTTACATGTAAATACTCCACAATTTCTGACCTGGACTCTGTACAGTTTTACATGTAAATACTCCACAATTTCTGACCTGGACTCTGTACAGTTTTACATGTAAATACTCCACAATTTCTGACCTGGACTCTGTACAGTTTTACATGTAAATACTCCACAATTTCTGACCTGGACTCTGTACAGTTTTACATGTAAATACTCCACAATTTCTGACCTGGACTCTGTACAGTTTTACATGTAAATACTCCACAATTTCTGACCTGGACTCTGTACAGTTTTACATGTAAATACTCCACAATTTCTGACCTGGACTCTGTACAGTTTTACATGTAAATACTCCACAATTTCTGACCTGGACTCTGTACAGTTTTACATGTAAATACTCCACAATTTCTGACCTGGACTCCATGAAGTTTAACATGGCTCTGATGACTTCATCAACAGTTTCCAGCATATCAGGATCTGTGTAGTCACTGGTGCTGTCAGGTGTCACAGTGGTGCTGCTGTCGATGCTAAATGTGGACTTTGTTATATACTGGATGTATGGATCTCTGGAAGGCGTTTCTGATAACAATAATTATATTTGTATAAAAAGCATCAGCTTGTTATTATTGAAAACATGTTGATCGTTGCAAACTAACAATTTAATCAAATATATTGAACACAAATTTGTATTAATCTAGGGGGAAAATAAGGACTTACATACACATACATACTTTTGAACTTCCTATGCTCAAGTGTGTTTGTGCACACACACAACATATGTGTTCACACGTGCATTTTGAAAATAGTGATCAGAGTAGAATATTTATACTTCATCATCATCAAGTACCATGTCTGCTTATGTAGGTGATCATGTCTCTCCAAAAATCTTGATCTTGATAATTATTTATCATTTCTGTTGTTGATCTTCTGCCAAAGCTATTCTCTTTAGGTGCCTGGTATCTTTACTCTTTGCTTCCCTCTATCTCTTTGTCACTCAACTTTCCCTTTTGTCACAATATATTTCAGCTGTTCCTTTTTCATTATATGGCCAAAAAATGATGGCTGTTTCTTCCTAATATTGAAAATTAGCTCTCTTTTTGCTTTGGCCTCTTTCAGAATGTTTTCATTACTCTTGTAAGCTGTCCATGGTATTCTCAACATTCTTCTGGAAAACCACAATTCTACAGCTTCCAGTAATTTTCTTGTCTGTTGTCCTATTGTCCATGATTCACATCCATATGTTAAAACTGTGGCGACCCATAATTATACAAAGACAATAATGATGGTGGTTTTCTGTTGGCTTCTAAAGTCTTGACTAAAACATCTCATCCACAAGGCAGTGGGGTTGTCTTACTTTAGGGTACCCTCCCTTAGCCTTTTACACTCCTGAGCAAGGCAGCCGCAGGTTATACTGTGTACGCAGGTTATACTGTGTACTGCATACAGTTGCAAGTATAATTACCTGGCAGACTTTGCTTTAGAACAACATCTTCAAATATGTCAAAGGCACAGTTGCTCATTTATCTGTAGCAGACTTCTTGACAGCAACATTGGCTTAGTGTTGTATCCCTTCCTGAGTACTATCTATTGACCTTTCGAGCCGTAACCGGCCCATAGGGCGTAGACCAAGATACACCTTCTCCTATATGAATTTTTGTTCTAGCAGTTTTCTTTTAAAGATATTTTATCAAATCTCGCCATCTGTCTCTGTTCTGTGCAAGCAGTTCTATCTCATTGAGGGAGCCGATTCCTGCTGCTCTTGCCTCTCTCATCAATGTTCTTCTCAGTGTCTCCCTGGGTCTTCCTCTTTTTCTTTTACCTGTTGTTTCCCATATGAGGGCTTGCTTTGCTATTCGATTATTATCTCTTCTCCCTGAGTACTACTGGCTCTATATTCATGTTTTGTTTATACAACTCAAGAAATGTTGCCACAAGGGTTGCTCAGTAGAAAAGCAGATATTAAAAATTATGTTTATTACCTATACTGTTGTGTGTCTAGTATGTGGAGGCAGTGACCTCGAACAACCAATAGATGGTATTGGCACACCTGTGGTATACATAGAAACAGTTCAACAAGATGACTGCACCTTTGCAATAATGCACCAAGCATGGTGGTGAATGGGCTGTGGTGAATGCAATATTCTGTTGGAAATCTGACTAGTGACAGATTCTTTCAGACAGGCTGTGGTGAAAGTAACATTCTATGGGAGAACTGGCTAGAGACAGAGATTCTTTCAGATGGGCTGTGGTGAATGGAACGTTCTGTGGGAGATCTGGCTAGAGACAGAGATTCTTTCTGATGGGCTGTGGTGAATGCAACATTCTACAAAGGACATGGGACCTAATGACGATAATGAATAAATATTCTGTAAACAAAAAATCTGGTTTTCAATTGAATGCTCCTTATACATTATGTATAAACTATTGGTATCCACATAAATTACAAAATTACAACAAAATATAAAAACAAGAGAATGGATAAGGTGATCACTTTTACGATCTCATAAATATGCTACTGGATATTAAAATAGCCAATGGCAGGTTGAATGTGAAACCATTCAGAAAATCTTCAAATATTTCTTACCAAGGGTCAACTGTGCATCACGATCTTCTGATATCACCTTCAGAGTATCTGCGACAGAACTACGATAAGACAGCAGTAGTCGAGAAGTAGATGGCAAAATTTGCTCTTGAGAAGATGCCAGCAGAAGAAGGTTCTGAAGGAGCTTCTTGCAGTGTTCATAAACCAGGGCCCGTGAATGATCTAGACCTGCAACATGGGAGACATCAGCTTGTATGCATAACATGGAAAAGTAAAAAACAAAAGTAAAAGATGTACCCATGAGAAGGGTTATGACGATGTTTCCTGTCGCCTGTCTCAGTGAATGTAGCCTGTATGGGGAACGATGTTGCCTGTCGCTTGTCTCAGTGAATGTAGCCTGTATGGAAAACGATGTTGCCTGTCGCCTGTCTCAATTAGTGTAGCCTGTATGGAGGACAATGTTGCCTGTCGCCTGTCTCAGTGAGTGTAGCCTGTATGGAGAACGATGTTGCTTGTCATTTGTCTCAGTGAGTGTAGCCTGTATGGAGGACAATGTTGCCTGTCTCAGTGAGTGTAGCCTGTATGGTGAACAATGTTGCCTGTCGTTTGTCTCAGTGAGTGTAGCCTGTATGGAGGACAATGTTGTCTGTTGCCTGTCTCAATGAGTGTAGCCTGTATGGAGGACAATGTTGTCTGTCGCCTGTCTCAGTGAGTGTAGCCTGTATGGAGAATGATGTTGCCTGTCGCCTGTCTCAGTGAGTGTAGCCTGTATGGAGGACAATGTTGCCTGTCGCCTGTCTCAGTGAGTGTAGCCTGTATGGAGGACAATGTTGCCTGTCGCCTGTCTCAATGAGTGTAGCCTGTATGGAGGACAATGTTGCCTGTCGCCTGTCTCAGTGAGTGTAGCCTGTATGGAGAACGTTGTTGCCTGTCGCTTGTCTCAGTGAGTGTAGCCTGTATGGAGAACGTTGTTGCCTGTCGCTTGTCTCAGTGAGTGTAGCCTGTATGGAGAACGATGTTGCCTGTCGCCTGTCTCAGTGAGTGTAGCCTGTATGGAGGATGATGTTGCCTGTCTCAGTGAGTGTAGCCTGTATGGAGGATGATGTTGCCTGTTGCCTGTCTCAGTGAGTGTAGCCTGTATGGAGGATGATGTTGCCTGTCGCCTGTCTCAGTGAGTGTAGCCTGTATGGAGGATGATGTTGCCTGTCGCCTGTCTCAGTGAGTGTAGCCTGTATGGAGGATGATGTTGCCTGTCGCCTGTCTCAGTGAGTGTAGCCTGTATGGAGGATGATGTTGCCTGTCGCCTGTCTCAGTGAGTGTAGCCTGTATGGAGGATGATGTTGCCTGTCGCCTGTCTCAGTGAGTGTAGCCTGTATGGAGGATGATGTTGCCTGTCGCCTGTCTCAGTGAGTGTAGCCTGTATGGAGGATGATGTTGCCTGTCTCAGTGAGTGTAGCCTGTATGGAGGATGATGTTGCCTGTCTCAGTGAGTGTAGCCTGTATGGAGGATGATGTTGCCTGTCTCAGTGAGTGTAGCCTGTATGGAGGATGATGTTGCCTGTCTCAGTGAGTGTAGCCTGTATGGAGGATGATGTTGCCTGTCTCAGTGAGTGTAGTCTGTATGGAGGATGATGTTGCCTGTCTCAGTGAGTGTAGTCTGTATGGAGGATGATGTTGCCTGTCTCAGTGAGTGTAGTCTGTATGGAGGATGATGTTGCCTGTCTCAGTGAGTGTAGTCTGTATGGAGGATGATGTTGCCTGTCTCAGTGAGTGTAGCCTGTATGGAGGATGATGTTGCCTGTCTCAGTGAGTGTAGTCTGTATGGAGGACAATGTTGCCTGTTGCCTGTCTCAGTGAGTGTAGCCTGTATGGAGGACAATGTTGCCTGTTGCCTGTCTCAGTGAGTGTAGCCTGTATGGAGGATGATGTTGCCTGTCTCAGTGAGTGTAGCCTGTATGGAGGATGATGTTGCCTGTCTCAGTGAGTGTAGCCTGTATGGAGGATGATGTTGCCTGTCTCAGTGAGTGTAGCCTGTATGGAGGATGATGTTGCCTGTCTCAGTGAGTGTAGCCTGTATGGAGGATGATGTTGCCTGTCTCAGTGAGTGTAGCCTGTATGGAGGATGATGTCGCCTGTCTCAATGAGTGTAGTCTGTAGGGAGTTCTTGATGTTTTGGCCCAAATTGTCTTCTAACTCATCATTTCCGTTCATTACAGCAACTATGCCAACCATTACTATTCTTTCAAGGCCATTATAGTGTTTTAATGTCAATAGTATGCCAGTCTTTTTCTTATAATCTCCAGTTTACCTAGGACATTTTTGTTGGCTCTTTTATCTATCCTGAATATTTAAAAGATGCCTCTATAGCATTTCATCCAAAATGTGGCATTTTCTTATCAGCTGCCTGTCCAGGTCATTCACTCACAAATTGTAAAAGTAGAAGAGATGTACTACAATATAAAAACATTCTGTCATTTGTTCAACAATTCAACCATATACACCATAGCAATCTTTCAACACACACATGCACAGATAAAGAGGTACTTGACTCACCCAGGAAAATGACATGCAGCATAAGCGGCAGATGGGGCGACCAGTCCACTTCCAGGCCATCTAGCACCAGGTCACAGAGAAACATCACAGCAATGTTGCTTCTGTGGAATGCATTATGTTCTGTTATGTTGCTATCTGCGAATCATAAAAAACATGTACTGGCAACAAACAGCAGCTACACGGATTATCAGCCAAACAGGACAATTTCAATTTATGAAACAAGGAGTCAGACAAGGCTGTGTTTTGTCGCTGGATTTGTTTTCACTTTACAGCGAACATATTATGAGATCAATAAGAAAAAAAAGGAATTGAAGTCAACGGTCACAACATAAATAATTTACGATATGCGGATGACACAGTCTTAATAGAATAGCAAAGACAGAGAATGAGCTACAAGAAATGATAGATATAATAGTAAAAGAAAGCAACAAGAATGGTCTCAGTCTGAATAGTAAGAAAACAGAAGTAATGGTCATATCAAAGAAATAATAATCACCATAATGCAGCATACAAATAAACAAGACAAATCTGAAACAAGTGCAACAATTGAAATACTTGGGCACAGTGATAACATCAGATGGAAGATGCAACACAGAAATAAAAGCAGAATAGCTGAGGCCAAAATAGCATTTCAGAAAATGAAAAATATCTTATACAACAAATCTATGTCAATAGAAATGAGAAAAAGAGTTCATTGATGCTATATAGAACCAATTCTGACCTATGGAAGCGAATCATGGACAATAGACAAACAAATGAAAAGACGATTAGAGGCCACAGAGATAGGATTTCTCAGAAGAATGTTGAAAGTTCCCTGGACAGCTAAAAAGACCAATGAGGAAGTTCTCAAAGAGGCCAACACATAAAGGGAGCTCTTAAAAAACATCAGAAAGAAGCAATCAACATTTTTCGGGCACATCATGAGAAGAGGAAAGTTGGAATACATGGTTACAACTGGCAAAATAAAAGGAAAGAGAGATCGCGGACAACGAAGAGAGAAAATACTGGATAGCTTGGTGTCATGGCATGGAAAACAGTCAACAACAGAACTCATACGATGCACTGTGGATAGAAGATTGTGGAAGGACATGATCGCCAACACCAACTGGTACGGAACATGCTTTTGATGATGTTGCTATGTTATGTTATTTTGTAATGTTATGTTATGTTATGATAGGATCATCACCACAGCAATCTTGTTTATGTGGAGTGTGTATTTCTTTTAATAATAAAAGTTGCAAAAACTAAGAGAGAGATGTGACTTTGAATAACAAAGGGTCAGTACATCTCAACATCATCCACATGTAGCATTGACTTACTGACATCACCTTCATACAGTCCATGATTACAATTCAGGTGAGTCAATCAAAGGTGGACATTTGGAGGCAACAGATCTTCAAGATCTACAATCTCGGTCAATCCACAACAAAAAGGAGCTGACTAGCCTCTTTAAGGGTACTAGCAGTTGGGATGATTGACAAGAAAGACACCCTGAAGTGAACCCATTGCTGGTTTCTTGGAGAGTAATACCATGGTTGATGGTCATGTAGATTTTAAAATTTGGGAATCAGAAGTCAAGTTGGCACAAGTCAGTCATGAGGGACTTGGGGCTTGTAATAACAATGTGTACAATCAACTAACTACAAGAAATATCAGGGCATACACTTTGTTCTGGTTGGGAAGGCTTGATGAGTCTAATGCAATGAGGTTGAATAATTTAATTAGAAATGGGCAAGTAAGAGTAGTGACTGACAAGTGAAAGTAGTAACTGGCAAGTAAGAGTAGTGACTGACAAGTGAAAGTAGTAACTGGCAAGTAAGAGTAGTGACTGACAAGTGAAAGTAGTAACTGGCAAGTAAGAGTAGTGACTGACAAGTGAAAGTAGTAACTGGCAAGTAAGAGTAGTGACTGACAAGTGAAAGTAGTAGCTGGTAAGTACGAGTAGTGACTGACAAGTGAAAGTAGTAACTGGCAAGTAAGAGTAGTGACTGACAAGTGAAAGTAGTAACTGGCAAGTAAGAGTAGTAACTGGCAAGTAAGAGTAGTAACTGGCAAGTAAGAGTAGTAACTGGCAAGTAAGAGTAGTAACTGGCAAGTAAGAGTAGTGACTGACAAGTGAAAGTAGTAACTGGCAAGTAAGAGTAGTAACTGGCAAGTAAGAGTAGTGACTGACAAGTGAAAGTAGTAACTGGCAAGTAAGAGTAGTAACTGGCAAGTAAGAGTAGTAACTGGCAAGTAAGAGTAGTAACTGGCAAGTAAGAGTAGTAACTGGCAAGTAAGAGTAGTAACTGGCAAGTAAGAGTAGTAACTGGCAAGTAAGAGTAGTAACTGGCAAATAAGAGTAGTAATTGGCAAGTAAGAGTAGTAACTGGCAAGTAAGAGTAGTAATTGGCAAGTAAAAGTAGTAATGGACAAGTTAGAGTAGTAATAGGCAAGTAAGTGTCATCAACCAATCAGCAACAAAACACCATAACAACCAATCAGCAACAAAACACCATAACAACCAATCAGCAACAAAACACCATAACAACCAATCAGCAACAAAACACCAAGATAACAACCAATCAGCAACAAAACACCATAACAACCAATCAGCAACAAAACACCATAACAACCAATCAGCAACTAAACACCATAACAACCAATCAGCAACAAAACACCATAACAACCAATCAGCAACAAAACACCAAGATAACAACCAATCAGCAACAAAACACCAAGATAACAACCAATCAGCAACAAAACACCACAAAACAACCAAGCAGCAACAAAACACCATGATAACAACCAATCAGCAACAAAACACCATGATAACAACCAGTCAGCAACAAAACACCATGATAACAACCAGTCAGCAACAAAATACCATGAAACAACCAATCAGCAAAAAAACACCATGATAACAACCAATCAACAACAAAACACCATGATAACAACCAATCAGCAAACAAAACACCATGAAACAACCAATCAGCAACAAAACACCATGAAACAACCAATCAGCAACAATACACCATGATAACAACCAATCAGCAACAAAACACCAAGATAACAACCAATCAGCAACAAAACACCATGATAACAACCAGTCAGCAACAAAACACCATGATAACAACCAGTCAGCAACAAAACACCATGATAACAACCAATCAGCAACAAAACACCATGATAACAACCAGTCAGCAACAAAACACCATGATAACCAACCAGTCAGCAACAAAACACCATGATAACCAACCAGTCAGCAACAAAACACCATGATAACAACCAGTCAGCAACAAAACACCATGATAACAACCAGTCAGCAACAAAACACCATGATAACAACCAGTCAGCAACAAAACACCATGATAACAACCAGTCAGCAACAAAACACCATGATAACAACCAGTCAGCAACAAAACACCATGATAACAACCAGTCAGCAACAAAACACCATGATAACAACCAATCAGCAACAAAACACCATGATAACAACCAGTCAGCAACAAAACACCATGATAACAACCAGTCAGCAACAAAACACCATGATAACAACCAATCAGCAACAAAACACCATGATAACAACCAATCAGCAACAAAACACCATGATAACAACCAGTCAGCAACAAAACACCATAACAACCAGTCAGCAACAAAACACCATGATAACAACCAGTCAGCAACAAAACACCATGATAACAACCAGTCAGCAACAAAACACCATGATAACAACCAATCAGCAACAAAACACCATGATAACAACCAATCAGCAACAAAACACCATGATAACAACCAGTCAGCAACAAAACACCATAACAACCAGTCAGCAACAAAACACCATGATAACAACCAGTCAGCAACAAAACACCATGATAACAACCAGTCAGCAACAAAACACCATGATAACAACCAGTCAGCAACAAAACACCATGATAACAACCAGTCAGCAACAAAACACCATGATAACAACCAGTCAGCAACAAAACACCATGATAACAACCAGTCAGCAACAAAACACCATGATAACAACCAGTCAGCAACAAAACACCATGATAACAACCAGTCAGCAACAAAACACCATGATAACAACCAGTCAGCAACAAAACACCATGATAACAACCAGTCAGCAACAAAACACCATGATAACAACCAGTCAGCAACAAAACACCATGATAACAACCAGTCAGCAACCTAAACCAACCTGTGAAAGCCTGGAGTGGGTGAGAAGTTTTCTGGCATGCATTCATTAAGTGGGGCAAAGTAGCCTCCGTAAGCTGGCATTGGCAGAGGGTACGGAGCTGGAGACTCTGTATGCCGCATCTCAACTCCAGTTATACGTGGCATTGAAGGACCAACTACATCATCATCTGAAATGGTCAAATTGAGCTCAAATTAACAATCAACTATTCATGAAATCGTTTCTTATTTGCAACGTTTGATTTTGAAATTTATAAAAAAATCTTCTGGGGACATTTAGAAATAATCTTTCCATGTTTTTAACTTGTTATCTCTCACACAAAAAATGCTGTCATCTACGATTCCAAAATGGTCTTTTATGATTAATCATGAAATGCAATAAAAGTTGCTTCATAGTGTATCAGATCACTGGGACATGAAGTGTTCCATGCTCAAGGTACTAAGTCTTGACCTTGTTGTTGCTGTTCCCACAGAGATAAACATGTTGAGTGTTTAAAAACAATGCCAATGTGAAATTATAGATTACAAGTTACCAAACAATCATATATGGATGACATGTGTGGATGTGTTATGTGGGTTAGGTACACATTTCTTTGAGCAGGAGTGATTGGAAGTGTCTACTACAAAAATAAGCTCAGTGAGCAACCACTTTGGCCACATGTGACTTGTCTTCAGCCAGCCCTGCCCTTGATATAAACAAAGTCAAGAGCCCCCATTACAAGTGGCATAAAGGGAATATGGTGTTAGTGACCATCAATTTTACAGACCTTCAGCACATGATTTTTGGGGTAATGTGGTCGGTATTATGCCCGTGCCGCTTTACTTTCCCAGAACAAATCCTGTACCCATTTTAGGCTGGGTGAACCTGGAAGCTATCAGTTAGGATCGAACCCTACCTCTTGTCCTTTGTAGTCCAGTTCACTAACCACTTAGCTATCGCTGCTCCCGCCCTTTATTTAACTATATCTAAATTACTTTTATTTATAATATGACAGATTTAACTAAAAGTATAATTAGTTTTATTTATAATATGACAGATTTAACTAAAAGTATAATTAGTTTCATTTATAATACAATAGGGGAGCCCCGATAGCTTAATGGTTAGTGAACTGGACTACAAAGGACAAGAGGTAGAGGTTCAATCCCAACCAATGGCTTCCGGGTTCACCAAGCCTTAAATGGGTACCGGATTTTTTTCTGGGAGAGTAAAGCGGCACATGCATAATGCCGACCACATTACCACAAAAATCATGTGCCGAAGGTCTGTACAATTTATGGTCACTAACACCATATTCCCTTTATGCCACTTGGCGGGCTGGAGATCTTTACTTTTATAATACGACAGATTTAACCTAAAGAACAATTAGTTTTATTTATAATATGACAGATTTAACCTAAAGAACAATTAGTTTTATTTATAATACGACAGATTTAACCTAAAGAACAATTAGTTTTATTTATAATACGACAGATTTAACCTAAAGAACAATTAGTTTTATTTATAATACGACAGAGTTGTTGTTGTTGTTGCTGCCGCCGCCGTTACCGCGACGGGGATAAACTGACGACTAACTGTGTGTTTATATGTTCGAAATTAGAGTCAACAACGATGGCCTAACATCATCAAGTGCTATACATTTTGAAAGAAATATGACGATCATCACTTTCGGGAGGACGTGAACTTCTGGTTTATGGTGGATAGGCGGCAGGAAGAATGGTGGAGAGGCGGTAGCCGCCGCCGCCACCACTGCTGCTGCTGCTGCTTTTGTTGTTGTTGTTGCGTTCAACAGCTTTCAACTCTGACTAAGTCCCTAGAGACTAGGAACTTAGTTTTACGTGTTAATCCATTTTTCCCTGGCAGTCGCGTGCACAGGGGTCCCTCGCGGCACAGGCAGATAACTCCAACTTCGGAGGTACTCATGTTTTTTCCGTTGATGAGTAACTGACGTTTCAAGGCAGGCCTCGCTGCTGAGACCAGGAGTGGTTGTCGCAGAGAGAAATCATAAATAAAAATCCCAACCAGTGTAGCCAAGATTTGAACCCACAACCTCTCTGTCCTGAGGCCGGCGTCTTGCCTCAAGACTAACCAGTTCCCCATGGACTTCCACTTGGAATATGAGGAAATTGCAACAAGGAACACTTTTCATGCATAGCTGCAATGGTTCCTGCCGCCTATCCACCATATACCAGAAGTTCACGTCCTCCCGAAAGTGATGATCGTTATATTTCTTTAAAAATGTATAGCGCTTGATGATGTTAAGCCATCGTTGTTGACTACAATTTCGAACATATAAACACACAGTTAGTCGTCAGATTATCCCCGTCGCACATCAAACAACAGACCGTAAGATTAGCTTACGGTCGGTCTAGGGATTTACGATGGGCCATTACGATGACTTGGCACACATAACAATGTAAGCACAGCAATGATGCGGCCTTTAGATTCTTGATTACTCTAGTGAATGTAGCCTACGACGAACAGAACACGGTGCAATTTCCCTAAAGAGATAAAACTGCGGCTGACGAAGCAGTTCACATTTAATGAGAACATATAAATAACTTGCATTAAGCAAATCCATCAACGGTCATCAACAGCACCAATGTGACGTAAATCGCAGAACAAGCCTAGACGATGGAAGGTCACATTCACAACACTTGATTTGTCGAAAATGAAATATTGTCGGTGTACGACATTGTTTTATCGGTGCAGATGTAATAAGTAGATCATCCTCTTGATTTTAACACACAGGAGTGCAAATTAGAACCGAAATTAATCAGACATCGAATGCACTTTCTGCAGCGATCGAGAGGACATGGACTAGATCCGCCATCTTAGAAATGGAAGATTTAACTAAAAGTACAATTAGTTTTATTTATAATACGACAGATTTAACTAACAGTACAATTAGTTTTATTTATAATACGACAGATTTAACTAACAGTACAATTAGTTTTATTTATAATACAACAGATTTAACTAACAGTACAATTAGTTTTATTTATAATACGACAGATTTAACTAACAGTACAATTAGTTTTATTTATAATACGACAGATTTAACTAAAAGTACAATTAATTTTATTTATAATATAACAGATTTAACTAAAAGTACAATTAGTTTTATTTATAATATAACAGATTTAACTAACAGTACAATTAGTTTTATTTATAATACAACAGATTTAACTAACAGTACAATTAGTTTTATTTATAATACAACAGATTTAACTAACAGTACAATTAGTTTTATTTATAATACAACAGATTTAACTAACAGTACAATTAGTTTTATTTATAATACAACAGATTTAACTAAAAGTACAATTAGCTATAGAGAGTTGAATTAATAAAGCTAGACAGTTTCCTGTCAAGGAATAATATAGTCAGCACCAGTAGAAGTGTTATTTTGCTAATTTTCTGTGTAAAAATAACATGTTATGTGCACAGTTTCTTTGCTAATTTCAATTATAGTTTCTCAACTGATTGGTCTGGACAACATTCCAGTAAACTTTTAGGACTTGAGTAATCGATATGTTTTATACGTAACTGGAAACTAGAATTTCTGCCAGCTGACATGTTGCTGTCGATGACAATGACAACATAAATGTAAGTAGAGCAGAGGTTACCAGGCACATCAAGATTCTCTCCATCTATAGGGAGAATGGGATGACTGAGATCTGGTAAAAGTTTTGTTTTTTTAAGAGAAAAAAGTCACTGGCTATTTTAGATTGTAGCTACCTTTGAACACACATGAAACATTTAAATAACTCATCAAGATTAGTCCAACCTTCTCTCAATGAAGAGAAACATTTAAATAACTCATCAAGATTAGTCCAACCTTCTCTCAATGAAGAGCAACATTTAAATAACTCATCAAGATTAGTCCAAACTTCTCTCAATGAAGAGCAACATTTAAAAAACTCATCAAGATTAGTCCAACCTTCTCTCAATGAAGAGAAACATTTAAATAACTCATCAAGATTAGTCCAACCTTCTCTCAATGAAGAGCAACATTTAAATAACTCATCAAGATTAGTCCAACCTTCTCTCAATGAAGAGCAACATTTAAAAAACTCATCAAGATTAGCCCAACCTTCTCTCAATGAAGAGCAACATTTAAAGAAAAAGAAAACACCACAAATCTCTGATAGAAAAGACAAAACAATATATTGTAGTGTTTACCCTGCTGTTCTGCTGTGGAGCCAGTGCTGTTGCTTGTGATGCTCCTTAACGATGCTGTCGAATTTGTTCTTGGTGTGCTGGGAGAAACAAATCAAAACATACAAATTAAAACAAATCAAAACAAACAAATCAAAACATACAAATCAAAACAAACAAATCAAAACATATCTCTAAAGGGCCAACATTCTCTTCACAAATTTCCTTAACTCATTTTGTTTCTCAAAGGCTTCCTTACGGAAGACAATTTGATGAATTACAATAATGGTGCTGTCACAAATTCAAAGCAATGACTTTCATAAATTCTAAGTGTTTAAATTCAACTCTTGAGAGGGATTTCTACTTTATAACTCTGAGGTTTATCATTAATATTTAAATTATTTTACCAAATTATTTTTGTTCAAGAATTTTTTATTCATTCATTCTTCTCTTCTGGACAAAGAAGGCACATAGAGGACAAGTTCTGCATGATTTGTTGCTTGTTCTTGTAGTTCCTGGTTATTACTTAGTCCCATGCTTGAGCCTTCCCTAGTCATTGTTTTGCGTAGCCATTCTTTTGGTTTTCCTTGTTTTCTTTTACCAGAAGGTTTCCGTAAGAATGCCTGATTTTCTTCAATTATTCTCAGCACATAACCAAAGTCCTAACACCTTCTTCTTATAAAGATTGACACATTTTCTTGTTTAGATGTTTTTAAAATCTAAAGTCTACCAGATTGGCTAAGATTGAGACTTTGATTAGGAACAAGAAAGCCTCAACAGCAGGAACAACCATAAAATAAACACATACATGTATACAGTGATGAAACCTGAGGCCGGTAGAACTTGAAATCTGAGAGAATGAGTACGGAAAGACATCTGAGAGAATGAGTACGGAAAGACATCTGAGAGAATGAGTACGGAAAGACATCTGAGAGAATGAGTACGGAAAGACATCTGAGAGAATGAGTACGGAAAGACATCTGAGAGAATGAGTACGGAAAGACATCTGAGAGAATGAGTACGGAAAGACATCTGAGAGAATGAGTACGGAAAGACATCTGAGAGAATGAGAATGAGTACGGAAAGACATCTGAGAGAATGAGTACGGAAAGACATCTGAGAGAATGAGTACGGAAAGACATCTGAGAGAATGTATAGCAGATTAGATAACCTGAACCACAGTTATTACTCTCAACATCCCCATGTGGAGGAGTAAGCACTACCACCAAATGTCCCTAATGAAATGTTATTGATGGAGCTAAGACATTAACTTTTCCAAATAAAGTTATTGTTTGTTTTTACAATCACAGGATCCTAGGACATCGACTTTAAGAGGTGAACACAATATCATAGGGTCAAAAATGGAGGGCTTATAGGAGGATTTGAGGTAAATCATACAGTTGTGAAATCATTAGTGTTGAAGATGGTTTAACAATGACATCACAAACAGTACAGCATACAGTTCACCAAACTTATTAGCATTGTATGATATCTGACTGGTCTAACAATGACATCACAAACAGTAACATGCAGTTCACCACATTATTAGCTTTATATGACAGCTGACTGGTCTAACAATGACACCACATTATTAGCTTTATATGACAGCTGACTGTCTAACAATGACATCACAAACAGTAACATACAGTTCACCACATTATTAGCTTTATATGACAGCTGACTGGTCTAACAATGACACCACATTATTAGCTTTATATGACAGCTGACTGGTCTAACAATGACACCACATTATTAGCTTTATATGACAGCTGACTGGTCTAACAATGACACCACATTATTAGCTTATATGACAGCTGACTGGTCTAACAATGACACCACATTATTAGCTTTATATGACAGCTGACTGGTCTAACAATGACATCACAAACAGTAACATACAGTTCACCACATTATTAGCTTTATATGAGAGCTGACTGGTCTAACAATGACACCACATTATTAGCTTTATATGAGAGCTGACTGGTCTAACAATGACACCACATTATTAGCTTTATATGAGAGCTGACTGGTCTAACAATGACACCACATTATTAGCTTTATATGACAGCTGACTGGTCTAACAATGACACCACATTATTAGCTTTATATGAGAGCTGACTGGTCTAACAATGACACCACATTATTAGCTTTATATGAGAGCTGACTGGTCTAACAATGACACCACATTATTAGCTTATATGACAGCTGACTGGTCTAACAATGACACCACATTATTAGCTTTATATGAGAGCTGACTGGTCTAACAATGACACCACATTATTAGCTTTATATGAGAGCTGACTGGTCTAACAATGAAGCAATCAGAAATGATCAATGGTTATTACTCTCTATAAATACATTCTAGTTGCTACCTGAGAGAGTACACTAAAGGGGAGATAACAAATGCTTGCCTATCTTGTTGCACATCTTCATTGGCACTGTGCCTCTTGGTATGCAGGATCCCTTCTCCAGCTGGTAATCCATGGAGGACTAGCCTGCTTTTCATCATCTGCAGCACTGGCTAGGGTGGCAATCTTCTTGATACTGGACAATCGATAGTAAGGTGGAGTTTGTGTTCGTTCAATGTTCACATTCAATGTCTCTACAGTCTGAAAAGCACAAAATCATTTTATGAGCATGTCTCAACTGACACCTTTTTTTTTTTTGGCATTTAAACAGTAAATTATCAGAAAACAACAAAAGATGCATTTCTTTAAAATTCAGAGGATATGTCTTTCACAGCATTTAACAACAAAAAATGGTAAACAATATAATATGACACATAGCCTGATTAACTATATGGAAGGAGTTATTGAGCTATAGCTCAATCATCATCACTGCACTTCAGACATGTCCATAGTTGCTTAGATCCCCTTCTCAGCAAGTCCCGCTGCTTCAGGCACGACTCCAGTTCTGTGTTGGTTGATAAGTCCTTTTATATGCCCACTACGTCTCACAATTCTGGCTGTGCCCATTATATGCCCATTACGTCTCACAATTCTGGCTGTGCCCATTATATGCCCACTACGTCTCACAATTCTGGCTGTGCCCATTATATGCCCACCACGTCTCACAATTCTGGCTGTGCCCATTATATGCCCACCACGTCTCACAATTCTGGCTGTGCCCATTATATGCCCACTACGTCTCACAATTCTGGCTGTGCCCATTATATGCCCACTACGTCTCACAATTCTGGCTGTGCCCATTATATGCCCACTACGTCTCACAATTCTGGCTGTGCCCATGTGCCATATACACTACGTCTCACAATTCTGGCTGTGCCCCATTATATGCCCACTACGTCTCACAATTCTGGCTGTGCCCATTATATGCCCACTACGTCTCACAATTCTGGCTGTGCCCATCTTAACTCCCATCTATTTCATCAAGAAGTGATGTCAACTCATGGTTGTCAAAGTCTTGTGCCATTCCTGCATCTCGGAGGGCATTGATGTCTGCCCGATCCACAGGTTGACCATCTTCGGTGCCAGTACAACTTGCCAACCTGTCTGCTCTTTCATTGCCTCTTACACCCGTATTACAGGGAAATAGACAAAGGTGACTGCTTATTGTTGACTTCTGTAATGACTGTATCCATTGCCAGTGCACAGTAAGTGCCCCTGGATTTCACTGTTTCTACAATAGATGACACCTTGGACAGGCCATCCTTTTGCGAAACAACATGGTGGCAAGTGAGGTTGATATTCTGCATGGCACAGTAAAGACTTGCAGGTACATACGGTTAGGGAGCAGACCCCCAGTTCCTTTCGTGGTTGTAAATGTGCATGTCTGTAATGGGAAGGTGGACACACAACAATGGCAGGATCTTTTCACATTCGAGGAGAACGTCATTTTCTGCGGAGAGTAGAACTGCACAAGCAGTGAGAAGACCTAGAGGACACACTGGTGTCGGCTTGTGTGCTTGAATGATGAAAGGGCAACAAGAATGGGCACTTGAAAAGGGGACTCTGATAGTGTCATAGACCTTGCACTGGTGTCTTTCACCTTCGTACCGGCTTGCAGATGGAGTGTACTGGGATTCCACAGAAGTTATTACTATCCATGTGTCTCCTAATTGAGAAAGGCAGAAATAGAAGCCAGAAAAGCCCTGGTGGAACGCAGAAGTCGAGGAAGCTTGGCGGAACAAGAGACAAACGGCCAAGACATGACAGAAAGCCAGAAAGAATGGAAGAACACAACCTGAGCTTTTTTAAGTGTTTGAAAGAAGAGGTCGACCAAAAATGATGCACTTTAAACAATGTGCTAATCATCAGGCTAAGGATGCCAAGTGGGATGATTTCTGCAAAAAAGTGTGCTCAGAAAAATCGATAGCCACATTCTGGTGCCTTCATCAGAGCTTGCCCACTACATTGAGCAGACTGACCAAAGAAATGAGGCTGTAAGAATGAGAATATGGGGGCCACTCTCACAATTGAGTGAGGATGTAGTGCTGGCAGAAGATCTCACAATCACAACCGATACCATTCACACAACAATTAAAAGGTCACACAACACTGCTCCTAGTCCAGATGGCATTCGATACGATGACATTGGCAATTTAGACGATGACGACTTGAGTGACAAGAACTGGCCAGCATTCAAAGTGGTCAGTTTAAGGAGGAGTGGCTACACAGTTACTTACTACCACTATCAAAGCCAAACAAGGACCATTCTCAGATCAGTGCCTACAGAATCATCACGATGCAGAACACCGTGGGCAAACTACTGGAGAAAATAGTTGCCTGTGAACTCACCTGTCACTTTGAAAAGAAACGCGCATTCCCACCCACACTCTGAGGTTATAGATATAACAAAGAGACATGGCTCAATGCAGCAGTCTTTGCCTATGACGTCTTCGAAGGCTTGGTAAGGAACAGAACTCAGTTGTGGTCGATGCAGAGGTCAACGACCTCACCTGGGATAACACCGATGAGGAAGATGCAGTCATCTATACAGATGAATCCGTAATATGACACCAAAAGAGTGCATGTGCATATGCAGCACGTTCGGCAGACAGAATAGTCAAAGAAGACAGTGGTGCATATGTTATGACCACGAGTAGCATGACAATGGAGGTGATGGCAGTGACCAGGACATTCACAAGACTCCACCCATGCCTGCATACTATGAGATTTGATGAGCATGATAAGAAAATTGGAAGCAGGCTCTGTACATAGGCAATAGGTAGAGTTATTGCAGACGTCAAAAAATATGTATGGTCATCCTTTGTCTACATCCTTGGACATGCAGGAGTACAGGGAAATGAAAGAGCAAACAGGTTGGCTAGCTGCGTTGTTGATGAAGATGGTCAACCAATGGATTGGATGGACATCATCAATGCCTTCCGAGATGTGAGAATGGCACAGGACTTCGACAACCATGAATCTACATCGCTCCTTTGGATGAAAGAAATGGGAATTAAGATGGGCACAGCCAAAAACGAGAAACTTCATGAGCATATAAGAAGATTTATCAACCAACACAGAACTGGAGTCATCAGTCGTTGGACACTGTGGGACTTGCTGAGGAGGGGATGTGAGCACCTATGGACATGTTTGGAGTGCAATGATGATGACCAACAAATAACTCAATAAGTCTTAAACTTTCATTTTCTGTTGTTTTCTGATGTCCACATAAAAGCACAGAAAGTATGCAACTATCATGTATCCGTAATTAGTGATTGAATTATCTAAAGCTGCCAACAAGTGAATACATGGTGAGGCTTGTAATATTATGTTGAAGGTCTTCAATTATGGATGGAGGATTACAATTTGACAAAACACACATTTGTAGTGATGTATTACTAGTACGCTTAACTCAAGACAAAAGTACATTCAATGGATATTGTCACATGACAGCAGATCTGACAGACAACAGGCTGGGTCAATTATTTGTGTCAATATTATTGACTATGAGAGAGATGGTAAAAGAGCCAACATTATTCACCTGTAGCTCATTCATCAGCTCATCCACCAACTTCTCTGGTTTAGCCCTGCCCAAGTACGTCACAACTCGTTTGGCCTACAGTGTGCATGGAATTTGAAACATATAAATATACTAATATATAATCCACACAAAAATCTATAATGGAAACTGTTATGTAGCAACACACACACAATTGCAATGGACAAAAATAATTACAGAAATGTGAAGAAGATTCAAATATTTAATCAAAAAATGAAGAAGTTAACCAAACAAATGTTTCAATTGTATACTATCTTCTGGTACTATTCTAATACGCAGAGATTTCATCATTGAACAAGCAGGTGATAGGGGACCAAAATGTATGCAAATAAACATCTATATGTGAATATACAACTAGGCAAGAAGGTAAATTCTAAATGAGCAAGTTTTGGTGATCTTAAAGCAAGCATCATAAACATTGCAGAAATCCCAAATGAAAGAAAACGCACAGAACATACAGATGCTCCCAGCCCTGTGGCATACAAATGTTCCCAGCCCTGTAGCATACAAATGTTCCCAGCCCTGTGGCACACAAATGTTCCCAGCCCTGCGGCATACAAATGTTCCCAGCCCTGTAGCATACAAATGTTCCCAGTCCTGTGGTATACAAATGTTCCCAGCCCTGTAGAATACAAATGTTCCCAGCCCTGTAACATACAAATGTCCCCAGCCCTGTAGAATACAAATGTTCCCAGCCCTGTCGCATACAAATGTTCCCAGCCCTGTGGTATACAAATGATTCCAGCCCTGTTGCATACAAATGATTCCAGCCCTGTGGCATACTAATGATTCCAGCCCTGTGGTATATAAATGTTACCAGCCCTGTGGTATACAAATGTTCCCAGCCCTGTGGTATACAAATGCTCCCAGCACTGTAGCATACAAATGTTCCCAGTCCAGTGGCATACAAATGTTCCCAGCCCTGTGGTATACAATCCCAGCTTGTAGCATACAAATGTTCTCAGCCCTGTAGCATACAAATGTTCCCAGCCCTGTAGCATACAAATGTTCCCAGTCCTGTGGCATACAAATGTCCCCAGCCCTGTAGCATACAAATGTTCCCAGCCCTGTAGCATACAAATGTTCCCAGCCCTGTAGCATACAAATGTTCCCAGCCCTGTAGCATACAAATGTTCTCAGCCCTGTGGTATACAAATCTATCTATCTTTCGTTCACCCGAAGTATTGTCTATATCTGCAATGTCGTTTCCTGTATAAATGTTACTGTCTTTTGTAATTCTTACAGTGGCCCATATAGTTTTGTCTGTAGTGTTGTATCTATGGGCCATTGGATTTTCCTTAGTCTACTATATTCTGTGCAAGCTTGAAGTATGTGCTCAGCAGTCTGGGGCGCCTGTCCACATGTACAAGTAGTGAATGTGCCGATCTTGAATTTTGTATACATGTGACTATGGAGTCGATTGTGTCCTGTTCTGAGGCGTATAATGATAACTTTTTCATATCTATTCATATTATGAAAGGCATCCTGATTTGGGGCTTGTGGTCCTCTGATTGATTTGATTATCTGTTTCTTATGATGGTATGTAACTGGTGTATCTAGTTGTGTGCCTGTTGAACCTTCCTTTGCCAACTGATCTGCTTTCTCATTTCCTGGTATTCCACGGTGAGATGGGATCCACTGCAGGGCAACCCTGTGGTGCTTGCAGAGTTCAGTCAATAAGGTCTGCAGATGTGGTAATTTTCTGGATTGTAGTGCCTGGAGTACTGATCTTGCATCTGTCAAAAACACTACAGGCTGTGGGCTAAGATTACTGTTCAGCAGTTTTTCTATTGCTAACTTTATTGCTTGTATTTCTGCATCATAATTGTGACAATCAATATTTCCCTGTTGCTATTTTATTCATATCCCTAGTGTTATTTGGGTACTCTATATATGCACCTGCTCCCCCATTCTTTACTACATTCTGTGCTGATCCATCTGTATACACACAAATCCATAGGTCTTGTGGGTATTCTTCATCCAGGAAACTGAGAGTTATTGTTTTTCGCTGTAGACTATTCTGTTCTTCTTTGTCAACTATTCCTTTCACTTCTGTCCGTATTTGAACTGATAATCCTGATTCCTCTGTCCAGGGAGTATGTTCTGGTATGGGCAGTAGGGGGTTAACAACTCTTGGCATGTCTGGTGTTTGTCTACTAATACGCTTGGCTTGGTGGATAAAACTGCTTCTCTTAAGTCGTCCCAATGCAAGATTTTGGAATCGGTCCTTCATTGGATGTCTTGGCATGCATGCAAATTTTTCTGCCTGTATCAGCACCTTTGTGTCCCTCCGTTCTCTCAGTGCTGGTATCCTCCACAATTTCTCCATCTCCAATATTGGTGTGATTTCATTGCTCCTGTGATGACCCTAAGTGCCTGGTTTTGTACTTTATCCAGTTCTTGCAGTGTGGTGTTTGATGCTGAGCACCATGCGGATGATCCATATTCTAAATGTGGGTGTATACTCTGTTGGTAAACTTTACTGAGTATTTTCCCACTCACACCCCATGTGGTTCCACACAGCTTTCTTAGAATAGCCAATTTCCTCCTTGCTTTTTGGGTTGCCTTATTTATCTGCTGTTTCCAAGATAGTTTGTTATCAAATGTAACTCCGAGATATGTAGCTTGTATGTCTTCTTTCACAGGCTCATTATTTATGTAGATGGTTCCTGCTTTTTGTTTTGGGAGAGTGTGAAAATTGTAGTACTGCATTTGTCTATATTGATGCTGATACACCATCTATTTGTCCATGAATTCAGTGCATTCATAGCTCTTAGTAGCAATTTGGAGGCCACTGTTGCATACTCCTCTGTGCACCACATTACCAAGTCATCTGCATACATTGCCACTTTGATGCCATGTGGTAGTTCAGTAACTAGGTCATTGATGTAGATCAGAAAAAGTGTTGGAGATAGTACCCCTCCCTGTGGAACGCCCTGGCGCAGTAAGACCTTCTTACTCTTAAGACCATCCAGTTGCACTTTGGTTCTCCTGTTATCCAGGTATGCTTTGACCCATTTGTACATCCTGCAATTTACTCCATAATTTCTCAGTTTCTTCAAAAGCCCTTCCTTCCATACTTTATCAAATGCTTTCTTTAGGTCTATCCATGCTGCTAGTACTAGTTTCTTTTCTTGAAATGCATCCTCAATTTCCTGGGAAATGTAGGTTACCTGATCTGCATACAAAATGTTCCCAGCCCTGTAGCATACAAATGTTCCCAGCCCTGTGGCATACAAATGTTCCCAGCCCTGTGGCATACAAATGTTCCCAACCCTGTGGTATATAAATGTTCCCAGCCCTGTGGTATACAAATGTTCCCAGCCCTGTGGCATACAAATGTTCCCAGCCCTGTGGTATATTTTGGTCATGGTGTTAGTGTTTTGGTCATGGTGTTAGTGTTTTGGTCATGGTGTTAGTGTTTTGGTCATGGTTTTAGTGTTTTGGTCATGGTTTTAGTGTTTTGGTCATGGTGTTAGTGTTTTGGTCATGGTTTTAGTGTTTTGGTCATGGTGTTAGTGTTTTGGTCATGGTGTTAGTGTTTTGGTCATGGTTTTAGTGTTTGGTCATGGTTTTAGTGTTTTGCTCATGGTGTTACAATTTTGGTCATGGTGTTAGTGTTTTGGTCGTGGTGTTAGTGTTTTGGTCATGGTGTTAGTGTTTTGGTCATGGTGTTAGTGTTTTGGTTATGGTTTTAGTGTTTTGGTCATGGTTTTAGTGTTTTGGTCATGGTTTTAGTGTTTTGGTCATGGTTTTAGTGTTTTGGTCATGGTTTTAGTGTTTTGGTCATGGTGTTAGTGTTTTGGTCATGGTGTTAGTGTTTTGGTCATGGTGTTAGTGTTTTGGTCATGGTGTTAGTGTTTTGGTCATGGTTTTAGTGTTTTGGTCATGGTCTTAGTGTTTTGGTCATGGTTTTAGTGTTTTGGTCATGGTTTTAGTGTTTTGGTCATGGTTTTAGTGTTTTGGTCATGGTGTTAGTGTTTTGGTCATGGTGTTAGTGTTTTGGTCATGGTTTTAGTGTTTTGGTCATGGTCTTAGTGTTTTGGTCATGGTTTTAGTGTTTTGGTAATGGTTTTAGTGTTTTGGTCATGGTTTTAGTGTTTTGGTCATGGTGTTAGTGTTTTGGTCATGGTGTGCCCATCTGAACTCCCATCTCTTTCATCTGAAGAAGTGACGTGGACTCATAGTTGTCGAAGTCCTGTGCCCTTCCAACAACTCAAAGGGCTTTGATGATGTCCGCCCGATCCATTGGTTAATCATCCTCAACAATAGTGCAGCTAGCCAATCTGTCTGCTCTTTCATTTCCCTGTACTCCCGTATGTCCTGGGACGTAGACAAAGGTGACCTTATGTATTTTTGATTTCTGCAATTACTCTACCCATTGCATGCGTACAGATCCCGCCTCCACTTTTCTTATCACGCCCATCGATTTACTCAGTATACAGGCGTGGGTGAAGTCTTGTGACTTTAACCAGATGAATGCCCTAGTCACTGCCATCACCTCCATCATTATGCTACTCATGGTCATAACGTTTGCACCACTGTCTTCCTTGACTATTCTGCCTGCCGAGCGTGCTGTAAATGCCCATACACTCCTTTGGTGTCATATTACAGATCCGTTTGTATAGATGACTGCATCTTTCTATGATGAAATGAGATTGTTAGTTTCATGGCCATTTCTTTTATCTCAATATTAGTCTTGAATTAATTCCATTGCACACACAGAGTTTTGAGAATTTTGAGACAATTGTCTTCAAAACCATTTAGTTTTCTCTCAATCTCTTTTGATCTTTTCCAGCTTTCACATGCATAGGTAAGGATTTGTAGATACATTTGAGTTGAATATTCTAAGTTTAGTTTTCTTGCTTAGTATTTTTTTATTTCCATATTTTGTCCATATTTTTTTTCCATAATTTTTCATATTTTGTGTTTGTAATTGGATGGGGGAAAAAAACAAACAATGAAATCTTAAAACAATTAAAAATGAAAAGAGAACTACTAAACACACTTCAAATAAGACAAAAAAGATTTTTTGGGCACATTAAATGACACAACAGCCTACTGAGAGTAATCTTGGAAGGGAAAATACAACGCAAAAGGGGTAGAGGCATACCAAGACCAACATGGATGAATAACATCAAAAGATGGACAAGTCAGCCTATGACAATCTGCACTATCAAAGCAGAAGACAGAACGAAATGGCGGTCCATGGTAGCCAACCTTCGATGCGGAGACAGCACTCAATGATGATGATCCTATTGTATCCAGGTTTTTTAAATTCATTGCTGCTTTTGCTATCCTGCTTCTGATCTCTTTTTTTGTTTCGCTCTCTTGATCTATATTTTTACTAAAATATAAAGTGCTCTACTCTGTCCAATGCCTGACAATTGAGATATATAAACTGCACTCAAGGGGTATTTTTATTTTTCATTATTTTATTTTTACCCTTTTATTTCAAGTGCTATTTTTTTCTGCCATGGATAATAAAGTATCTGTGATACGTTGCATCTTGTTGATGTTGTCACTATATCATCAGCAAAATCTAGATCTTCCAAGCAATTCTTGTCATACCATAAATATGGCAACTCATGAAATATTATCTATGGAGTGTCTGTGAATGAAGAACATTCCAGAAATAATGACTACAATTTGCAAGAGAGTCAATTCATGATTTGATTTGATTTTCATTTGATTATGATGAAAAATCGGAGCCGCGATAGCTCAGTGGTTAGTGAACTGGACTACCACGGACAAGGGGTAGGGTTCGATCCCAACCGACAGCTTCTGGGTTCACCCAGCCTTAAATGGGTACCGGATTTTTTTCTGGGAAAGTAAAGCAGCACGGGCGTAATACTGACCACATTACCCCAAAAATCATGTGCTGAAGGTCTGTAAAATATAGGGTCACAAACACCATATTAAAACTTAGGCTATTCAAATCAAATGTACTATCAACCCTTACGTATGCGTGTGAAAGCTGGAAAACAACAAGAGATATAGAAACAAAGTTGAACGCATTCGAAAATAAATGTCTAAGGAAAATACTTGGTATAGCATGGAACGAATTCAAAACAAACGAGGAAATTAGAGAAATCGCCAATCAACCACTAATATCTTCAGTAATAAAGAAAAGACGATGGTCATACGTTGGACATGTGATGAGAAGAGATAATAATCGAATAGCAAAGCAAGCCCTCATATGGGAAACAACAGGTAAAAGAAAAAGAGGAAGACCCAGGGAGACACTGAGAAGAACATTGATGAGAGAGGCAAGAGCAGCAGGAGTCGGCTCCCTCAATGAGATAGAACTGCTTGCACAGAACAGAGACAGATGGCGAGATTTGATAAAATATCTTTAAAAGAAAACTGCTAGAACAAAAAATTCATATAGGAGAAGGTGTATCTTGGTCTACGCCCTATGGGCCGGTTACGGCTCGAAAGGTCAATAGATAGAACACCATATTTCCCTATATGCCACTTGGCGTGACGGGGTACTTTACTTTGTTTTACTTTATGATGAAAAATCTGCAATGGAAGTTGATTTTTAAAATAATTAATGATGAGAAATATGAAGGAGAGTGTAATCAAGAAACAATAATGACAAATTTGTAGGGAAATACATTCAAAAACTAATTATGGAAAACTAAGAGGAAAGAAATATTAAGAAAGCTTTTTTTGGTGAAATAATTAGAAAGAAGAAAACTGGCAAACTAATTAATTATGGACATTACTTACATATGGAAGTAGGTCAGTGGCTGCGATGTTTGTGACGATTACAAGGTACCTAATGATGACCTTGAGGTTAAATGGCCAGCATGACACCAGCGCTGCCCAGAGGGCCTCAATTTCTAGAGGATGTTCATCTCCAAACTGTGAGAAAAAGTCAAACAAATCATTCAACTTCCTTTTCCATTCTTACTTTTAATTGGACAACAAAAGTCAATACTCCTGTGATTTTCCACAAACAATCATATTTTTCAAATGGGCAACACAATTTAATATTCACATTATTTTTTCACATAGTTAAAAGATTTTAGTATAGATTTTAATATTCACATAGTTAAAAGATTTTAGTATAGATTTTAATATTCACATAGTTAAAAAATGTTAGTATAGATTTTAATTCACATTTCCACTTTGGGTCACAGGGGTCACAAATTTGAACATTATTATTTTCCCTTGACTAGCAGATTGGAGCATTTCATATTTTTATTGTGGATAACAGGTAGAAAAGGAAATGTTCATATTTGTTCATGTCAGCAATAGATTAGAGCTATCATCATATAACCTTATGATAGATCGCTGATTACAAGAGGCAATAGATTAGAGCTATCATCATATAACCTTATGATAGATCGCTGATTACAAGAGGATTTCAAATCAGGTTCTGGACCTGGACTAGAAGCATTTTTGTTCCAAAGTGGTATTTAGTGATTCTTTCTGGTTTGAATTTTCATTTGTGGAGACAGCAGTAATCCAGTTGTATTCACCTGAAAACAGAATCAACATGATTTTGGGGTCTGTGCACTGAGACAGTGCCGCAGGAGACTGGCCGTGGTGTGTAGTGGAATGGTAGCAGATCCTAGAACGGTGCCAGGACCCTGGGACAGGATGATCTGTGTTCGACTCCAAATTTGCCATCAACTGGAATACGGTCAGATCAAGTCTTTTACCAAAGTGGAGTCCTGACTTCATTTGTTGGGACAGCAATTCATGGGACACGCTTACGGATCACGGAGTATACACTGGAATTGGCGTGGGGGCTTGGAAATTATGCTATCTTTGGCGACCTGGAAGTGTCTATTTTGAGCTGCACGCCATTTATACAGTTTAATGTGGCACGTTCAAGAGAACAGTTTTTATTAATCTAAAAATGTGCAATTTTACAGAACACAGCACATTCAATAGAATAGTATGGGTGATCAGGGTGAACACTTTTTTGATTGCTGGAATGGGGGCTGAGCAAATATGGAAATGTCCCATCTGAAGTGAGGCCATTCCATTCTAAAGTTTTACCAAAATTAACTTTACCTCTCCCACAACAGACTGGCTGACCCCAGGCTCTTAGAGCTATCCTCAAACAATAACATAACTAAATTTATGAAGCACCACTGATTACACGAATCAACCTTATTGCATCCAAAATAGATCCAAGGTTACTCAGTATTTTAAAAATATGACAAAAATGCTGGTAGCTCATACAGCTTGCTGGTTTATACTATCTTGAAGCTTTTCATAAAATCATACAAGTGAAAAATGAGAACTTACTGTGGCTGTGATGTAGAACAAGTTGTTCAGGACCATCTCTGTGGCCTGAGTGGAGCCCCAACCCTCACCTTTCAGTGGAGGGATGAAGGCATCAGACTGAGCATCTGTTAGCCTGGTCAGGAATGACGTCAGGGGAGATGACTGTGGGAGAGATGGGTCGACCAACTCCAAGTTATGTAGCCACGGTAAGAGATACTTGAGTAGTGTTTGTCTGACAGACGGACGAGCTGTTTGAAACCTCTGAGTGATTTCTTTAAAAAAACATAACAAAATTGATCATTTCTTAATAAAAGCATAACAAAATGAATTATTCTTAGTTCTGCAGTGAAACAAATTTTAAACAAATTTATTCATTTCTTCTCTATATTGAGTACCCTTATCATTTCAATTTCTGTCTTTCTTGCCCATATTTCATTCATATTTGCTCTGTTTTCCTACATTATTGTGTATTTCAGAATAAGATCTGTCTAGTAATATTTAAAAGAAACAAAAATATGTGTATATTTTCTAGCATAAAGCAAATGATGCGTGTGATGGCTACCTGAAAACATAGGCATGGTGAGGTCTACATGTAGCCTGGCCAGTTGATCTGAGACAAAGATCTGAGAGGTGCAGTAGGAGACAGCCAGCAGCAGGTCGTTGAGAGGTGTCACTGGAGGTGAGCTCTCGTCTGATGATTCCTTAAACACTGGGGCTTCCTGGAAGAATCTTTGAAAAGAAAATGGAAATTTGTAAACTTGATGGTTTTGATGTCATCAATAAATAACTTTTTAGCATTTTCTTTTAACTTTTGTGCAACAATAATTGACTATTTCAATTTTCAATAGGATCACAGGCTATGGTACTTGAAAGGTTTGTGCACTCAATACAGATCAGAAAGGTCGTGGTCTAATTTCCAGAAAAGGTGAATTTTTGTCAAGCCAACACAGCTTCAAGGAGCCATGATAGCTCAGTGGTTAGTGAACTGGACTACAAAGGACAAGAGGTTGGGTTCGATCCTGATCGACGGCTTCCGGGTTCTTAAATAGGTACTGGACTGTTTCTGGGAAAGTAAAGTAGCACTGATGTAATACCGACCACATTACCCTAAAAAATAATGTGACAAAGGTCTATAAAAATTATGGTCACTAACACCATAATCCCTAAACTCCCCGTCATGTGGCAACTCTGCTCTCTTCTTGACCCACTTTATGCGCGGTCCGCTGCAGTGGTTGAGGATGTGTCATCAAGACGTGATCTTGCCGTTACCCTGGTGAGAAACCTTGGATGCTAATTCCCCACCGTGTCTAACATGTACCCATCGTACACTTGACGTACTTTGCATTGGTGTTTGAATTATTCTGGACTGCAGGTCTGATAACACTGACTCTCACTGCGACACTTTGTTCTTCACCACAGCATCAGACCACAACAAAGTGATAGTTGTTGATTTACTGCACATAGAATTCTCTGGTGGAAGTAACAGTAAGTTTATTTACATGTAGCATGTACAATGCAACAAAATATATACAAGCCAGCGGTGTACAATTCGCTCGGCTGTTCACACATTAATGTCCTGAATGCACATCTCTCTACTGGAGTCATGTCTCAGTTCGTCTCTCACACAGACTTCCGCTATCCTGTCTGAGCATTATTATATTCACATTTTCTGTGACCTCTCCTCGTGCTATATTCACTCCCTCACCTCAACCATCTCCTTATCTCCTTCACATTCTCACATTCACTGTTACAAAATATATTCTCAGAACATTTTGTGCTACTTAATTTATTCTAATACTTGTTATGGATCTCTCTACAAATAAGCACCATAACGTTATCAGACAGATAATGGATCTCTCTACAAATAAGCACCATGACGTTATCAGACAGATAATGGATCTCTCTACAAATAAGCACCATAATGTTATCAGACAGATAATGGATCTCTCTACAAATAAGCACCATAATGTTATCAGACAGATAATGGATCTCTCTACAAATAAGCACCATGACGTTATCAGACAGATAATGGATCTCTCTACAAATAAGCACCATAATGTTATCAGACAGATAATGGATCTCTCTACAAATAAGCACCATAATGTTATCAGACAGATAATGGATCTCTCTACAAATAAGCACCATAATGTTATCAGACAGATAATGGATCTCTCTACAAATAAGCACCATAATGTTATCAGACAGATAATGGATCTCTCTACAAATAAGCACCATAATGTTATCAGACAGATAATGGATCTCTCTACAAATAAGCACCATAATGTTATCAGACAGATAATGGATCTCTCTACAAATAAGCACCATAATGTTATCAGACAGATAATGGATCTCTCTACAAATAAGCACCATAATGTTATCAGACAGATAATGGATCTCTCTACAAATAAGCACCATAATGTTATCAGACAGATAATGGATCTCTCTACAAATAAGCACCATAATGTTATCAGACAGATAATGGATCTCTCTACAAATAAGCACCATAATGTTATCAGACAGATAATGGATCTCTTCTCTCTTTCTTCACTCCCACTTGTACCTGTGCAGGTGTTGAAGGAGAAACAAAGTTCTGGTTCTCGCTACTTTTGGTGGCTTCACTCATTGTCAATTGATGTTGTAGCATTTCTTTCATTCTGTCTGTCTATCTTACTCTGCTTCTGTACTTCTCCCTTCTCCTCATTTAAAATAAGCTTTGTATGGTAAGGAATCACATGGCATTCTTTCTAGATGGACAAACCAGTTGATTTGTTGCTTCTATATACAGCTTAGGATTGGTTCACTGCCTACTCTTCCTCTTTAACATCATTTCTGATTCTGTCTTTTGTGGTTATCCCAAACGCTGTTCTCTGACATTGCCTCTCTGTGGTGACAAGCTCTCTTTTATGCTTTGTCGTAAGTGATCATGTTTGGCATGACTAAGATTTCTACTCATAATTAAATAATCACTTTCACACATTCAGATGGAGGCGAAGGCGCACCTCCCAGCATCAGAGCTGGAAGTTGTCAGCGACCCACAGCTGATGGCTTGCGCCAGGATCGGTGAACCAAAACCATCCAGACCCTGCTCCACCTCTCCGTGGTGCCTCCAGTAACAGACTAACCTGTCTAGTCTGGCCAAGCGTGCAGGGATCGAAGAGGGAAGACAACCTGATACTCAAAAATGTCGTGCTGAAGTCGGATGTGTTGGGCCGAAAGGCGCAAATATAACAGTTATACTGCAAACCACAACACAACGCAGACACGTCCACTACATCTTTGTAAGGGCGGATGATGAAGAGGAATATTCTGGTCTACCACGATACTCTAGAATACTTTAATCATCTGGCGAACGCAACCAACCACACATTGAGATAACAAGTTTATAACAACTAATTACAATATTATCACAATTTTAGCACTTCTATTATAATGATAATTGAAAACTGCTAGAACAAAAATTCAGATAAGAGAAGGAGTATCTTGGTCTACGCCCTATGGGCCGGCTACGGCTCAAAAGGTCAATAGATAGATTATAATGATCTTTGGTGCTTTCAAAGTAGCTAGTTCTCACTTTATTTTAAATTTGTTTAACTTCAGTTAACCGTTAAATTCAATTATTTGCCCAGGTTCTAACTTCAGCTAAATGCAAACTGACAATACTTGTTGCTACTGAACTTGTCAGTGCTCATGTCAGATATTTATCAGACTAAAACTTAAAGACAATAGATCCAGATGACATGCAAAAGTAAGAATATATTTGACATAGACAAAACAAGGAAGCCATTGAGTGAGAAAATGCTATATCATCAGTGAAATAAAAACAAATTTAGAAGCACCTGTGAGACAGTTACACATACAATAAGTTACCCAATTTTGTTTCTTTGCTCAGTTTTAGGCTTTCCTGGTGAGAATATTTTAACTTATTTACTACCAAGGAGTTTTACACACTGTGACAATGTTGTTATACTGACGTTTTTTATTTTTAAATAACAGCGAGGAAATAAATGAAAATTGATCTAAAACACCTGGTTTGTTCAGACAAGTTTGATCAGGAAGTCAGAAGAGGTTCAATAATAGAATGACAAGGAGTTTTAGTGGAAATAATTGTAGAAACATCAATAAATCACAAGCTGAAAAATGTGGCTCCTGTGGTTCTCCCGCTAGCTAGTTAACTCCTAATGTCCGTGGGAATGCTGTCATGGTTACTTTACTTACATATTGCCAAGTGAACGCTGACATGGTTAATACCATTTTGTTTCGTTATAGTAAATATTACACATTTTAAGCTATCACATCCACAAGGGATATAACTCTAATAGAATCTCCTGTCTTTAGAAACGCTTCGACTGTTCAACGTGGGTTTAATTTGTTCACAAAATCGTCGAAATTTGTGTTTTTTCCTAAAGTCTTCAATCAGCTGATTTGTGTTTATAAGTGAAAAATGGCTAGCAGCAGTGAAGTATTGTTTGCTCCTAAACACAAATTATTATTAACAGCAGAAAAAGCTAGAGAATTATGTCATGAGAACTTTGAATGTGATAGTGATCTCGGTGATGTTAGTTTTACTCGTTCTGTAGCAAGGATCGCATTGTACGGTTTGTAGCAAACCTAGTGCCCCAAGACGGACTAATTTTATTTGTGAAGGATGTGATGATAGGCCACATCTACATCCCAAACACTGTTTCAAACTGTGGCACACAAAGACCACATTTGATTCAGACTTGTCAATAAATTAATTAAAATGCTGCGGCATATATTGTACATAAACTTTAAATTTAATCTATTTACCCGTGGAATATATTTAGTTTACTACCACCCCTCCCTTCTTAAGTGCATCAAAAATGCCACATAAAAATGACATACCATGAAGAATTGTGTGTATAGTGCAAACTAGTTTTCATAGGATAGTGAAACTTTCCTAATTTGTTCACAAGTGGATATATTTACATAGAAACTCATTTCCAACACTGTCGGATTAAAATGTAGACCCACTTTGGGTAGATGAGTATTAATGTTTATATTACAGAAATTTTTTTCCCAAAAATTGTTATTCTTAATTGCTTAAATTCTTATCCTTCAATTTTTTTTCAAAATATTGTTTCTGATTATGAATCTGTGTCCTTTCCCCTTCGATTTGATGCCTAATATATACATGTCTATGACTTGTTATAGTGAAAATATGAAAGATTTAGTGAAAGAAGTATTTTTCAGGAAGAAAAAACTATGGCAAAACACTAGTGACTGGGTAGAAAAACACCGGACGTTAATAGTTATGCCACATTTTGCAGCTCATGGTCCAAACAGCAAACAGACACAACATGATGGTGTATACCTTAAGTCAAGCAGGTGTAGCAGCTGTATAGCCGTTTCATGCGTGGACATTCTTGGACTTCCAACATTGAGGACTGCCAAGTTCAGCATGGCAACATGATCACACGGATACTCTCTGTGCAAAACAGATTTCAACATTACTGGGTACAGGTTTGCTTTAATATTCTTCTTACTACCCACCAAACCACATGCATATCCTTAAAAACTTTGTGAAATACCTTCATAGAAAGATACTACTCCATCAGAGAATGTATTTAATCACAAATAATTCAAAGTGAATCTGATCTGACAGAGGCCATATTGAACACAATAATAAAAAAGATAAAGGTGTCATATTTTATGTCCCAATAAAGGCATCACGCTAATTGTAGTTCTTGTTATGAATGTTTAGTTTAATTCCACTTTCAACTTTTGATGTCTCTTGTCGTCACATTCTGTTAGTCCATGTTGTTTTCTCAATTTCTTTACGTTCTCTATAGCCTTAAGCATTTTATGTCTCTTGTCTTTACATTCTGTTAGTCCATGTTGTTTTCTCAATTTCTTCATGTTCTTTTCTATTATTAACACTGTTGTCCTCTTGTTCAATTAAGTCAACAAGTCTAAAGCAAATTTGTATAGAGCCAAAGTTCAACATCAGAAAATTGGTGAGGTCAGAAATGTAGAATCATTGTCAGACCAATAAAATAAAATCAAGGGGCCAAAAACAGGTCTGATTGGGGCCAAAATGAAAAGTCTGTGGTACCTGGAATAAATAACAAGTCAAAGACTGAGAAGTCAGTTGTACCTGGAGTAAATAACAAGCCAAAGACTGAGAAGTCAGTTGTACCTGGAGTAAATGACAAGTCAAAGACTGAGAAGCCAGTTGTACCTGGACTAGATGACAAGCCAAAGACTGAGAAGTCAGTCGTACCTGGACTAAATGACAAGCCAAAGACTGAGAAGTCTGTTGTACCTGGAGTAAATGACAGATCAAGAGAAGTGTCACCAGATAATATTTGTAAGAATCAAAGAGCAACAAATTATGATGGAGCTGTGAAGCCAGTTGTACCTGGACTAGATGACAAGCCAAAGACTGAGAAGTCAGTCGTACCTGGAGTAAATAACAAGTCAAAGACTGAGAAGTCTGTTGTACCTGGAGTAAATGACAAGCCAAAGACTGAGAAGTCTGTTGTACCTGGAGTAAATGACAAGCCAAAGACTGAGAAGTCTGTTGTACCTGGACTAGATGACAAGCCAAAGACTGAGAAGTCTGTTGTACCTGGACTAAATAACAAGCCAAAGACTGAGAAGTCTGTTGTACCTGGAGTAAATGATAAGCCAAAGACTGAGAAGTCTGTTGTACCTGGAGTAAATGACAAGCCAAAGACTGAGAAGCAAGTTGTACCTGGAGTAAATGACAAGCCAAAGACTGAGAAGTCTGTTGTAACTGGACTAAATGACAAGCCAAAGACTGAGAAGTCTGTTGTACCTGGACTAAATGACAAGCCAAAGACTGAGAAGTCTGTTGTACCTGGAGTAAATGACAGATCAAGAGAAGTGTCACCAGATAATATTTGTAAGAATCAAAGAGCAACAAATTATGATGGAGCTGTGAAGCCAGTTGTACCTGGACTAGATGACAAGCCAAAGACTGAGAAGTCAGTCGTACCTGGAGTAAATAACAAGTCAAAGACTGAGAAGTCTGTTGTACCTGGACTAAATGACAAGCCAAAGACTGAGAAGTCTGTTGTACCTGGAGTAAATGACAGATCAAGAGAAGTGTCACCAGATAATATTTGTAAGAATCAAAGAGCAACAAATTATGATGGAGCTGTGAAGCCAGTTGTACCTGGACTAGATGACAAGCCAAAGACTGAGAAGTCAGTCGTACCTGGAGTAAATAACAAGTCAAAGACTGAGAAGTCTGTTGTACCTGGACTAAATGACAAGCCAAAGACTGAGAAGTCTGTTGTACCTGGAGTAAATGATAAGCCAAAGACTGAGAAGTCTGTTGTACCTGGAGTAAATGACAAGCCAAAGACTGAGAAGCAAGTTGTACCTGGAGTAAATGACAAGCCAAAGACTGAGAAGTCTGTTGTAACTGGACTAAATGACAAGCCAAAGACTGAGAAGTCTGTTGTACCTGGAGTAAATGACAAGCCAAAGACTGAGAAGTCTGTTGTACCTGGAGTAAATGATAAGCCAAAGACTGAGAAGTCTGTTGTACCTGGAGTAAATGACAAGCCAAAGACTGAGAAGCAAGTTGTACCTGGAGTAAATGACAAGCCAAAGACTGAGAAGTCTGTTGTAACTGGACTAAATGACAAGCCAAAGACTGAGAAGCCAGTTGTACCTGGAGTAAATGACATCAAGAGAAGTGTCACCAGATAATATTTGTAAGAATCAAAGAGCAACAAATTATGATGGAGCTGTGAAGTTAAACTTCGTTCGTTCGCTTTCGTCAGCTTTGACCTCTGACGAAGTCCCACCCACTCAATTTTGTGGGACTGAATTTTGCGTGTAAAGTCTGTTTTATCCCATTACAGGATGCCCCTCGCCATGCAGGCAGATTTACTCCGACTTCAGAGGTACTAATTTTTAGGGAATTAGTAAAACCCAGGTGTCCTCACCAGGGTACGAACCCCGGCTGTTGCCGTGGTAAGCCAACCGCCTATCGATTGCGCTAACCGGACACCCAAGTTAAACTTCTACTCGAGAAGAAAAAAATCAGAAACATAGCTTTAGGATTGGTGCTTGAGTCACAAGTGGGCTGCAGAAAAATAGAGCAGATAGAGTGCATACTAACTTAATTAGAGAAGTTAGTGGTAGTTGGATGTTAGGCATACTAACTTAATTAGAGAAGTTAGTGGTAGTTGGATGTTAGGCATACTAACTTAATTAGAGAAGTTAGTGGTAGTTGGATGTTAGGCATACTAACTTAATTAGAGAAGTTAGTGGTAGTTGGATGTTAGGCATACTAACTTAATTAGGGATTTTAGTGGTAGTTGGATGTTAGGCATACTAACTTAATTAGAGAAGTTAGTGGTAGTTGGATGTTAGGCATACTAACTTAATTAGAGAAGTTAGTGGTAGTTGGATGTTAGGCATACTAACTTAATTAGAGAAGTTAGTGGTAGTTGGATGTTAGGCATACTAACTTAATTAGAGAAGTTAGAGGTAGTTGGATGTTAGGCATACTAACTTAATTAGAGAAGTTAGTGGTAGTTGGATGTTAGGCATACTAACTTAATTAGAGAAGTTAGAGGTAGTTGGATGTTAGGCATACTAACTTAATTAGAGAAGTTAGAGGTAGTTGGATGTTAGGCATACTAACTTAATTAGAGAAGTTAGAGGTAGTTGGATGTTAGGCATACTAACTTAATTAGAGAAGTTAGTGGTAGTTGGATGTTAGGCATACTAACTTAATTAGAGAAGTTAGTGGTAGTTGGATGTTAGGCATACTAACTTAATTAGAGAAGTTAGAGGTAGTTGGATGTTAGGCATACTAACTTAATTAGAGAAGTTAGAGGTAGTTGGATGTTAGGCATACTAACTTAATTAGAGAAGTTAGAGGTAGTTGGATGTTAGGCATACTAACTTAATTAGAGAAGTTAGAGGTAGTTGGATGTTAGGCATACTAACTTAATTAGAGAAATTAGAGGTAGCTGGATGTTAGGCATACTAACTTGAATAGAGAAGTTAGTGGTAGCTGGATGTTAGGCATACTAACTTAAATAGAGAAGTTAGTGGTAGCTGGATGTTAGGCATACTAACTTAATTAGAGAAATTAGAGGTAGCTGGATGTTAGGCATACTAACTTAAATAGAGAAGTTAGTGGTAGCTGGATGTTAGGCATACTAACTTAATTAGAGAAGATGGCTGTGATTGAAGTTTGTACAGGTTTTTGTTACCTGGTTTGGAATACTGCAGCCAGAGCGTTAAAAACACCCATCGGCTACCTCATTCTGTCCTGTGTAGCACCTGTCAATGACCCAGTCAAGGAGGCCTTGGGTCTCAGGGTTGAAGTCCAGCAGCAAAAACACTGTCTCCTTGGCCAATTCATAAATCTGACACCAAGAAATATTCACTTTAAATCAACATATTCAATTCAAATCAACATATTCACTTCAAATCAACATGTTTACTTCAAATCAACATATTCACTTCAAATCAACATATTCACTTCAAATCAACATGTTTACTTCAAATCAACATATTCACTTCAAATCAACATATTCACTTCAAAAGCAACATATTCACTTCAAAGCAACATATTCACTTCAAAATCAACATATTCACTTCAAAGCAACATATTCACTTCAAATCAACATACTCACTTTAAATCAACATATTCACATCAAATGAACATATTCACTTCAAATCAACATATTCACTTCAAATCAACATATTCACTTCAAATCAACATATTCACTAACACAGAGAACTATAGAGCAAACAGTTTTGTTCTAATGAGTACATAATTGACACAATGAATAAATATAAAGAAAAAACACTGTGCTGATCAAAAGCAAAACCAACAATTACATCTGATTTAATTTATAAATTATTTCCTCTAAATCAGTTTAATCAGACATTTTAGCAACAGAAAATAATTTAAAGCCATAAGAAATATTTAAAATATATATTTATATACAAGTTAATATGTTTATCATACTATGTAAAACTACAGAACTATTTCTATGAATGTTCAAACTTCAAGATAATTAAGAAGGAACACAACTATCAATTTAAATCAGCGAAAAATAAAAAACAAGTACATATACGACAACAGACAAAATCAAACTGAACAATTTACTTATCTATTATCATCAAAATATATTTTATTATACACAGCTGATTTTCACTGAGAGTTGATTTTCTCATTTGTATCTTTCCGGAAACATAAAATGCACATGCTTCTTCTATTTTACATTCAAGTTGATTTATAAGAAGCTGTATCTTAAAATTTAAAAACTTTTGTTGTTAGAAATTGAATATTACATCGCTCGAAACTCTCAGATTAGCCAATGTTTTATTTGTTTAGTTACGAGCACTAACTCTACTCAAATATCATTAATACGTAATTCTTGACTTTGACTAAAGTCAAGAATGTTTTGTGTGTGATATAACTTAAACGACTTCTATTAAATATCAAGTTTAAGAATGAATTAAGTAAAATAGACTCTGGACGTCTACATCCAAAAATGCTGTCCATTTTTCATGTTTAGAACTAAAATGGCACTTTTATTATAAAACAAGCAGCTGTGTCAAAAGTATCATTTTAATTCCACAAAGGTGAACTCCAGGGGTAAAAAAGGTTAAAAAAAAAAAAAAAGAAACTAATGAAGAATTCAGCATAAAAAAAACATTAAATGATTTTGTTACTTTTCTTACATTTAATGATTGAACTTTAAAATAAGTGGCAGAGTTTGGTAACAACTTTGACAAAAAAACTATTGTGACTACTCAGTTTGGAGGTAAGTATTATTTACTCTCTTGGAAACACAGCAGAACACATGCATTATCAACAGAATTCATGAGACAAATGTATATGCTGAGTAAATTAATAGCAACAGCTTGTAGTGGCAGGACATGAAGGACAAACAACATGCAATGATTGGCAGGAAGTTGAACTGGACTTGAAACTTCATAAGAAAATATGGAATGCCCTGTCCGTTGTTATAAAGAACCTGCTTGGTAGTTACGTTTATCACACTCAAATTGCAAAATTTCACAAACAGATTTCTCTGTTGTTCTAACAGTAAATGTGCATTCTTGGAAAAGATGAAATCCATAATTAAGAACACAACTTTAGAAAGTAATCTAACAGTAAATGTGCATTCATGGAAAGGATGAAATCCATAATTAAGAACACAACTGGGAAGACATGTCATGATTTCCACTCTAAGCACCACATACACATCACAACCTCTGAAGAAAAGGGAAGCCAAGCATCTTCAGATTGAGGACTGGTCTCAAAATATCTTACACAAGGCATGTCCCAACAAATCCTAACTGTACAAGGCATGTCCCAACAAATCCTAACTGCACAAGGCATGTCCCAACAAATCCTAACTGCACAAGGCATGTCCCAACAAATCCTAACTGTAAAAGGCATGTCCCAGCAAATCCTAACTGTACAAGGCATGTCCCAACAAATCCTAACTGTACAAGGCATGTCCCAACAAATCCTAACTGCACATGGCATGTCCCAACAAATTCTAACTGTACATGGCATGTCCCAACAAATTCTAACTGTACATGGCATGTCTCAACAAATTCTAACTGTAAAAGGCATGTCCCAACAAATCCTAACTGTACAAGGCATGTCCCAACAAATCCTAACTGCACATGGCATGTCCCAACAAATTCTAACTGTACATGGCATGTCCCAACAAATTCTAACTGTAAAAGGCATGTCTCAACAAATTCTAACTGTAAAAGGCATGTCTCAACACATCCTAACTGTAAAAGGCATGTCTCAACAAATCCTAACTGTAAAAGGCATGTCCCAACAAATCCTAACTGTAAAAGGCATGTCCCAACACATCCTAACTGTACAATGCATGTCCCAGCAAATTCTAACTGTAAAAGGCATGTCCCAACAAATCCTAACTGCACATGGCATGTCCCAACAAATTCTAACTGTAAAAGGCATGTCCCAACAAATCCTAACTGTAAAAGGCATGTCCCAACAAATCCTAACTGTACGTGGCATGTCCCAACAAATTCTAACTGTACGTGGCCTATCCCAATAAATTCTAACTGTACGTGGCCTATCCCAATAAATTCTAACTGTACGTGGCCTATCCCAATAAATTCTAACTGTACATGGGTCCCTCGCCACACAGGCTGATAACTCTGTCTTCAGAAGTATCATCATTTATGATATGAACCATTCACAGTTTAGCAAGATTTCCTTATGATCCATTTCTTCTTCTTCTTCTATCCTTCCTCTATTGCCGTTGGCGTCGAGGGGAGATACAATCTGCGATTCTTTGCTCTTCTGTTGGCCTCTTCTGGTGTTATCCCTCCTAGTGACTCTAGTATTCCCTTTATCCATCTCTTTCTCTGTCTTCCTCTTAATCTATCGTTTTCGTAGCATTTGTTTATGGCTCTTTGAGTCATTGTTAGTTCTTTTTGTCTTGTTATGTGGCCGAACAAATTTATCTGTTGTTTCTTTACGTATTCGATGGCTGGTTCAATTTCGAGTTTCTTCCTCAGGTCAGTGTTTCTTACTCTGTCCCTTAAGCTGTTTCCTGTCATTCTTCTGACACATTTCATTTCGGTGGTCGTTATCTTTCTTATTGTTCTAGAGTCCAGCGTCCAATTCTGGCACTGATAGCACAGAGCTGGTAGAAAATTGATCTTTTATTTATCATTTATGATCCATGATCAATTACGATCCATGTGTGTTGTTAACCTACACCACTGCAGGATCTCCACAATATTGTCAATAAACATTCTGGTTATGAGTTTCCATTATGAAAACATGGGAAACCAAGTAACATAAAATGTCATAATTAAATGTCCTAAGGAAAATAATCTCCTGGAAGATAATATCAGACAGCCATTAAACAATTAAGTGGTGAATGTGAATTAGGCATGACAAAGTATGTAGACAACATATTTGGATATTTACCTGGCAGAATTAAAAATAAATGAAGTATTAAGTTGTCATTATTTTATGAACATGTATTACTTTATTTTATAATTACTCTAGAATAGTAATTAAGTTTGCATTATAATTAAAGGCAGAACAGTTTTAAGCTGACCCAGCACTGATCAATGAAATATGAGAACACCTTATCTCACAAATATGAGAACAACTTATCTCACAAATATGAGAATAACTTATCTCACAAATATGAGAACAACTTATCTCACAAATATGAGAACAACTTATCTCACAAATATGAGAACTTATCTCACAAATATGAGAACAACTTATCTCACAAATATGAGAACAACTTATCTCACAAATATGAGAATAACTTATCTCACAAATATGAGAACAACTTATCTCACAAATATGAGACCAGCTTATCTCACAAATATGAGACCAGCTTATCTCACAAATATGAGACCAGCTTATCTCACAAATAAGAGACCAGCTTATCTCACAAATATGAGACCAGCTTATCTCACAAATATGAGAACAACTTACCTCACAAATATGAGAACAACTTATCTCACAAATATGAGAACAACTTATCTCACAAATATGAGAACAACTTATCTGACAAATATGAGAACAACTTATCCCACAAATATGAGACCAGCTTATCTCACAAATATGAGACCAGCGTATCTCACAAATATGAGAACAACTTATCTCACAAATATGAGAACAACTTATCCCACAAATATGAGAACAACTTATCTCACAAATATGAGACCAGCTTATCTCACAAATATGAGACCAGCTTATCTCACAAATATGAGACCAGCTTATCTCACAAATATGAGAACAACTTATCCCACAAATATGAGAACAACTTATCTCAAAAATATGAGAACAACTTATCCCACAAATATGAGAACAACTTATCCCACAAATATGAGAATTTTTCTACCAGACATTTTGTTTACCATGTGAGTCCCAAAAAATAACAACCCCTCCCCTCACCCATGACAAAAAATCATTATCCTAAGGCCCAGTACTCTCATTCTATTCAATAAACCATCAGTCACAATCAAAAGTGCAAACATCACAGCTCTACTAGAAGCTCCTATAGAACCTTCTACTGGGGACAATCAACCTGCTGGACATCTCATCATTTGCATCACCTTTCTGTCAGCACTTCATGTTCAGTCTAGCCAAATGGAATCATCAATGAGTCAAATGGTGTTAATGCCCATTTTTTTCAGTCATCATTGGTACATTATGGATAATGTGGACAGCACCACACCAGGCTTAATCACTTTCCCAGAGGAGAAATGTCTGGTACCCATTTTGAGAGGCTATCACGTTAGATAATGAACTCAGCATAAGCTATAATAAATATCAAGCTTGGTAACTAGTGCACACTGAAACTTAATCACTTTCCGAGAGGAGAAATGTCTGGTACCCATTTTGAGAGGCTATCACGTTAAATAATGAACTCAGCGTAAGCTATAATAAATATCAAGCTTGGTAACTAGTGCACACTGAAATAGGTTGGTCAAAGAGATGACGTAGCAACAGTTAAGTCAAGGGCTGCACCTCAGAAGATTGAAAACTAAACAGATAATAATTATGGTCACTACAAGATGGACCAAACGTGGAGCACTCTTTAAAACACAGTTGTCTGCTGTATACAAAATGCTACAAGTCCCTGGTTGCTTTGCTGGTGGGTGACTAGACTACCTCTGGGCATGCACATCAAATGCCTGTTCTTCCTTCAAGCAGGTTAACCAAGTCGACCCAATTGGCCAAACATTTTGGGGAGCGAACTAAAGACACACTGATATCATTATAATGATGTGCTGGAACAAACATCTCATTATCAGAGTGTGTGCTGAAGAAACAAGGCATGATAATGAGCAACTATTGGGACAGAAACAACTTCACAATCAGTCTCTTGCTTTTCTGACCAACACCTGGACAGGTAGCTCAATGATCATAGTCGTTGATATGGATACTAATGTCCTTCATTGTTTTCACAGCAGAAATACAGAACTTATCTTAAGCAAAAAGACTAACAGAGAAATTAGATCAACTATCAATTATTTATTTTGCTACAAATTTATGTAGGAAAATGTTACAAAGAAAACGGGGTTATAAAAAGAGTTCAATCCCATCTCATATTGATATTACCGTATTCCTGACAATTGCGAGATTACCCAAGATAGAATATGCAGTGTTTGATATATGTGACTAATCCATCAATGGGAGGTAATATGTTTGTGTAATGTTTGATATCTTAACTAATTCATCTTTCATGTACAGCTATCGCAACTTTTCCATAAACGAGCGACACAACACATCTACACCCACTTAGCTGGTGAACGCTCACACAAAAAGAAGTGTTATTCTATTCCTAGAGCTACGTCTCAATGACACTTATGTGCACATAAAATATGCTGAGTGATAGTTTCCGCTACAACTTTTGATTAAGTACCTCTGCCAAGACTATCATTTAATGGCCTGAGATCAGAGTTGTCCAATTCAGGAATGAATTGATATCAAAGATATGTGAGTTTAGTCTACTAGTCACTAAGAGTTGTGTTATCAGTCTCATTTCACCAGACTCTTACTTAGTCACATCATCTGTTAGTAAGTCCCTCTTTGAGAAGTTCAAGCTAAGCTTTTCTTATACAAATAACTTATAACAATAATAGCTCATGTTAATGTCTCATTCCCAGATTTAAAATTAATGTTATCTATTTATTTTGGTCATGAATGTATTCAGGTGATAGGAATAAGTGTTTCATATTTTAACAGAAATCTCTCAGTTGTTCTATTTCATTTTTTTTTTTAAACTGGCTCTAGAGTTGTGCAACTGGCACACCACACAATTATGAAAAGTTTTACTCAAAATAATTTTACCAGAATCACAAAACATTTCAGTTTTCCTTTATAAAAGCTGGTTGTGCCTACATCAAATATAGATATATAAAAGTACTTTTATAATCTGATTACAATTTCACAATTATTCTAAACTTATAAAGCTAGTGTGACGACATTTTTTTACAAGTGAAACCCCATTGTCAACTCCCTGTCAGACCCCATAGATGTGATCATGTTGGAAGACTTTTCTGTAACTTCAGCCCAAAAAATGATGAAAATATACAATGAAATTGTTGAACTCTTAGAGTGACATTACATTTGAAATGGTTTATTTGTATCTCCTAGTAAACTGCTTTCAAGTATTGATAAATTCATTAAATACAGGCAACTCATAGCACATGCTTATACAAACATAAGACATGCTTAATAATTGTAAGCAATTGTCCTACTTTGAATAACTGGTTTATTATTACAAACTGTCATAGAAGTCATAAAATTGCAACAATGAAAATAAAACTGTATAGTTTTTTTTTTAATAAATTATTACACGCTGATCCAGGAAATGTATAAAGTCAAGCATATACTTTTATAATGTTTGTGTGATATATTTTAATTGTGAATAAGAGATTGCTGGTTCCATTACATTCATACCCAAAATTTAAGGTGCAAAAGCCATAAAGAAACATATTATTCAACTGAAAGTGCTACATATATACATAATAGAGACACAAACATATATATATGTTTATTTATTTATTTGTGCTGCACATAAATATATATATTTATAATGTTTGATAATATTTTTTCTTTTGTATAAATATTGTAATTATGCTACTGTTGAATGTCATTTATTAAAATGAGTGGGGACATATGAAAGCAGCTTGAAAACTCAGCCAGGCAACAAACATTATAAATTAAAAAAAAAAAAAATAGAGAATTATCAATACAAAATATGGAACATCTATAGGATATGGCTGTCTGACACACAGTGAAAGGAAGAAAACAAACAAAAATAATGAAAATATTGGCTGCTATCTCCAGCAATGCAAAACTGTCACTGTTTGCCTGCATGCCCTCTTACCTTTGGCTTCATCTAGTGGCATTAAAGAAAGACATCAATATTGACATGGTTTCTAGAATTTGCTAAATTTTGTGTTTCCGATATTTTTGATAAATGAAAACAACTAAGCAAATCAGCTTTCATTCACTTTCTGACTCCAGCTCCCACTTTCTGACTCCAGCTCCCACTTTCTGACTCCAGCTCCCCACTTTCTGACTCCTGCTCCCACTTTCTGACTCCTGCTCCCACCTCATCACCAAAAATGAACACATTTCATCCTTCACAACAAATTGATCAAACTACTGATAATTATTCCATTGTTTCCATAAATTATTCATTCTATTGATAATTATTCCATTGTTTCTATAAACTATTCATTCTATTGAAAATTATCCCATTATTTCCATAAACTATTCATTCTATTGATAATTATCCCATTGTTTCCATAAACTATTCATTCTATTGATAATTATCCCATTGTTTCCATAAATTATTCATTCTATTGATAATTATCCCATTGTTTCCATAAATTATTCATTCTATTGATAATTATCCCATTGTTTCCATAAATTATTCATTCTATTGATAATTATTCCATTGTTTCTATAAACTATTCATTCTATTGATAATTATCCCAATGTTTCTATAAACTATTCCTTCTATTGAAATTATCCCATTGTTTCCATAAATTATTCATTCTATTGATAATTATCCCATTGTTTCCATAAATTATTCATTCTATTGATAATTATCCCATTGTTTCCATAAATTATTCATTCTATTGATAATTATTCCATTGTTTCTATAAACTATTCATTCTATTGATAATTATCCCAATGTTTCTATAAACTATTCCTTCTATTGAAAATTATCCCATTGTTTCCATAAACTATTCATTCTATTGATAATTATTCCATTGTTTCTATAAACTTTTCAATCGATTGATAATTATCCCATTGTTTCTATAAACTATTCAATCGATTGATAATTATCCCATTGTTTCTATAAACTATTCATTCTATTGATAATTATCCCATTGTTTCTATAAACTATTCATTCTATTGATAATTATCCCAATGTTTCTATAAACTATTCCTTCTATTGAAAATTATCCCATTGTTTCCATAAACTATTCATTCTATTGATAATTATCCCATTGCTTCCATAAACTATTCATTCTATTGATAATTATCCCATTGTTTCTATAAACTATTCATTCTATTGCTAATTATCCCATTGTTTCCATAAATTAATCATTCTATTGATAATTATTCCATTGTTTCTATAAACTATTCATTCTATTGAAAATTATCCCATTGTTTCCATAAACTATTCATTCTATTGATAATTATCCCATTGTTTCCATAAACTATTCATTCTATTGATAATTATCCCATTATTTCTATAAACTATTCATTCTATTGATAATTATCCCATTGTTTCCATAAATTATTCATTCTATTGATAATTATCCCATTGTTTCAATAAACTATTCATTCTATTGAAAATTATCCCATTGTTTCTATAAACTATTCATTCTATTGATAATTATCCCATTGTTTCCATAAATTATTCATTCTATTGATAATTATTCCATTGTTTCTATAAATTATTCATTCTATTGATAATTACCCAAATTGTTTCCATAAATTATTCATTCTATTGATAATTATTCCATTGTTTCTATAAACTATTCATTCTATTGATAATTATCCCATTGTTTCCATAAACTATTCATTCTATTGATAATTATCCCATTGTTTCCATAAACTATTCATTCTATTGATAATTATCCCATTGTTTCTATAAACTATTCATTCTATTGATAATTATCCCATTGTTTCCATAAATTATTCATTCTATTGATAATTATTCCATTGTTTCTATAAACTATTCATTCTATTGATAATTATCCCATTGTTTCCATAAATTATTCATTCTATTGATAATTATTCCATTGTTTCTATAAACTATTCATTCTATTGAAAATTATCCCATTATTTCCATAAACTATTCATTCTATTGATAATTATCCCATTGTTTCCATAAACTATTCATTCTATTGATAATTATCCCATTGTTCCATAAATTATTCATTCTATTGATAATTATCCCATTGTTTCCATAAATTATTCATTCTATTGATAATTATCCCATTGTTTCCATAAATTATTCATTCTATTGATAATTATTCCATTGTTTCTATAAACTATTCATTCTATTGATAATTATCCCAATGTTTCTATAAACTATTCCTTCTATTGAAAATTATCCCATTGTTTCCATAAATTATTCATTCTATTGATAATTATCCCATTGTTTCCATAAATTATTCATTCTATTGATAATTATCCCATTGTTTCCATAAATTATTCATTCTATTGATAATTATTCCATTGTTTCTATAAACTATTCATTCTATTGATAATTATCCCAATGTTTCTATAAACTATTCCTTCTATTGAAAATTATCCCATTGTTTCCATAAACTATTCATTCTATTGATAATTATTCCATTGTTTCTATAAACTTTTCAATCGATTGATAATTATCCCATTGTTTCTATAAACTATTCAATCGATTGATAATTATCCCATTGTTTCTATAAACTATTCATTCTATTGATAATTATCCCATTGTTTCTATAAACTATTCATTCTATTGATAATTATCCCAATGTTTCTATAAACTATTCCTTCTATTGAAAATTATCCCATTGTTTCCATAAACTATTCATTCTATTGATAATTATCCCATTGCTTCCATAAACTATTCATTCTATTGATAATTATCCCATTGTTTCTATAAACTATTCATTCTATTGCTAATTATCCCATAGTTTCCATAAATTAATCATTCTATTGATAATTATTCCATTGTTTCTATAAACTATTCATTCTATTGAAAATTATCCCATTGTTTCCATAAACTATTCATTCTATTGATAATTATCCCATTGTTTCCATAAAACTATTCATTCTATTGATAATTATCCCATTATTTCTATAAACTATTCATTCTATTGATAATTATCCCATTGTTTCCATAAATTATTCATTCTATTGATAATTATTCCATTGTTTCTATAAACTATTCATTCTATTGAAAATTATCCCATTGTTTCCATAAACTATTCATTCTATTGATAATTATCCCATTGTTTCCATAAATTATTCATTCTATTGATAATTATTCCATTGTTTCTATAAATTATTCATTCTATTGATAATTATCCCATTGTTTCCATAAATTATTCATTCTATTGATAATTATTCCATTGTTTCTATAAACTATTCATTCTATTGATAATTATCCCATTGTTTCCATAAACTATTCATTCTATTGATAATTATCCCATTGTTTCCATAAACTATTCATTCTATTGATAATTATCCCATTGTTTCTATAAACTATTCATTCTATTGATAATTATCCCATTGTTTCCATAAATTATTCATTCTATTGATAATTATTCCATTGTTTCTATAAACTATTCATTCTATTGATAATTATCCCAATGTTTCTATAAACTATTCCTTCTATTGAAAATTATCCCATTGTTTCCATAAACTATTCATTCTATTGATAATTATCCCATTGTTTCCATAAACTATTCATTCTATTGATAATTATCCCATTGTTTCCATAAATTATTCATTCTATTGATAATTATTCCATTGTTTCTATAAACTATTCATTCTATTGATAATTATCCCAATGTTTCTATAAACTATTCCTTCTATTGAAAATTATCCCATTGTTTCCATAAACTATTCATTCTATTGATAATTATTCCATTGTTTCTATAAACTATTCATTCTATTGATAATTATCCCATTGTTTCCATAAACTATTCATTCTATTAATAATTATTCCATTGTTTCCATAAACTATTCATTCTATTGAAAATTATCCCATTGTTTCCATAAACTATTCATTCTATTGATAATTATCCCATTGTTTCTATAAACTATTCATTCTATTGATAATTATCCCATTGTTTCCATAAATTATTCATTCTATTGATAATTATTCCATTGTTTCTATAAACTATTCATTCTATTGATAATTATCCCAATGTTTCTATAAACTATTCCTTCTATTGAAAATTATCCCATTGTTTCCATAAACTATTCATTATATTGATAATTATTCCATTGTTTCCATAAACTATTCATTCTATTGATAATTATCCCATTGTTTCCATAAACTATTCATTCTATTGATAATTATCCCATTGTTTCCATAAACTATTCATTCTATTGATAATTATTCCATTGTTTCTATAAACTATTCCTTCTATTGAAAATTATCCCATTGTTTCCATAAATTATTCATTCTATTGATAATTATCCCATTGTTTCTATAAACTATTCATTCTATTGAAAATTATCCCATTGTTTCCATAAACTATTCATTCTATTGATAATTATCCCATTGTTTCCATAAACTATTCATTCTATTGATAATTATCCCATTGTTTCTATAAACTATTCATTCTATTGATAATTATCCCATTGTTTCCATAAAATATTCATTCTATTGATAATTATTCCATTGTTTCTATAAACTATTCATTCTATTGATAATTATCCCAATGTTTCTATAAACTATTCCTTCTATTGAAAATTATCCCATTGTTTCCATAAACTATTCATTCTATTGATAATTATTCCATTGTTTCTATAAACTATTCATTCTATTGATAATTATTCCATTGTTTCCATAAACTATTCATTCTATTGATAATTATTCCATTGTTTCTATAAACTATTCATTCTAAACAAAACTATGAATAGTAATACACAATAATTTTTCAAATGAAATTGTATTGTTTTGAAATAATTGTATTTTATGACAACATTTCACAAGTAACATAATGTAAATATCTTGTGTGAATTCAAACAGAAAGAAAATTCATTGGATAGGAAGTTTACAAAATGTGACAACAGGAAAGAACAAGACCAAAAGAAGTTGAGAAAGACAGATGAGAGATTTGTGACAGCATTACAAAGTGGCAGTGATGAGAATGAGCAAATGAAGACTCTGAGATGTTTTTTTTTAAAAAAATGAGCTTTCAGTTGATGTAACAATCATAACTCATGATGATGGTGGAAGAGCTACCACTAACTGGCTCACACTCAAACTATGAGCTCACCTTCTCATCCTGAGAACTCAATAAAGTGTCCAGCCAGTGGTAGATGTACCCATCGTCATTAAGTCCGGTTGAATCAAAAACTTTGCCACAACATAACACTGCCGACATGGCTCGAACTGCAGACAACTCCTGTTCACTCCAAGGCTCCTCTCTGCTATGTCTGGAATCAACACAGAAGCTCTGATTGATGACTCATCATGTTCGTTTGATTCTACAACTTCATATATTTATCTTCAAAATATCATATTTTAATTCAGCATCACTGTTGCACAGTCTTCCTATTCTTCTTTCCCACATAGAATGTTCTAGATAATGAGTAGAATGTTCTAGATAATGAGTAGAATGTTTCTACCAGAGTTGCACTTTCTCTACCTTTTGTCTTTCTCTACTTTTTAATGCTATGGGGAAAGTTCTCTTTCACATTTGACTCTATGGGAAAAGTCAGCCTTCACACTTGACACTATTAGGAAAGTCAGCATTTACACTTGATGCTATGGGGAAAGTCATCATTCACACTTGACACTATGGGGAAAGTCATTCATTCACACTTGACACACTATGGGGAAAGTCATTCATTCACACTTGACACTATGGGGAAAGTCATTCATTCACACTTGACATACTAAGGGAAAGTCATTCATTCACACTTGACACACTATGGGGAAAATCATTCATTCACACTTCACACACTATGGGGAAAGTCATTCATTCACACTTGACACTATGGGGAAAGTCATTCATTCACACTTCACACACTATGGGGAAAGTCATTCATTCACACTTGACACACTATGGGGAAAGTCATTCATTCACACTTGACATACTATGGGGAAAGTCATTCATTCACACTTGACACACTATGGGGAAAGTCATTCATTCACACTTGACACTACGGGGAAAGTCATCATTTACACTTGACACTATGGGGAAAATCATTCATTCACACTTGACACTACGGGGAAAGTCATCATTTACACTTGACACTATGGGGAAAGTCATTCATTCACACTTGACACTACGGGGAAAGTCATCATTTACACTTGACACTATGGGGAAAGTCATCATTTACACTTGACACTACGGGGAAAGTCATCATTTACACTTGACACTATGGGGAAAGTCATTCATTCACACTTGACACTACGGGGAAAGTCATCATTTACACTTGACACTATGGGGAAAGTCATTCATTCACACTTGATACTATTCATCATCATCATCAAGTACCGGGCCTACTGGCGTAGGTGATCATGTCTCTCCACAACTTTCGATCTCGACAGTTCTTTATCATTTCTGTTGTTGACCTTCTGCCAAGCCATTCTCTTAAGCTGTCTAGTATTTTCTCTCTTTGCTTCCCTCTATCTCTTCGTCACTCAATTTTTCCAGTTGTTACAATATATTCCAGTTGTTCTCTTCTCATTACATGGCCAAAAAATGATGATTGTTTCTTCCTAATATTGGAAATTAGCTCTCTTTTTGCTTTGGCCTCTTTTAGAACATTTTCATTACTCTTCTGAGCTGTCCATGGTATTCTCAACATTCTTCTGTAAAACCACATTTCTACAGACTCCAGTGATTTTCTTGTCTGTTGTGCTATTATCCATGATTCACATCCATATGTTAAGACTGGCTCTTCATAACATTTAAGAGCTCTTTTTCTTGTTTCTATTGTCAAAATGGATTGCATAGTATCTTCCTCATTTTCTGGAAAGCTGCTTTTGCCTGAGCCATTCTGCATCTCACCTCTTTTGTACATTTTCCGTCTGAGGTTAACAAAGTTACCATAAATTAAAATTTTTTACCTGTTTTAATATTGTTCCATTTGTCTTTATTTTGCGCTGAGGTGATGTCTTTTTCTTTGTTGTTACCATTAATTCTGTATTTTTGCTATTAAGGCCGCGTCCTTTATTTTTGCTCTCTTTCACTATAATGTCCAACATTGCTTGTAACTCATCTTCACTCTTAGCGATTAAGACTGTATCATCAGCATACCTTAGATTATTTATATTATGACTTCCAATTGTTATTCCAGGCTTACCCCTCATGGATCTTAAAATAATCTCACTATAAATATTAAACAAATCTGGTGACAGCACACAACCTTGTCTGAAACATTCCCAATTGGTTTCCAGTTCTTATGGCCGCTGTTTGTTACCAGTACATGTTCTTTATTATTCTTAGATCTTTGCTGTCTACGTTTATGCTTTCTAAAATTTTGATAATTTCTTGGTGCTTTACTTTGTTAAATGCTTTGGTATAATCTATGAAACATAGGTACAGATTTGTTTTCACCTCTATAGCTCTTTCTACTAAAGATCTTATGATATATATAGCATTGCTCATTCCTTTACCTCCAACAAAACCACACTGCTCATTGTTAATTTCTGGACTGATTTTGTTTCGAACTCTTCGCATGATGATTCTTAGTAATATCTTAGTCATGTGACTCATAAGGCTTATTGTGCGATGATCATCGCATTCAATCGCACCCGATTTCTCTGGTAGGGCTATGAATATTGATTTGAACATGTCGTCTGGTATATATCCGCTGTTGTAGATATCATTCAATATTTTTGTTATTATTTCTATTTCAAAATCACCCATGGCTTCAATCTCTTCTTTAGTTATATTATCTGGTCCAGGAGCTTTTATCGGTAAGGTCAGGTAATTTAACATGCTACTGTATGCAGTAAACAGTACCGGTAATTTAACTTGCTACTGTATGCAGTAAACAGTACAACCTGTAGCTGCCCTATGGCCTTGCAGGTAAGCTCAGGAGAGTAAAAAAAAGGATAAGGGAGGGTACCCGAAGTAAAAAAACCCCACTGCCTTGTGGGTGAGACTTTTTAGTCAAAGGCTAGCGGAGCTAACCGTAAACAAACCAACGGAAGGCAACAGAAAACCACCATCGTAACTTCTTTGTACAATCATGAATCGCCATAACAATAGAAATCACGACAACAACGTTAAGGGGGATTCCAATGGAAAACCCTCGTTCGGTAGGGGACATTATGTGCTACATATGATACCCGATTGTCATCAAGCTACTGTAAGCAAAATAAAGACAAAACAAACTCTAGAGATAGGTACTTGGAATGTGACAACACTCATGCAGAAGGGTAAAATAGAAAAAATCATACAAGAAATGAAAAGAATGAGTTTACATTTACTGGGACTTTGTGAAATGAGATACACCAGATCAGGGGAGATGTATTCTGATAAACAAAAAATAATCTATTCTGGAGGTACTGAACACCAAAGAGGAGTAGGTATCATCTTGGATGCAGAAAGAGCAAGAACAGTGAAAGGCTTTTACCCAATATCTGACAGAGTCCTTTTAGTGAAATTGAATGGAAAGCCAATAAACATAAATCTTGACACTAATAGGAAAGTCATTCATTCACACTTGACACACTATCTGTTCAGAGAATTCATTCACACTTGACACACTATCTGTTCAGAGAAAGTAAGCACCTATTGGCATGTCATGGTTTCCAAAACCAGAAGGTAACAGATGTGGTGAAGAAATAAATTAGTATCTCTTCTATGCTGCTTCCTTAATTATTCAGATATTTACCTTATCTCAGCAAGTAGGTACATAATTTCAGCACATTTATATAGGCTATCATAAGACATTAATGGTATGCTTGGGTTGTAGAAACTATCAAATAAACATCAAATGGTATGCAGCAGATAAACTAAGAGAAAGACAAGACAAACTACAACATTTTGGAAAAAATCTTCATCAGTCATAACAAACACTTTAAACAAACTAAACACATAAATCCAAGCCAGAAAATACAACACAGATAGGTGATATTGTAGAAACTAGTTCTTCATATGCCTACACAGAGGCAGACCTAGAGTAGCTGTAGTTTTAGTGTTAATCATTGGATTATCCCCACAAGTGCTGAGATCTCCCCAGTAAAGTATACAGTGTGAAAACAATTGCTTCACAAGATTAACATATTCCAACTAGAAGCATTACTAGACATGCTCTCACCTGGAACCAACAGAGAAAGATGAAATAGGGAAGATCTAGACAGAAACGGAGATGTCCATTTTTGAGTAAAACTAGAAGAGACAGGGATTGACAGAAAACATTGGAGAAATCTCATTGATGGTCTATGTCTTAATGAAGGATTAAGAATAGAATAGAATAGAATAGAATAGAATAGAATAGAATAGAATAGAATAGAATAGAATAGAATAGAATAGAATAGAATAGAATAGAACAACTAACCACATCACAATTATAGAGTGTGGGCTAAGTACAGCTAGAAATAAGTAAGTAAACAGAACAGAAATGACACAGAACCTTGTATAATAAAAACATATGTTTGTATCGTTTCAACTGAAATTTTGTAACAAAAACAGATGTCTTTATAATAGAAACAGAAGCTTGTATAATGGAAACACAAATGTGTATGATAAAAACAGAAATCTGAATAACAGAAACAAGTTTGTACAGCCATGATAAGACCACAATAACGATAATCTGACCTTTTATCACTAGTTCCAAATGGAAGATTAAAGTGTCCACTCCAGTTAGCAAACAAATGGAACAGACTGTACCGCAGCTCACGAGACAACAAGTTCTTTCTATATTCCACTGCAAAATATCAATGGCAAAGTCTCTAAATCTTCAAGACACGATCATCTGTCTATTCTAACCTGTCTATCTATTGCCTTTATTGTCTACCAAAGATGGCACAGAAAGCAGAAATTCTAGACGCTGTGTCCAACATTATTTGCTGTTAGGACTTTGCACTGTACCTCGCAATATGTCCATATTCTGGGTGAGCCTCTCAACCTTGGCATGGAAGCTGATACTTGCTGTTAGGACTTTGCACTGTACCTCGCAATATGTCCATATTCTGGGTGAGCCTCTCAACCTTGGCATGGGAGCTGATACCTGCTGTTTGTTGCTTCTACATCATCAATGTTCTCTTCAGTGTTCCTATAGGTCTGTCCTCTGTTTCCCATTTGAAGGCCTGCTTTGATATTCTCTTGTTTTATCCTTCACCCCATCACATAGTTGATGTATTCCACCATCTTCTCTGGATGATATATGATGTTGGATGCATGGCCATTTCTCTTATCTCTGCACTAGTTTTGAACTCATTCCAAGGTAAACAAAGCATTTTCCTGAGACACTTGTTTTCAAATGCATCTAATTTATTTTCTATTTCTTTAGTTTTCCAGCTCTCACATACATAACTAAGGGTGGAAAATACATTTGATTTGAAAATCCTGAGTTTTGTTTTTGTGTTTAGTAATTTTGATTTCCATACTTTATCACAGTTTCTGAAAGTTATTGCTGCCTTTGCTATTCTGATTCTAATCTCTTTCTTTGCTTTTCTTGATCTATGCAACTTCCAAGATATAAAAAGTGGTCTTGACGACTAGTTGTTCTAGAGGTAAACCGTTGTCCTCTGGACAGGAAAGTTACAGGTTCGAATCCCATCACAGGTAAAGGGAATTTTTCACTTTGAGTCCGTGGTTTCCTCATGGCTTTACCTTCCCCTGGTCTCTGGCTAGTGAGATCTGATTATCCTCACAGATAATCGTGAAAAACAAATGGTGTCGTGTATAACTGCTAAATAACCCTCTCCTATTAAAAGTAGAAAAGATTTGGCCAAAAATAGCAACTTTCCAAGCAAATCAACTTATGTTGAACACAGTGTCATAGGGAGTAAATGTCAGGGCTATGTCATGACAGTGTCACAGTGTCATAGGGAGTAAATGTCAAGGCTATGTCATGACACAGTGTCACATTGTCATAGGGAATAAATGTCAGGGCTATGTCATGACACAGTGTCACAGTGTCATAGGGAGTAAATGTCAAGGCTATGTCATGACAGTGTCACAGTGTCATAGGGAGTAAATGTCAAGGCTATGTCATGACACAGTATCACAATGTCATAGGGAGTAAATGTCAAGGCTATGTCATGACACAGTATCACAGTGTCATAGGGAGTAAATGTCAAGGCTATGTCATGACACAGTGTCATATGGAGTAAATGTCAAGGCTATGTCATGACACAGTGTCATAGGGAGTAAATGCCAAGGCTATGTTGTGACACAGTGTGATAGGGAGTAAATGTCAGGGCTATGTCATGACACAGTGTCGTAGGGAGAAAATGTCAAGGCTATGTCATGAAACAGTGTCTTAGGGAGCAAATGTCAAGGCTATGTCATGACACAGTGTCACAGGGAGCAAATGTCAAGGCTATGTCATGAAACAGTGTGACAGGTCTAAAGGAGCAATTGTCAAGGCTGTATCATAAACTAGTGACACGGTGTGACAGGTCTAAAAGAGCAAATGTCAAGGTTATGTCATAAACTAGTGACACAGAGTGACAGATCAAAAGGAGCAAATGTCAAGGCTATGTCATAATCTAGTGACACAGTGTGATAGGTCTAACAGAGCAAATGTCAAGGCTATGTCATAAACTAGTGACACAGTGTGACCGGTCTAAAAGAGCAAATGTCAAGGTTATGTCATAAACTAGTGACACGGTGTGATAGGTCTAAAGGAGCAAATGTCAAGGATGTGCCATGACCACAGTGTGATAGGTCTAAAGGAGCAAATGTCAAAGCTATGTCATAAACTAGTAACACAGTGTGATAGGTCTAAAGGAGCAAGTGTCAAGGATGTGCTGTGACCACAGTGTGATAGGTCTAAAGGAGCAAATGTCAAAGCTATGTCATAAACTAGTGACACAGTGTGATAGGTCTAAAGGAGCAAATGTCAAGGATGTGCCATGACCACAGTGTGTAGGTCTAAAGGAGCAAATGTCAAAGCTATGTCATAGACTAGTGATACAGTGTGATAGGTCTAAAGGAGCAAATGTCAAAGCTATGTCATAAACTAGTGATACAGTGTGATAGGTCTAAAGGAGCAAGTGTCAAGGATGTGCTGTGACCACAGTGTGATAGGTCTAAAGGAGCAAATGTCAAAGCTATGTCATAAACTAGTGATACAGTGTGATAGGTCTAAAGGAGCAAATGTCAAAGCTATGTCATAAACTAGTGATACAGTGTGATAGGTCTAAAGGAGCAAGTGTCAAGGATGTGCTGTGACCACAGTGTGATAGGTCTAAAGGAGCAAATGTCAAAACTATGTCATAAACTAGTGATACAGTGTGATAGGTCTAAAGGAGCAAATGTCAAAGCTATGTCATAAACTAGTGATACAGTGTGATAGGTCTAAAGGAGCAAATGTCAAAGCTATGTCATAAACTAGTGATACAGTGTGATAGGTCTAAAGGAGCAAATGTCAAAGCTATGTCATAAACTAGTGATACAGTGTGATAGGTCTAAAGGAGCAAATGTCAAAGCTATGTCATAAACTAGTGATACAGTGTGATAGGTCTAAAGGAGCAAATGTCAAGGATGTGCTGTGACCACAGTGTGATAGGTCTAAAGAAGCAAATGTTAAAGCTATGTCATAAACTAGTGACACAGCTATGCCATGACACAGTACCCCCACTTCAGGGGTGAGCACTCAAAAGAAGAAAACACAGTGATCTCCTTCTTTCATTGTTTCTCCTTCCAGTCATATTTTTTCTTCAGTAAAATTTAATTTTTCATGACTTTTGTCTTTACTTGGATGATCTCAAGTCCTATTTTTCTAGCCACTAATGATGGAGCATTAGTTTTTTCTAACATCATGTTCTGACATCATAATTGATAAGAGCTCTGTCATCTGCAAAATGAAAGTTCTATAGCTGAGGTTAAGTATCAATCCAATACCATTGTCTGTGACAATTCCAAATAACATGGGAGACCAAATACATACTCGTTTGACCCTGGTTTCAATCAAGAACAAAGCTTGCCTTATTGAATGGAAAGATCAATTCCATTCAATATCATCTGTCATTAGAGTCATCTGTCATCAGAGTGTAATCAATTCCAGTCAATATCATCTGTCATTAGAACATGATCAATTCCATTCAATATCATCTGTCATTAGAACATAATCAATTCCATTCAATATCATCTGTCATTAGAACATAATCAATTCCATTCAATATCATCTGTCATTAGAACATGATCAATTCCATTCAATATCATCTGTCATTAGAACATAATCAATTCCATTCAATATCATCTGTCATTAGAACATGATCAATTCCATTCAATATCATCTGTCATTAGAACATAATCAATTCCATTCAATATCATCTGTCATTAGAACATGATCAATTCCATTCAATATCATCTGTCATTAGAACATGATCAATTCCATTCAATATCATCTGTCATTAGAACATGATCAATTCCATTCAATATCAACTGTCATTAGAACATGATCAATTCCATTCAATATCATCTGTCATTAGAACATAATCAATTCCATTCAATATCATCTGTCATTAGAACATAATCAATTCCATTCAATATCATCTGTCATTAGAACATGATCAATTCCATTCAATATCATCTGTCATTAGAACATAATCAATTCCATTCAATATCATCTGTCATTAGAACATGATCAATTCCATTCAATATCATCTGTCATTAGAACATAATCAATTCCATTCAAGAACATAATCAATTCCATTCAATATCATCTGTCATTAAAACATAATCAATTCCATTCAATATCATCTGTCATTAGATCAAAGCTGATAATTCAATTTGAAATATATTTCACAACATTTTCCCTGACTAGAACTGTGTCGCTATTCATTCTTCTAGAAATTTAACACAAACTAATCCAAAGTTCTTTAAAATACACTTTATTTGATGCATTTATGTTCACAAATAATGAAATTATGAACAAGAAATAGTCGACTATTAAGTAATAATGGGTGTGGCCACTATTTGTCAGAAATAAACACACATTGACATAGAAAATTCAACTAATTTATCTAGTCAATTTGATAAATGCCATGTGGTAATTTATGGAAGTAATTATAAAGCTTCTTCTAAGTAGTGAATATTTACACAGAATCACTACTTGACTAGAAAATATTCAATAGTACCAAGTGTAAACTGATATGTCGGTTTTTGGTCCCATAATTACCTTCATAAGTGGAGCCGGTGTGTCTATTTTTGTTCCCTTAGTTACCTTCATAAGTGGAGCCAATGTGTCAGTTAGTGGTCAGGAAAAAGTTTACTGCCACTGTATGTGAAATATTCCTTACAACTTTGCTATAACAAAAGATCATTTCAAATTCTTCTTTAGTGTCCATGATTCACATCCATAAAGCAATATTAGTTACAGTAATTGTAATAATTATGTATATTTCAAATAAAAAGAAAACTGCTTGACTTACTTGGTGTGTTACAGATGAGATGCTGAATGAATCCACTGAAGCGAAGTCTAATTTCCTGCAGGATTGGTAGATCCCTGTCATTTTCTCCCTCCAGGTACTGATGTGCTCCATCAATATAATCCACAAACATGGAGGTCAGTGAGCCTGTTTCTGTATCAATAATGCCGGCCTCACTAGAAGACAATAGCAGATATTAACAATTGTCAAGGTTCAATGAGCAAATCAACAACATAAAACAAGATAATATTGTCAGTTGTAACAGTGCAGGGATGCTGGGTGGTCTACAAGTAAGACAGCCTCTGAACAAGAAGGTTCCTGGTTTGATCCCTACCACAGGCAGTGGGAATTTTTCACAAATTGAAGCCATGGTTTCTTCATGGAGTCACCCTCTCCTGGTCTCAGGGTAGTTAGATCCGATGTCTAGCCCTCTCAGGGTAGTTAGATCCGATGTCTAGCCCTCTCAGGGTAGTTAGATCCGATGTCTAGCCCTCTCAGGGTAGTTAGATCCGATGTCTAGCCCTCTCAGGGTAGTTAGATCCGATGTCTAGCCCTCTCAGGGTAGTTAGATCCGATGTCTAGCCCTCTCAGGGTAGTTAGATCCGATGTCTAGCCCTCTCTGTGTAGTGAGATCCGATGTCTAGCCCTCTCTGTGTAGTGAGATCCGATGTCTAGCCCTCACTGGGTAGTTAGATTCGATGTCTAGCCCTCTCAGGGTAGTTAGATTCGATGTCTAGCCCTCTCAGGGTAGTTAGATTCGATATCTAGCCCTCTCAGGATAGTTAGATTCGATGTCTAGCCCTCTCAGGGTAGTTAGATCCAATGTCTAGCCCTCTCAGGGTAGTTAGATCCATGTCTAGTCCTCTCTGGGTAGTTAGATTTGATGTCTAGTTCTCGCTGGGTAGTTAGATCCGATGTCTAGCCCTCTCAGGGTAGTTAGATTCGATGTCTAGCCCTCTCAGGGTAGTTAGATTCGATGTCTAGCCCTCTCAGGGTAGTTAGATTCAATGTCTAGCCCTCTCTGTGTAGTTAGATTCGATGTCTAGCCCTCTCAGGGTAGTTAGATCCGATGTCTAGCCCTCTCTGGGTAGTTAGATCCAATTGTCTAGCCCTCTTAGATAATGGCTGAAAACAGGAGATCCCGACTGCACTTGTATACATTAAAGAACTCTCTGCAGTTAAAAATCAAAAAGAGTAGACCAAAAATGGTCATTGTCCAGGTAAAACATTAAGCAAATCAGACTCATCCATGCCGAAGATGGATGTGTCAGGCCAAAAGGTGCAGATATCGCAGCGTTGCCATAAACAAACAACACAACACATCCATGCCCACCTCACAGGTGAATGCTAAGAAGAGAATAATGGTGTAAAAACGATCTCAATACTGCTCAAACATATCCAAAGATATCAGGAGAAATGTTAATATGCAGCTTGAATAGAGCTCATATAATGATACCTATAGAAGACACGGACAAGACCAACCTCATTAGTAGTATCCAGAAATGAAAGAAAAGCCCAGCACACCACCCAGCAGTATCATGGATCTAACTGCTCAAGCTGACCAAGTGTGATATGTCTCAGCAACACCAACCTGATCTGAAATATTAACTTCCTGAAAACACTGAAGCTGTTGTTATGGAGTTCACTGTGCTGATTTCTCCCTGTGTGATTGTGATTCAAGTTTGAATAAGCAATGTTGGAGTATAATCATCTTCTATATATGAACAAGATCAAGTAAAAGGTATCCAACATGCCATGTGCTGTATCAGTTGCCATATTTTTCTGAGACCATCAGCATATTCAGCCATGGTCGGAGTCATAACTGGCAGGCCACCATGCACTGCCAGATAACATTTCACAGGCCAAATCAGTTGGAAAGAAAGAAGAAGATCACACCAGCTTACAATTTTTTTAAGAGATGATCCAATTTATTTTAAATCACATCTCAAGCGAGTGACTAGTGATGATGAGTTTACATCACATCTCATGTGAGTGAAAGAATTAAACTAGTGATGATGAGATTACATCACATCTCATGTGAGTGAATGGTGATGATGAGATTACATCACATCTCATGTGAGTGAAAGAATTAAACTAGTGATGATGAGATTACATCACATCTCATGTGAGTGAAAGAATTAGACTAGTGATGATGAGATTACATCACATCTCGTGTGAGTGAAAGAATTAGACTAGTGATGATGAGATTACGTCACATCTCGTGTGAGTGAAAGAATTAGACTAGTGATGATGAGATTACATCACATCTCATGTGAGTGAAACAATTAGACTAGTGATGATGAGATTACATCACATCACATCTCATGTGAGTGAAAGAATTAGACTGGTGATGATGAGATTACATCACATCTCGTGTGAGTGAAAGAATTAGACTAGTGATGATGAGATTACATCACATCTCATGTGAGTGAAAGAATTAGACTGGTGATGACGAGATTACATCACATCTCATGTGAGTGAAAGAATGAGATGATGAGAAAGAATTGCGTTATACCTCTGAGAAAATGCTTTGTTTTCTGACATGAGCTCAAAAATGTGAGCAAGCTGAACTCGTAGGATGTCCCTCTTCCTCCTTCTCCTCAAGTTGTCCTGCTTCTTGTCAATAGCTTCTTTCAGCAAGGGAAGCAACTCTTCAGCAAGTTCTCTGTCAAACAAATGTGAAAGATCAAGTTTATCTCAGTTTATCATCCATATATATCTGACATACCAGACCACCAATATAACCTGACATAACCAGACTACCCATACACCTGACATACCAGACCACCCGTACACCTGACATACCAGACCACCCGTACAACCTGACATAACCAGACCACTCGTACACCTGACATACCAGACCACCCATACACCTGACATACCAGACCACCCGTACAACCTGACATAACCAGACCACCCATACACCTGACATACAAGACCACCCATACACCTGACATACCAGACCACCCATACACCTGACATACCAGACCACCCATATACCTGACATACCAGATCACCCGTATATCTGACATACCAGACCACCCATATATCTGACATACCAGACCACCCATATATCTGACATACAAAACCATCCATCCGACATACCAGACCACTTGTATATCTGACATACCAGACCACCCATATATCTGACATACCAGACCACCCGTATATCTGACATACCAGACCACCCATATATCTGACATACCAGACCACCCGTATATCTGACATACCAGACCACCCATATATCTGACATACCAGACCACCCATATATCTGACATACCAGACCACCCATATATCTGACATACCAGACCACCCGTATATCTGACATACAAAACCATCCATCTGACATACCAGACCACTTGTATATCTGACATACCAGACCACCCATATATCTGACATACCAGACCACCCATATATCTGACTTACCAGACCACCCATATATCTGACATACCAGACCACCCGTATATCTGACATACCAGACCACCCATATATCTGACATACCAGACCACCCATATATCTGACATACCAGACCACCCATATATCTGACTTACAAAACCATCCATATATCTGACATACCAGACCACCCATATATCTGACATACCAGACCACCCATATATCTGACTTACCAGACCACCCATATATCTGACATACCAGACCACCCATATATCTGACATACCAGACCACCCATATATCTGACATACCAGACCACCCATATATCTGACATACCAGACCACCCATATATCTGACTTACCAGACCACCCATATATCTGACTTACCAGACCACCCATATATCTGACTTACCAGACCACTCATATATCTGACATACCAGACCACCCGTATATCTGACATACCAGACCACCCGTATATCTGACATACAAAACCATCCATCTGACATACCAGACCACCCATATATCTGACATACCAGACCACCCATATATCTGACATACCAGACCACCCATATATCTGACATACCAGACCACTTGTATATCTGACATACCAGACCACCCATATATCTGACATACCAGACCACCCATATATCTGACATACCAGACCACTTGTATATCTGACATACCAGACCACCCATATATCTGACATACCAGACCACCCATAGACCTGACATACCAGACCACCCATATATCTGACATACCAGACCACCCATATATCTGACATACCAGACCACCCATATATCTGACATACCAGACCACCCATATATCTGACATACCAGACCACCCATATATCTGACATACCAGACCACCCATATATCTGACATACCAGACCACCCATAGACCTGACATACCAGACCACCCATATATCTGACATACCAGACCACCCATATATCTGACTTACCAGACCACCCATATATCTGACATACCAGACCACCCATAGACCTGACATACCAGACCACCCATATATCTGACTTACCAGACCACCCATATATCTGACATACCAGACCACCCATAGACCTGACATACCAGACCACCCATATATCTGACTTACCAGACCACCCATATATCTGACATACCAGACCACCCGTACACCTGACATACCAGACCACCCGTACAACCTGACATAACCAGACCACCCATACACCTGACATACAAGACCACCCATACACCTGACATACCAGACCACCCATATACCTGACATACCAGACCACCCATATACCTGACATACCAGACCACCCGTATATCTGACATACCAGACCATCCAATATCTGACATACCAGACCATCCGTATATCTGACATACCAGACCACCCATATACCTGACAAATAAGTCACAGAAGAAAATGTTCTCTTACTTGAAAACTGCTGGATTACAGTAACCAAGGCCGTTGACGATGGTATCTCTCATGTCTGAGCTGTCACATCGCATAAGCGGCACCAATCGTTGGAAAAGACTGGCTGCGGTGCAGGCCTGGACTGTTGGTGACTTGTCTAGGATAGACTCCGGTGATGTAGCAATTCTGTAGCAAAGTTAACACTACAATATAAAATGTGCTACAATAGAATAGCTAGTTTAGATTCACTGCTACCATGTCACCAAATAAACATCATGAGGTCAGCTAGAACAAACATCATATTTTTCTCTTTGTTATCCTCCCAAAAAATGATACTTATAATCTTGTGCTCCTGACAATTTGCTAAATAGTTTCTACTACATCATGGCTGTTCTTGTTGGATTGGTGGGGGGAGATTCCTCTACTCTTGAATTTGGCCAGGCCAGGCCAGGCTGCCTCTGGGACCTCCATGTGCAGGTGGGTTTGATCAGCTCTGGTTCATCGACCTTGATGTTCACCTGTTGGCAGCTATGTTCAACTATCAGCAACTATATTCACCTGTCAGCAGATATGTTCACCTGTCAACAGCTATGTTCAACTATCGGCAGCTATGTTCACCAGTCAGCTGCTATGTTCACCAGTCAGCTGCTATGTTCACCTATCAGCAGCTATGATCACCAGTCAGCAGATATGTTCACCTGTTAACAGCTATGTTCAACTATTGGCAGCTATGTTCACCAATCAGCTGCTATGTTCACCAGTCAGCTGCTATGTTTACCAATCAGCAGCTATGATCACCAGTCAGCAGCTATGATCAAATGTCAGCAGCTATGATCACCAGTCAGCAGCTATGTTCACAAGTCAGCAGCTATGTTCACCAATCAGCAGCTATGTTCACCAATCAGCTGCTAGGTTCACCTGTCGACAGCTAAGTTCACCTGTTGGCAGCTAGAATTCACCTGTCTGCAGCTATATTCACCTGTCAGCAGCTATGTTCACCTGTCTGCAGCTATGTTCACCAATCAGCTGCTATGTTCACCAGTCAGCTGCTATGTTTACCAATCAGCAGCTATGATCACCAGTCAGCAGCTATGATCAAATGTCAGCAGCTATGATCACCAGTCAGCAGCTATGTTCACAAGTCAGCAGCTATGTTCACCAATCAGCAGCTATGTTCACCAATCAGCTGCTAGGTTCACCTGTCAGCATCTATGTTCACCTGTCGGCAGCTATGTTCAGCTGTCAGCAGCTATGTTCACCTGTCTGCAGCTATGTTCACCAATCAGCTGCTATGTTCACCAGTCAGCTGCTATGTTTACCAATCAGCAGCTATGATCACCAGTCAGCAGCTATGATCAAATGTCAGCAGCTATGATCACCAGTCAGCAGCTATGTTCACAAGTCAGCAGCTATGTTCACCAATCAGCAGCTATGTTCACCAATCAGCTGCTAGGTTCACCTGTCAGCATCTATGTTCACCTGTCGGCAGCTATGTTCAGCTGTCTGCAGCTATATTCACCTGTCAGCAGCTATGTTAACCTGTCAGCAGCTATGTTCACCTGTCTGCAGCTATGTTCACCTGTCAGCAGCTATGTTAACTTGTCAGCAGCTATGTTCACCTGTCTGCAGCTATGTTAACCTGTCAGCAGCTATGTTAACCTGTCAGCAGCTATGTTAACCTGTCAGCAGCTATGTTCACCTGTCTGCAGCTATGTTAACCTGTCAGCAGCTATGTTAACCTGTCAGCAGCTATGTTCACCTGTCTGCAGCTATGTTAACCTGTCAGCAGCTATGTTAACCTGTCAGCAGCTATGTTAACCTGTCAGCAGCTATGTTCACCTGTCTGCAGCTATGTTAACCTGTCGGCAGCTATGTTCACCTGCCTGCAGCTATGTTCATCTGTCAGCAACTATTATGAATCAGTTACCAACCCACTACCCAGGTATAACTTCAAACATGATCAATGGGGGTACACCAAAATGTGCTGACTGGTGTAAACATGCTCTTTGTGTGTGTAACATTTTACTCTCAATTTACTTTACTTTTTTTTCACACAACAAGTTATCTTGATTTATTCTTCCTCTTTGTTCACACAACAAGCTATCTTGATTTATTCTTCCTCTTTATTCACACAACAAGCTATCTTGATTTATTCTTCCTCTTTATTCACACAACAAGCTATCTTGATTTATTCTTCCTCTTTATTCACACAACAAGCTATCTTGATTTATTCTTCCTCTTTATTCACACAACAAGCTATCTTGATTTATTCTTCCTCTTTATTCACACAACAAGCTATCTTGATTTATTCTTCCTCTTTATTCACACAACAAGCTATCTTGATTTATTCTTCCTCTGTTCACACATGTTGTCTTGACTCTCAATTTATTCTTTATTTGGGTACTCTATGTGTGCTCCTGCTCCCCCATTCTTTACTGCATGGGTCATCAGTCTCTGGACACTGCAGGATATGCTGAGGAGGGGATCTGAGCACCTATGGACATATTAAGAGTGCAATGATGATGATGACCTGCAAATAACTCAATAACCCTTTATTGCATTGAGTGCTGATCCATCTGCGTATACACAAACCCATAGATCTTGTGGGTATTTTTCATCCAGGAAACTGAGAGTTATTGTTTTACCCTGTGTACTATTCTGTTTCTCCTTGTCAAGTATTTTTTTCACTTCTGTCCGTATTTCTATCAATAATGACAATCCAATGACTTAAGCTAACACTCTGTAATACAGTCGAACCTGTCTAAGGCGACCATTCACGGGACTTTCAAAAACTGGTCCCATAGGACAGGTGGTCCTGCCTCACAGGTTTCACATAATAAATAGAGCGATAAAAAAAATTTTATCCTAAGCACTATGAAAACTAACCTGCAAATCAGCGTAATCCATGAGTAGAACATAGTGCACATGTCGGTCTACAATAGCCACTGGTTGGACACTTTTCATAAAACACGATAGTTAAACACACAAAAATAAAACACACATACACAGATTCCACTTATACTGTACATGTATCACTTTTGACTTGAAAAAAAATCTATATGGTAGTCTGTTGTTTGACAGATGAAATAAACGATAAGTTCAATTTTTCTCTCAAGTCCATGATAACGTCTAGTATGTCAGATCTCCGTTTGTTATTGAATAGGTGCGCTTTTGACACTGGCCATTTCCTATATTGTGTGTAACACTTTTAAAATCCACAAAAATAATTCACTGAGATACTGTACATGTACGTGAATACACTCTAAGCGGGCAATGACTAATTCTTTAGTTAATTCCTGTAATTTATACGGGCCACGCAATGGTCTACTCTGGTCTAGACGGAACCGCGAAGTGATGTCACTTCACGAATCATAGATCTGTGTCTGCCGTGTTTCTCACACCAGTATTGACTGATAAACGTAACACGTCCCACTGTAATCTGGGACTCACTAAATACGGGAAAACTTCGACACCTGTAGACACCTGTGTCGATCGTTTATGGCTCCCAGCGAGACGGAGAAGGACTGGCTGGTCAGTGTATCGTTATCTCGGATTACCCGCGTGTCGTAAACGGGATAAATAACATTGGCGGCGGTTAATTAGCCTGGTCTCTGGTCGCGTCATACGGTGAGCGCCGTAATCAGTGTTAGCATATAGTAAAAAACTCGGGGAAATTGTAGACCCGGTCCTATAACCAGGGAAACGCTTTAAACAGGTGGTCCTAAGACCAGGTTCGACTGTAGTAGCTACTGAGACCCAGATGGTTACATTAGACTACTACCAGTCATATTTTGATAGTAAATATATCATCATCAAGTACCGGCCTGCTAGCGTAGGTGATCATGTCTCTCCACAACTTTCGAAACATTCTCTGTACCCACACATTCTAGGCATGGCTTTAACAGATGAAATGTTTGATATTGATACGAGATGCTGATAAGGTAGGAAATGAAAGACAAGTAAAAAGATAAGATAATTTGTCGCCTTGGGATTAGATATAGATTAAATAACCCTTAAGCAACCCACCCAATTTTGGACTTGCCTTTGAGTTGAACATTTGCATGTCATTAAGGAAATATGGCAGGAGCCAAGATTAGTTACTAGACTATTTAAAGAAAGCGGTAGCTAGCTAAGGCAGATTAGACCAGAAAGAGATTCCAGGGACGTTCATTCACAGAGACAGTTGAGGACTTGACTTGGGTTTTAAGGCTTACAGAAATATTCAGTGATGTTTTAGTCAAGGATTATTCAGAAGATTTATTTCAGGGGGAGATGTTTAGCTAGATGTACATATTTCAGGTCTCAAAAAAGAGATCAGTGCTTATTAGGAAAATCAAGGCTAGGAATATACAGATTTCATCAGAATAATTGTTGATACAAGTTGTGCACAGAGCCACATTATCATGTGTGTGTTATTATGCTAAGTACAAGAAGTTATGTGGATGTGACAACAGAACTTGGAGGAAAGTCATATAACAACTGCGGTAGCCAAGGCACAAATACAGAATTTCTATTCATGAAATAGTTTGACAGATGGCCATAGCAAATATTATGAGTAATGACTGCCTTTTATATGTGGAACCAAGATATTTATCCAGATGACTTGTGAAGTGTAACCAAAGAACTGAGTAAATAAACTTTTGTACGAGACCTAAACGGTGTCTTCAGTCATCATATGATGTGTCAACACTAGTGCTGTTCAGAATATTTGAAGTTGCAGTTTCTGTGTTGCGATCATGTTGTGTTGAGCAGATGGTCAATGATGAATAGCTGTGTGTGACCAGGATTGTTTGGACTTTTTGTGTATAATTAATCATGTTGTGCCATCACTGTTACAACTGTAGTTCAAAGAAAAGTGAAGATGACCCTGCCTTTCAAAGAAAGTGAAGATGACCCTGCCTTTCACAGAAATTTGTCATATCCACTGAGCTGGAAGATTTTACATCAATCTTCCTTGGCATCCACAGTCAACCAATAAGATGCCACAGCTGAGTGGTTTGAGCTAGGTCCAAATTGAGTCTACCTGAAAATGTTAGCAGGTCTGTTTTTGTGGCAAAGTCTGCAATGTTATATGCTGAGGATTTTTCTAATGACAAATGAAGATAATCAGTGATAAGCACAAATTGTGATTGTTAGTAAGATTTCAAGATAAAATTCACTACATAATAAATACACTTAATAAGTGTATATCTGATCTGGCAGGTCAGTTGATGGGTTCAGAAATGAATGTTGTCCTTAAGTGTGGCAGAATCTACTCATTTTTTTAAAGACAACTCCTACCCCAGCTCTGGAGAAGAACAACGTTGAGGTAAACCAGCAGTGTGCATGGCGATCGTACAGGCTAATATGACATAGTTCTGCCACAGCTGCATGTGGACATCTTTCTCAGATGTGCCCTTCTTGCTGCCAGAGCGTAGGATTGATGATGCCCTGGTCTGCTCTGTCTGAGCACTGTAACAAAAATGTAATAAAATCACAAAGTGGCAAAGAATATTGCTAGGGTTGTTAACAATGACAAATTTTGTTATTTCATTATCTCGTAATGAACAATTCTTCAACTGTCTGAGCTCTTCAACAATCATTGACTATTTATTTCTGTCATGGATTCAGCATTCTGGTTCAACAAATGTTCTCTATCCTCCTTTTATATATTTTCTTCCAACTCTCCTCTTCTATGTCTCTGACTTCCTCTGTCTAGGAGTATGGCTTATCTTATAATGTTTTGAGTTGGTTTCTGTACTGTATGTTACCAACTTCTATTATAAATTCACCCACTACTGACATCTATTTTGTTCTCTCCATGGTTTTGCTTGCATTCACCAGCTTTATATCTCTAGCTAAGTCCTGAGGGACTCAACTTTTGCCTAAATATTCACTTTTTCATATTTTTCACACCCACAGACACGTGCTCAGGTGTCCCTCACCATACAGGCAGATATTCTCCAACTTCAGAGGTACTCTCAGATATTTATCTGGTAATGAGGCAATACATCCGAATAATCTTTAATAGTATTTTTAAAAAAAAAGCAATGTTTTATTAAAGATATCAAGCATAATTAAAACTGTTCACAGTGCATTTATCCTTAAGTCAAAAACATAATCAATAGTACAGAGAGATCTAGTAGCTACACAAATTCAGACAAACATCATCTACCTTGCAAACAGTTAAATAGCCCTGACAACTGTAAACAAAGAAATGCTGCAAAAAACAATTGTCAAAGAAAAACCAGAAGAACACAAGACTCTACAGATGAATGAAAAGATAACTCTCTCACAATTAAAGTTTAGTGCTCTAAATATCAGTTCCTCACAAAAGCAGCACCCAACATAAGACACTCATATTTGACCAAACTACTGACTTATCATGATTGCAACTTCTCTTACTCTTACTCCTTCTCTTATCTGAATTTTTGTTCTAGCAATTTTCAATTCTTTTAAAGATATTTTATCAAATCTCACCATTTGTCTTTGTTCTGTGCAAGCAGCTCTATCTCATTGAGGGAGCCGATTCCTGCTGCTCTTGCCTCTCTCATCAATGTTCTTCTCAGTGTCTCTCTGGGTCTCCCTCTTTTCCTCTTACCTGTTGTTTCCCACATGAGGGCTTGCTTTGCTATTTGGTTATTATCTCTCCTCATCACATGTCCAACGTATGACCATTGTCTTTTCTTTATTACTGAAGATATTAGTGGTTGATTGGCGATTTCTCTAATTTCCTCGTTTGTTTTGAATTCGTTCCACGCTATACCAAGTATTTTCCTTAATCATTTATTTGTCGAATGCGTTCAATTTTGTTTCTCTGTCTCTTGTTGTTTTCCAGGTCTCACACGCATACGTAAGGGTTGATAGTATTTTCTTCATACACAATGATATTTAACTTCTTTCTTTTCTTTTTTGCAGATACTTCCAAAAGTAAAATAGGATAAAGAGATATACTTTAGACTAATACAGACCAAATTACCTTGGATCAACCAATGGAAACAAAGCATTGAGCCTGGCAAACACTATAGGCCAGGCATGACTGACAGCATGTGGACAAGCATGTTGTGCGTGTTCTCGAGATGCAAACTCTGCCACACAACGAATCCACATATCCACTCGGTGGAAGCTGTAATTGATCTGATTCCCATCTTGCATACTACCTCCTCCAGCTGGGAGCCACAATGTCACAGCTCGGTCAGTCACCCAGGCTAGGTCAATCATTGGCAGTGTCATTAGAATAGGCTAGAAGAAAAAGGTCATCTTCTTTTATTACAACAATATTTAAATATAGGGTAATGTAGTAATGCTTGTAAAGGGAAATCAATCAATCAACAAGGGGCATATATCAGTCATCAAGGGGCATGTATCAGTCATCAAGAGGCATGTATCAGCCATCAAGGGGCATGTATCAGTCAACAAGGGGCATGTATCAGTCATCAAGGGGCATGTATCAGCCATCAAGGGGCATGTATCAGCCATCAAGGGGCATGTATCAGCCATCAAGGGGCATGTATCAGCCATCAAGGAAATGTTCAGCCTTCGAGGAGGATGTATCAGCCATTGAGGAGCATGTATCAGCCATTGAGGAGCATGTATCAGCCATTGAGGAGCATGTATCAGCCATCGAGGAGCATGTGTCAGCCATTGAGGAGCATGTATCAGCCATTGAGGAGCATGTATCAGCCATTGAGGAGCATGTATCAGCCATCAAGGAAATGTTCAGCCATCGAGGAGGATGTATCAGCCATTGAGGAGCATGTGTCAGCCATCAAGGAAATGTTCAGCCATTGAGGAGCATGTGTCAGCCATTGAGGAGCATGTATCAGCCATCAAGGAAATGTTCAGCCATCGAGGAGCATGTATCAGCCATCGAGGAAATGTTCAGCCATCGAGGAGCATGTATCAGCCATCAAGGAAATGTTCAGCCATCAAGGAGCATGTATCAGCCATCGAGGAGCATGTATCAGCCATTGAGGAGCATGTATCAACCATCAAGGAGCATGTATCAACCATCAAGGAGCATGTATCAACCATCAAGGAGCATGTATCAACCATCAAGGAGCATGTATCAACCATCAAGGAGCATGTATCAACCATCAAGGGGCATGTATCAGCCATCAAGGAGCATGTATCAACCATCAAGGGGCATGTATCAGCCATCAAGGAGCATGTATCAACCATCAAGGGGCATGTATCAGCCATCAAGGGGCATGTATCAGCCATCAAGGAGCATGTATCAACCATCAAGGAGCATGTATCAACCATCAAGGAACATGTATCAATCATCAAGGAGCATGTATCAACCATCAAGGGGCATGTATCAACCATCAAGGAGCATGTATCAACCATCAAGGGGCATGTATCAGCCATCAAGGAGCATGTATCAGTCATCAAGGAGCATGTATCAACCATCAAGGAGCATGTATCAGTCATCAAGGGGCATGTATCAGCCATCAAGGGGCATGTATCAGCCATCAAGGGGCATGTATCAGCCATCAAGGGGCATGTATCAGCCATCAAGGAAATGTTCAGCCTTCGAGGAGGATGTATCAGCCATTGAGGAGCATGTATCAGCCATTGAGGAGCATGTATCAGCCATCGAGGAGCATGTGTCAGCCATTGAGGAGCATGTATCAGCCATTGAGGAGCATGTATCAGCCATTGAGGAGCATGTATCAGCCATCAAGGAAATGTTCAGCCATCGAGGAGGATGTATCAGCCATTGAGGAGCATGTGTCAGCCATCAAGGAAATGTTCAGCCATTGAGGAGCATGTGTCAGCCATTGAGGAGCATGTATCAGCCATCAAGGAAATGTTCAGCCATCGAGGAGCATGTATCAGCCATCGAGGAAATGTTCAGCCATCGAGGAGCATGTATCAGCCATCAAGGAAATGTTCAGCCATCAAGGAGCATGTATCAGCCATCGAGGAGCATGTATCAGCCATTGAGGAGCATGTATCAACCATCAAGGAGCATGTATCAACCATCAAGGAGCATGTATCAACCATCAAGGAGCATGTATCAACCATCAAGGAGCATGTATCAACCATCAAGGAGCATGTATCAACCATCAAGGGGCATGTATCAGCCATCAAGGAGCATGTATCAACCATCAAGGGGCATGTATCAGCCATCAAGGAGCATGTATCAACCATCAAGGGGCATGTATCAGCCATCAAGGGGCATGTATCAGCCATCAAGGAGCATGTATCAGCCATCGAGGAGCATGTATCAGCCATTGAGGAGCATGTATCAACCATCAAGGAGCATGTATCAACCATCAAGGAGCATGTATCAACCATCAAGGAGCATGTATCAACTATCAAGGAGCATGTATCAACCATCAAGGGGCATGTATCGACCATCAAGGGGCATGTATCAACGATCAAGGGGCATGTATCAACCATCAAGGGGCATGTATCAACCACCAAGGGGCATGCATCAACCATCAAGGGGCATGCATCAACCATCAAGGAGCATGTATCAGCGGATATGATACAGCATTGGTCCCAGGAAGTGACATAAGAGGAAATGATAGAGCACTGGTGCCAGGAAGTGACATCAGAGGAAATGATAGAGCACTGGTGCCAGGAAGTGACATCAGTGCCAAAACACAAAGCCTGTCAAAATCATTTACTCATTTGTGACTGGCTGGTCTCAAAGCTGAGAGGTTGTGAGTTCAAATTCCATCTGTATCAGTTGGGATTTATATTTGTGATTTCTCTCTGTGGCAACCACCCTGGTCTCAGCAGCGAGGCCTGGCTTGAAGTGACAATTACTCACCACCGGAAAAAATATGAGTAGCTCCAAAGATGGAGTTATCTGCCTGTGCTGCGAGGGACCCCTGTGAACATGGCTGCCATGGAAAAATGGATTATCAGGCAAAATTTAGTTCCTAGTCTCGGGACTTCACCAGAGGTGAAACTGGCGCACTGAAAAAAAAAATGATTGACTCATGTTTTATGTTTTTGTTTGTTTTCTTTGGAGATGACCTTTGACTGTAAACATGAACATTGATGTCTGTGGGGTGCTCTCCACCATTAAGATGTGACTATTATTTAGGAATTAGAAGTACATTCAACATGGAGTTCAATGCTACAAATGTGCCCAATTTGGCTCTGAAGTAATATAACACAATGTATGAGGGGAGGTCAAAAAGTAATGCACACCAATTTTTTTCTCAGCTAATAATAAAGATAGGAATATGAAATTTTGCACACTTGGAATATGACATGTTCCAATTATGTGCACCAAATTGCACAGCATTCGGATAAATATTGCGCAATCTATGAACCGTTAAAATGGAGCTTGTCAACAATGTCTGTTACAAACAGCGAATTGTCATAGAATTTCTGGTTGCGGAAAAAGAAACTGTGGCAAACATTCATAAACGACTGTGTGCAGTGTACAAATGTTCTGCAGTCGATAGGAGCACAGTTAGTCGCTGGGTTCAGAGAATTAAAGCTGCAGAAAGTGTACGAGTGGAGCTGCATGATTTACCGCGTTCTGGACGTGTTGCCTCGGCTACCAGCACAGACATGTTAAACCGGGCTGATGCCATTATTCGTAAGGATAGGCGTATCACTAGTCAGCAATTGGCATTGCAGCTTACAGTCAGCAAGGGAAGTGCAATCGCAATTTTTAAAACTCTCTGATATTCAAAGATTTGCGCTCGATGGGTTCCTCGGTGCCTAACAAATGATCACAGAGTTCAAAGGAAAACATTCTGTTCTGAATTGTTGGAGCGTTTCGGTGTTGAAGGAGAAATGTTTTTGTCAAAAATTGTTACCGGTGACGAAACGTGGGCACATCATTATGAGCCTGAAACAAAAATGCAGTCAATGGAATGGCATCATCCGCAGTCACCAAAAAGAAAAAAATTCAAAACATCTCCATCAGCCGGAAAGGTGATGATCACTGTCTTCTGGGACATTGATGGTGTGATTCTTGTTGATGTAATGACAAGAGGTGAGACAATCAACTCAACAACTTACATCAATACACTGACAAAACTCAAAATCGGTTCCACAGAGTTCGGCCTAATAAGCCATCTGCAGATTTGTTGCTTCAACATGACAATGCACGCCCTCACACAAGTCTGGTAACACGGGAAGCAATCAACAAATTTGGTTGGACTGTACTGCCCCATCCTCCTTACAGACCTGATCTGGCTCCCTCAGATTTCCATCTGTTTGGACCACTCAAAAAATTCCTGCGTGGGACACACTTTGACAATGATGAGGATGTGATCCGTGCAGTTAAAAAATGGCTACGCGAGCAGGACAAAACTTGGTACAAACGAGGCATTCATGACCTAGTTTCGCGTTGGCGTAAGGCAATACGCTTGGACGGAGATTATGTTGAAAAATAGGTAGTGTAAAGGGGATGTTCAGCTACAATCTGTGAAAATTTCACACATTTTGCCCGAATAGTTTCCGAGAAAAAAATTGGTGTGCATTACTTTTTGACCTCCCTACGTACTATTTTATGACTTTTTATTCACGCATCATTGCCAGTTTTACTGCAGTGCTTTGTAAATTTATGCCTATCCATGTTTAAGAATGTAAGAATGATAACTCTGGAATTATTTTGATGGTTTTGACAATTACCTGACTTGAAAATGTGAGTTAGTGTCATCAAGTTCACATTTCTATATAAACTCAGGTCATACTAAAATATTTATAGATTAATTTGAAGAGAGATGGTGCAGAATATGAAGATGATGTTAAGAAGACAAAAGGATATTGGATTTTTATTTTTTCAGATGCTAGAAATGTTGGTCTGGATTTCAATAGTTTTAGTGTCTAATGTCTGCACCTGGCCACAGATAAAAATCTGCCTAATGGCAAAAGTAACATACAAATATATCTGTCGAAGCTGATTTGGAAACAACTTTGTCATCAGTTGTTATAAAACTTTTCTACACATTAAAGATATGCATGCTAGTCGGGGTCCCAGCTGCAGCAAGTGTTTGCCAGGGTTTCACCCAGTCTTTGAAAATGTATTTCAGAGATTTCCTTTGTGTGGACTGAGTCACCTATAGATGTACTAATGATCACTGGGGAAAAACACAAAAAACTGAGACATTTCTCACACACCCGTGATTACTTGTTAATGTGCTACAGTTTATCTCATTAACAACAAACACGTCATCAAGATACATGTATGGGTTTTGGGTAGGAATAAATTCTTGATTCCTTAACGTGTGTGAGACACTTGTACCGGGGATAACCCCCTCATTGTGTCATACAAACTTTCAGCTAACATCAGGTGAACAAAAGTAAGGTAAACATTACAACAAGAAAATGTTAAGAGCAAATGAATAAACAAATGAGAGAGAGACTTCAATGAAGAGAAGAGTTTGTAACAATGCTGTAGACACTGAGAGACTGAGGAATCTAAAGGTGGAAAAGGTGTCTGGTCGATCCAGAGTGCTTTGTGGGGAAAGCAGATGTGTCTACAATCAACACATTACAGGAACAATTAGTCTGCATACACTTTGAGAAATGCTGGGATGGGCAGTGGAGCAAGTTGGAGGAGCCCCAATTGCAATGAGGCTCATTCCATAAATAGAATAGAATAGAATAGAATAGAGTAGAGTAGAATAGAATAGAATAGAATAGAATAGAATAGAATAGAATAGAATAGCGTGGGCCACCTCATCTTCAAGTGCTGCAGGGTTAGATCTGAATATTTTTTAATGCAAAAAAAAAAAAGAAAGAAAAGAAAACTAACTTTCTCAGAAGCTGGCAGCAGAGACATCAGCTTCTCGAGAACAGTAGGGCAGGCCTTGTCAATCACTTCCAGAAGACTGGTGATGCTAACCTGCAGAAATTTGATTTCAAAACTAAGTCAATGAGACAAAACTAAACACTTGTTAATCTTGCTTGTTTTTCTTTTTCTTCTTCTTTTCTCTTTCACTCATACCTAAAAGGTGTCATGGTTTATATCATTTGTCGTTCTTGAGCTGCTCGAACTGTCTGAATTAGTGATTTCCCTTTGTTGTTACATGTCTCTGTCACTGCATCTATCCATCTTCTTCTGGGTCTTCCTCTTGGTCTTTTCCCATGCATTCTCGAGAAGAACGCCCTTGATGGTGATTGGTGAGGATTCATTCTGACCAGGTGGCCGAACCATTTAAGTTGTTGTTGTTCTATATATTCTTGGCAGGGTTTTGTTCCTACCATTTTTCTTATGGTTTCATTTGGTATTCTATCTCTTCTTGTGTTGTTTGTTACTTTTCTCAAGCATCGCATCTCACATGTATTGATCTGTCTTAAATGGGATTTAGAAAGGGTCCATGTTTGACTTTCATAGCACAAAGTTGATATGAAGATGCTATTTATCATTTGTTGTTTAGAATAGAAATGTTTGGATGTCTTAACATTGGTGAAAGCTGGTATGTGACAGCATTTGCTTTTTGTATTCTCATGTCAATTTCTCTGTCTAGTTTTCCATCTTCTGTGAACATTGCGCCTAAATACTTGAATTCCTCTACTTGTTTTATTTCTTTGTCTTTGATCTTGATGTTTAATGGGTGTCTCAATTTGCTTATTCTTATAGCCTCTGTTTTTGCTGTGTTAATTTTCATACTGTAGTTTGTGCAGCTTTTATCTAGAGATGTTAAATGCTGTTGTAGCAGGTTTTCATCCTCATATATTAGGCATTGGTCATCTGCGAAGAGTAGCTCATTGATGTTGGAGTTTTCTACCTCTATGTTATTATTTGATTTGTCCTTGTTGGTTGTTTCCTGATTTATTTTGTCCATATATATGATGAAGAGGAGTGGTGAGAGGACACATCCTTGTCTTACTCCTGTTGTAACCTGAAACCATTCTGACAGACCTTCCGATGTTCTGACGGCACTTTGACTGTTTTTATATAGTGCTATTATATTTTCTAGTAGTTGTCCTGCTACCCCGTATGTTTGCAAGTTTGCTTGTTTTTAATGGCTGCAATTTGTTATTAAAATGTATTCTAAATAATTATGTCCTTTTTGTCCCATTTCACTCAAACATTCTCTAACGTTCACGTCTGTCAACATTTATTATACAGTGGAGAAAGTAAACAAACATGTTTGTCAACTCTACTTAACAAATCAACATGATATATCAAATTGATCCCTAGTAAACTTTATTGTAGAGAACATGATATATCAGAATGATCCCAAGTAAACTTTATTGTAGAGAACATGATATATCAAATTGATCCCTAGTAAACTTTATAGTAGAGAACATGATATATCAGAATGATCCCTAGTAAACTTTATTGTAGAGAACATGATATATCAGAATGATCCCTAGTAAACTTTATTGTAGAGAACATGATATATCAAATTGATCACTAGTAAACTTTATTGTAGAGAACATGATATATCAGAATGATCCCTAGTAAACTTTATTGTAGAGAACATGATATATCAGAATGATCCCTAGTAAACTTTATTGTAGAGAACATGATATATCAAATTGATCCCTAGTAAACTTTATAGTAGAGAACATGATATATCAAATTGATCCCTAGTAAACTTTATTGTAGAGAACATGATATATCAGAATGATCCCTAGTAAACTTTATTGTAGAGAACATGATATATCAATTGATCCCAAGTAGACTTTATTGTAGAGAACATGATATATCAGAATGATCCCAAGTAAACTTTATTGTAGAGAACATGATATATCAGAATGGTCCCAAGTAAACTTTATTGTAGAGAACATGACATATCAGATTGATCCCAAGTAAACTTTATTGTTGAGCTCTAAACAAAGTTGACTTCATGTAAATGTGATTTACTACCCTCAATAATGTTATTGAGTTATTTGCAAGCCATCATCATTGCACTCTGAACATGTTACTAGGTGCTGAGACCCCCTCCTCAGCAAATCTTGCAGCGTCCAGTGACTGATGACTCCAAACACCTGCAATCTGCAGAGGATGGATGGTCTGCAGGTGTTCAGCATGTACATCACCTTAAGCTTGGTGCATTCCACCAGAAAATCCTATTTTCAGAATAATACAACATGACAACTACACTTACAGCCAAACAGGCAAATTGAGTACCACCATCCTGTATTAATTGGTCAGAGAAATCCCACTTATAATGAACAGAGAAATGCCACTTATAATGAACAGAGAAATCCCACTTATAATGAACAGAGAAATCCCACTTATAATGAACAGAGAAATCCCACTTATAATGAACAGAGAAATCCCACTTATAATGAACAGAGAAATCCCACTTATAATGAACAGAGAAATGCCACTTATAATGAACAGAGAAATGCCACTTATAATGAACAGAAAAATCCCACTTATAATGAACAGAAAAATCCCACTTATAATGAACAGAAAAATCCCACTTATAATGAACACAAAATGAAAAATACAATCCTTCACCAAACTGGCACAAATGATATCACCATCTTGTGTAACACTGGAAGCAGAATCATCTCAGTGTTTTCTATGGTAGTGCAGTCTGCTTGAACATGCCATGCTTAGTCAACGTTATAGTTAGGCTCTCAGCAATCACTGTTCTTATAAAATTCTTCTTCATCATCTCAGTCCTAGTAATTATCACCTCCTAGAAATTGTCCAATGATGTCAGTCATTTCTTAAACTCGAGGAACGCTTACTAAATCACTTCATTGGTAAGAGAGATGTTAATTTACACCTTTTTTCTATCCATGTTGTTAGTTGTAATGTCCCCATATCTGATCTGCTCCACCTCACATCACGTCATATTCCAAAGCATACCATTGGTCCACAAGGCCAACCTCAGTCCTCCATACAATTCTAGGTGTCAGTTTGAAGGCACTTCCCTCTCACCTTAACACCAATGACATCTCAGTCTGACCCAACATCACTAGAAGCTGCATCAGGTCGTGTCATTTACTTGCATATTGATCTAACAGTGTCATTATTAAGCATAAAAATATTAAGTAAGCATTTGAAATATTATAATAGTGCATGTCTGCATACCTGATCATCGGAATACATGTTGAAGATGTTCCGCACTTCCTTGAGTAGATGTAGGGCAAGTTTACGAGTCATCACTCGACAACTGCACATCATGACCAGGCATAAACCTTCCACTTCATGCAGAACATCAACATTTGGGGCAGGCTGGCCAGGGTCCTGGGGAGATGCATAATTAAGAGAATGAAATTATGCAGCATCAGAGAATTATCATGGGATCATTCCCTAACCATCTTTCAATGAAATCATGTAGCATCAGAGAATTATCTTTCAATGAAATTATGTAGCATCAGAGAATTATCTTTCAATGAAATCATGTAGCATCAGAGAATTATCTTTCAATGAAATCATGTAGCATCAGAGAATCATCTTTCAATCTGTAGGCTGACTTTGTGATAAATAAAATCTATGCAGAATAATTTGTCCAGCTAGAAATGTGAATTTATGCAGTTGCAAGACATGAAAGCATCGAGAGTTCATAAAAATATGAATATCATCATCATCGTGATGTGCCAAACCGGTTGGCGTAGGCGATCATGTCCTTCCACAATCTTCTATCTAGTGCATCATATCAGTTCTGTTGTTTTCCATGCCATGACACCAAGCTATCCAGTATTTTCTCTCTTTGTCGTCCGCGATCTCTTTTTCCTTCTATTTTGCCAGTTGTAACCAAGTGTCCAACTTTCCTCTTCTCATGATGTGCCCAAAAATGTTGATTGTTTCTTTTTGAAGCTTTTTAGGAGTTCCCTTTTTGTGTTGGCCTTTTTGAGAATTTCCTCATTGGTCTTTTTAGTTGTCCAGGGAACTTTCAACATTCTTCTGAGAAATCCCATCTTTGTGGCCTCTAATTGTCTTTTCATTTGTTTGTCTATTGTCCATGATTCGCTTCCATAGGTCAGAATTGGTTCTATATAGCACAGATGAACTCTCTTTCTCACTTCTATTGACATAGATTTGTTGCATAAGATATTTTCATTTTCTGAAATGCTATTTTGGCCTGAGCTATTCTGCTTTTTATATCTGTGGTGCATCTTCCATCCGATGTTATTATTGTGCCCAAGTATTTGACGCGTTGTACATGTTTCAGATTTGTTCTGTTTATTTTTATGCTGTATGATGGTAATGATTGTTTCTTTGGTATGACCGTTACTTCTGTTTTCAGACCATTCAGACTTTTTGTTGCTTTCTTTTTACTATTATGTCTATCATTTCTTGTAGTTCATTCTCTGTCTCTGCTATATATTCTGTGTCATCCGCATATCGCAAATTATTTATGTTGTGGACTTCAATTCCTTTTTTGTCTACTATTGATCTCATAATATGTTTGCTGTAAAGTGAAAACAAATCCGGTGACAGAACACAGCCTTGTCTGACTCATTGTTTTATGTATTGGAATTGTCTTGTTTGGTTGTTAATTCATACAGCTGCTGTTTGTTGCCAGTACAAGTTTTTTATGATTCGCAGATCCTTGCCATCAATGTTTAATTTCTCCAGCATATTTATCATTTCCACATGCTTTACTTTGTCAAATGCCTTTGTGCAGTCTATAAAGCACATATATATATATATCTTTCTTTACCTCTATAGATCTTTCTATCAATGTTCTTAAGATGTATATTAACATGAAAATATTTAAGTCAAAATAAATGAAAGTACGTAAATGTCAAGATATATCATTCAAAGGGAAGGATCTTGTAGCTATTTGCACCTTGTTTCAACACAATGCTTATTCAAAATGCATCAACAATGATTTCAAAGTGACTCCCCATGTTATGGCAATGCTACATATGAACAGGTTTACAATTGGTGGCGGTATATGGCAGTTTGGGATGGTATCGTTCGTTCGTTCGCTTTCGTCAGCTTTGACCTCTGACGAAGTCCCACCCACTCAATTTTGTGGGACTGAATTTTGCGTGTAAAGTCTGTTTTATCCCATTACAGGATGCCCCTCGCCATGCAGGCAGATTTACTCCGACTTCAGAGGTACTAATTTTTAGGGAATTAGTAAAACCCAGGTGTCCTCGCCAGGGTACGAACCCCGGCTGTTGCCGTGGTAAGCCAACCGCCTATCGATTGCGCTAACCGGACACCCAGGGATGGTATATATATGGCAGTTTGTGATGGGCTATAAGACATTCAGTGATGGTATATATGGCAGTTTGTGATGGGCTATAAGACATTCAGTGATGGTATATATGGCAGTTTGTGATGGGCTATAAGACATTCAGTGATGGTATATATGGCAGTTTGTGATGGGCTATAAGACATTCAGTGATGGTATATATGGCAGTTTGTGATGGGCTATAAGACATTCAGTGATGGTATATATGAAAGTTTGTGATGGGCTATAAGACATTTTGTGATGGTATATGGCAGTTTGTGATGGTATATGGCAGTTTGTGATGGACTATAAGACATTTTGCGATGGTATATGGCAGTTTGTGATGGGCTATAAGACATTTTGTGATGGTATATGGCAGTTTGTGATGGTATATATGGCAGTTTGTGATGGGCTATAAGACATTTTGCGATGGTATATGGCAGTTTGGGATGGTATATGGCAGTTTGTGATGGGCTATAAGACATTTTGCGATGGTATATGGCAGTTTGGGATGGTATATGGCAGTTTGTGATGGGCTATAAGACATTTTGTAATGGTATATGGAAGTTTGTGATGGTATATGGCAGTTTGTGATGGGCTATAAGACATTTTGTGATGGTATATGGAAGTTTGTGATGGTATATGGCCGTTTGTAAAAGTTGTTACCTTCTGCTGATTATTGCCTCCAGCAGCACCCATGGTTGACTTCCACTGCAGCAACAGCTGAGACAACAGCCGAAGTGTGCTGTCCAACAATACAGGCTTTGTATCACTGATGTCCTTCTGGATAAACTGTACAAAACCTGTGAACAATAACTGAATACATTTAACAAAAAATATATAACTATGTTAAGCATCAATAAAGAAATGAAGACTTAGGAAGGAAGGAGACGGGAGTGAGGGAGAGAGGGAGTGGAGGAAGGAAGGAGGGAGGGGGGGGGAGGGAAGGAAGGAAGGAAGGAAGGAAGGAAGGAAGGAAGGAAGGAAGGAAGGAAGGAAGGAAGGGAGGAAGGAAGGGAGGGAGGGAGGGAGGGAGGGAGGAAGGATAATACATTACATAAATAAAACATTAACATAGTATTTTGATTATTAATTTCAATAATCATCTTAATCCCAACTTTTCTTTCACAGAATCAACAAAATAAAAGGAAAAACAGACAGTTGAAGACAACAACAACAATATGCAAGACAGTCTGGCAATGATATCAACGGCAAACAATTGCAGAGCTGCAGCAAAGCTGGTAGCAAGGAACAGGTGTTGGGATGTAACATACACTCCTATCAAGAATGATTACAAATGAGAGTAAATACACATGAAGGATATATCTGTATCATATAATGTCCTTAGTGGTTGTGACTTACTAGGTCTTCCTCACTCTTAGTACCTTCCCCCAACTAAGTGAGTCATGTAGATGAGAACATAGAGGTGTGGTAGAAAGGGATCACAACAGGCCTACAGTGTGTGCCAAGTGAGTAACATCGATGAGAACATAGAGGTGTGATAGACAGGGATCACAACAGGCCTACAGTGTGTGCTAAGTGAGTCAGGTAGATGAGAACATATAGGTGTGGTAGACAGGGATCACAACCAGCCTACAGTGTGTGCTGAGTGAGTCACATAGTTGAGAACATAGAGGTGTGATAGACAGGGATCACAACCAGCCTACAGTGTGTGCTAAGTGAGTCAGGTAGATGAGAACATAGAGGTGTGATAGACAGGGATCACAACCAGCCTACAGTGTGTGCTAAGTGAGTCAGGTAGCTGAGAACATAGAGGTGTGGTAGACAGAGACCACAATCAGCCAAAAGTGTGTGCTAAGTGAGTGAAATATAATGGGGGTCAGAAGTACACAAAGTAAGAAGATTGAAATGACCAATGAAAAGATGTGCTAGTGTTTACCATGGATCACATGTTCTCTCCATGTTGGTGATTCAGACATCAGGTTCTGTAGAGCCTGAAATGCCAGCCTGTTGAAAAACAATAAAGATCAACACTAGCTACACTAACAGCACAAAAATAATAAATAGTTTTAACAAAACTACTCCAGAGCTAGCCAAAAAATACAAACCTTTAAAAATGTGTGACCTGTCAAAGAAGATGTTTAAGAGGACAAACTAAGAGCATGTTTAATGAACAGTTTCAAGGAACCATCAGCATTTTATCATCTAATGAATGTCAATAAAGATTAATGTATATGATAGTATAATGATATTCAATGTAACAAATAACAAGAATAACCCTATAAGCTCTATTAGGGTACTACTTAATGAAACAAATAACAAGAATCACTCACCCATTAAAATTAGATACTACTTAATGAAAGAAATAACAATTACTCACATTTAAATTGCTATCAAGATACTTCTCAATGTAACAAATAACAAGAACCGCTCAGCCTTTAAGCATTGGTAGGATACTACTCAATGTAAAAAACAACAAAATCCACTTACCCTTTCAGCTCTTCGTCAACATGAACCGTTAGTCTTGTGATAAGTTCTACCAACTCTGGTGGGGACATTCCATCTGGGATTAGACGGGGAATTGCTGCTATGCATGTTCGAAACAGATCTAGCTTTGGTTTCCTGTCTCCGCTGCAGAAAAAAGTTGACAGTTTAAAGCTTTTAAAATAATTTACATTCAAGAAGAGAAGGGCTACAACCCCATGCATCAGATGAAAGATGCACCACAGAAATAAAAAGAAGAATAGCACAGATCAAAATATGTGTAATATATATATATATAATTTTCAAAAAATGAAAAACATCTTGTACAACAAATCTATGTCAAAAGAAATGAGAAAGAGAGTTCATCAGTGCTATACTGAGCCAATTCTGACATATGTAAGTGAATCAAGGACAGTAGACAAACAAATGAAAAGACAATTAGAGGTCACAGAGATGGGATTTCTCAGAAGAATGTTGAGACAGCAAAAAAGACCAAGGATGAAATTCTTAATAGAGTCAACACAAAAAGGGAGCTCTTAAAAAACTTTAGGAAAAAAACAATCAACATTTTTTGTGTACATTATAAGAAGAGGAAAGTTGGAATACTAGGATACAATACAAGAAAAGAGAGATCGCGGATGACAAATAGAGAAGATACTGGATAGCTTGGTGTCATGGTATGGAAAATAGTCAACAACAGAATCGATTTACAAATCACTGTGGATAGAAAATTGTGGAAGGACATGATCACCTCCAAAAACTGGTATGGCACATCATGATGATGAAACATGATACAATAAATTCAAAGCACAGACAATGGAGTTCACTGTAAGCTGCAACAAATGCCACATACAGCAAGTTATTAAGAAGGAAAAGAAGAAAGTCCTGGCCTTAATAAATAAAAGTCAAAACAAAACACAAACTTACGTTATCATTTCTTCTGGTTCCTTGTTGGAATTCTCAGACTTTGTCATAAGTAGCGACCTCCCAACCTGCAGGTCAAGAGCTCTCAAAATAGAATCAAAAGTTTTCAGGATGTACGGATAGTATGGAGCCAGACCAATCGTTTTGGCTGTCGAATCTGAAAGCATCTTGTTCAAGAAGGTTTTCTTGACTCTGACCTGTTGGTAGTATATGGGACTAAAGTATTCTCTATATCTGCAAAGTCATTTCTTGTATAAAATTCACATTTTATGAGATCTATCTATCTTTCATTTACTTAAAGTTCTGTAAATATCTGCAAAGTCATTTCTTGAATAAAATGTACACTTTATGGGATCTATCTTATTTGAACAAGGTCAGAATTATAACTCATTTCTTGCATTAAGAATTGGGTGCTACCAAGGGCAGGCATCTCAAACATGGAAAATCCTGTATGGCCGAGGTGGAGGAGTCCATAAGGAGAGTATGTGATCTGAATTACATTAGGGATGGCAAGGATTGGATAGAAGTTACAGCGGAGAAAAAACAAAGTTCACTCAGCTCGGCAGGGATGTCACAATTTGGCTTATGGAGCTACCAAGATCATACTAAGGGAATCCATAAAAGTGTCCTCACATCAGGAAACTGTCATCTTCACAAATGGTTCTGTATCCCACGGACAGTGCAGTGATTGGGGTTTTGTGGCATACCAACATGGCAGGGAAGTAACTGGGGAAACTAGCAGATGAAGCATGATGGTGTCCAGCATGAGAATGGAGATAGAAGCAGCAATGGTGGTAAGAACATGATTGGTTACACAGTACAGATCACAGTCTTGGTGACTGACTCACCAAGTATGCTACAGAAGATTGAAAGACAGTGTCTGTGGCAGGAATGGATGGAACTCTTGGATGGCTCTACAGTGAGTGCGTTAACCTGGATGTACTGTCCAGGGCAGGCTGGTGTACATGGCAATGAAACAGCCAAGAAGCTTGCTGGCAGCTCTGGCACTGAGTGCAGTCTCACTCTCGACAAAGAGGACTTCATCAAATTTGTTCTTCATTCCTTAAGAGAAGAGGAGGAGAATAGCTGAGACAATGATGTACATATTGAGAGACTGAGGAGTCTAAAGATGAAAAAGAGATCTGATTGCTTAGTGGGTAAAGCAGATGTATCTATAATCAACACCTGACAGGATCTGTATATGCTTTGTGAAATGTTGGGATGGGTAGTGGTGTGGATATGGGAATGCCCCAACTGCAGTGAAACTGATTCCATGAATAGAACAGAATAGAACAGAATAGAATAGAATAGAATAGAATAGAATAGAATAGAATAGAATAGAATAGAATAGAATAGAATAGAATAGAATAGAATAGAATAGAATATGGATCTATCTATCTATCTATCATTCACCTAAAGTACTATCTATATGTGCAAAGTCATTTTTCATATAAAATTGACATTGTATGTGATAAATAAAGATCACTTTCTTCATAAGATATTTCTGTGGTGTCATGAGTGACGATATGTAATAAAGTTTTGAAAAAAAGAAAAAAGTTGAGCAAACAAAAAGATAATCCAGAGATGAGATAATATTGCATTTAGGTAAATTAACTTCTAATGTTAAATGAAAAACAAGTGCAAGAGGACACTTGCCGTGCTTCCTGAAGGGAGAGAAATTGGAGGACACCTACCATACTTCCTGAAGGGAGAGAAATTGGAGGACACCTACCATACTTCCTGAAGGGAGAGAAATTGGAGGACACCTAACGTACTTCCTGAAGGGAGAGAAATTGGAGGACACCTACCATACTTCCTGAAGGGAGAGAAATTGGAGGACACCTACCGTACTTCCTGAAGGGAGAGAAATTGGAGGACACCTACCATACTTCCTGAAGGGAGAGAAATTGGAGGACACCTACCGTACTTCCTGAAGGGAGAGAAATTGGAGGACACCTACCATACTTCCTGAAGGAGAGAAATTGGAGGACACCTACCATACTTCCTGAAGGGAGAGAAATTGGAGGACACCTACCATACTTCCTGAAGGGAGAGAAATTGGAGGACACCTACCATACTTCCTGAAGGGAGAGAAATTGGAGGACACCTACCATACTTCCTGAAGGGAGAGAAATTGGAGGACACCTACCATACTTCCTGAAGGGAGAGAAATTGGAGGACACCTACCATACTTCCTGAAGGGAGAGAAATTGGAGGACACCTACCATACTTCCTGAAGGGAGAGAAATTGGAGGACACCTACCATACTTCCTGAAGGGAGAGAAATTGGAGGACACCTACCGTACTTCCTGAAGGGAGAGAAGTTGGAGGACACCTACCGTACTTCCTGAAGGGAGAGATGTTGTGGATTGTGGCATGGGTGGGTCCCCATCTTTCTGTTGCAGACTGTCAGCAATTACCAAGAAGGCCCGCAAACCAATGCTCATCCGCTTCAAATATAAACCATATGGCTTTCTTTAATACTTCTTTGTTAATTTATGCAGTGACTTGTTCATTCTAAACTTTAGCTAATTCAACAATTTTGAGACAGGTTATTCATTCCATTACATAAATTAATCTAGTTTATTTTTTAAACTAAGAGAGAGAGAGAGAGAGAGAGAGAGAGAGAGAAGGGTACCTATAAAGCTATGTGGCATGAGAGAGAAATATGGCATTTGTGTCCACATTCTCCAATGACCACCAGCACATCCATGGGTGAAGTGGTCAGTATTATACCAGAGAAATCGACTTTCTCAGAGAAAATAAAATCTTTGATACTTCAGGCTGTGAGAGACATGAAGTCATGTTGAGTCAAATCTCTGATACCTCAGGCTGTGAGAGACATGAAGTCATGTTGAGTCAAATCTCTGATACTTCAGGCTGTGAGAGACATGAAGCCATGTTGAGTCAAATCTCTGATACTTCAGGCTGTGAGAGATATGAAGTCATGTTCAGTCAAATCTTTGATACTTCAGGCTGTGAGAGATATGAAGTCATGTTCAGTCAAATCTCTGATACCTCAGGCTGTGAGAGATATGAAGTCATGTTGAGTCAAATCTCTGATACCTCAGGCTGTGAGAGATATGAAGTCATGTTGAGTCAAATCTCTGATACCTCAGGCTGTGAGAGATATGAAGTCATGTTGAGTCAAATCTCTGATACTTCAGGCTGTGAGAGACATGAAGTCATGTTGAGTCAAATCTCTGATACTTCAGGCTGTGAGAGATATGAAGTCATGTTGAGTCAAATCTCTGATACTTCAGGCTGTGAGAGATATGAAGTCATGTTGAGTCAAATCTCTGATACTTCAGGCTGTGAGAGATATGAAGTCATGTTCAGTCAAATCTCTGATACTTCAGGCTGTGAGAGACATGAAGTCATGTTGAGTCAAATCTCTGATACCTCAGGCTGTGAGAGACATGAAGTCATGTTCAGTCAAATCTCTGATACTTCAGGCTGTGAGAGATATGAAGTCATGTTCAGTCAAATCTCTGATACTTCAGGCTGTGAGAGATATGAAGTCATGTTCAGTCAAATCTCTGATACCTCAGGCTGTGAGAGATATGAAGTCATGTTCAGTCAAATCTCTGATACCTCAGGCTGTGAGAGATATGAAGTCATGTTGAGTCAAATCTCTGATACTTCAGGCTGTGAGAGACATGAAGTCATGTTGAGTCAAATCTCTGATACTTCAGGCTGTGAGAGATATGAAGTCATGTTGAGTCAAATCTCTGATACCTCAGGCTGTGAGAGATATGAAGTCATGTTGAGTCAAATCTCTGATACTTCAGGCTGTGAGAGATATGAAGTCATGTTCAGTCAAATCTCTGATACTTCAGGCTGTGAGAGATATGAAGTCATGTTCAGTCAAATCTCTGATACCTCAGGCTGTGAGAGATATGAAGTCATGTTCAGTCAAATCTCTGATACTTCAGGCTGTGAGAGATATGAAGTCATGTTCAGTCAAATCTCTGATACCTCAGGCTGTGAGAGATATGAAGTCATGTTCAGTCAAATCTCTGATACTTCAGGCTGTGAGAGACATGAAGTCATGTTGAGTCAAATCTCTGATACCTCAGGCTGTGAGAGATATGAAGTCATGTTCAGTCAAATCTCTGATACCTCAGGCTGTGAGAGATATGAAGTCATGTTCAGTCAAATCTCTGATACCTCAGGCTGTGAGAGATATGAAGTCATGTTCAGTCAAATCTCTCAGTTTTGTTATGGAAGGAACAGAGACAAGACATATGTGGTTTTTCTCATGAGGCACGGAGTAGATGAACATGAAAATTATCATGTTTAAAGTACAAATTCATAATACACAATATACATAATTCATAATACATAACATATGTCTATACATAATTCATAATACATAACATATATCTATATATAATTAAAAATATGTATATATATCTATATAGAATGACATCAATTCTCTCACTACTGATTTGTCTATATGCTTGTTCCCATATTCACCTTACATCACCACATCACCAGTGCTATACAAATGCCAATTCATGAAAGTATTTACTTTGCTGACTGTAATAAGCTAATCTGGTATAGATTCAATGATATCATAGCATAGTGAATCCACTACCATGGAATAGATTAATCTTTCCCAACATTTCAGGGTAAAAAAAGTAAAGTACCCCCGTCACGCCAAGTGGCGTATAGGGAATATGGTGTTAGTGACCATAAGTGTTACAGACCTTCGGCACATGATTTTTGGGGTAATGTGGTCGGTATTACGCCTGTGCCACTTTACTTTCCCAGAAAAAAATCTGGTACCCATTAAAGGCTGGGTGAACCGGAAGCCGTCGGTTGGGATCGAACCCTACCTCTCGTCCTTTGTAGTCCAGTTCACTAACCACTGAGCTATCGCGGCTCCCATTTCAGGGTAAGGAATAGATTAATCTTTCCCAATATTTCATGGTAAGGAATAGATTAATCTTTCCCAATATTTCATGGTAAGGAATAGATGAATCTTTCCCAATATTTCATGGTAAGGAATAGATGAATCTTTCCCAATATTTCATGGTAAGGAATAGATGAATCTTTCCCAATATTTCATGGTAAGGAATAGATTAATCTTTCCCAATATTTCATGGTAAGGAATAGATGAATCTTTCCCAATATTTCATGGTAAGGAATAGATCTTAGTCAGAGAAGACTGAGACAGAACATTAACTTTATGAGAGAAAGGGAAAAAGTTGAATGTCCACCTCTTGACAGATAACTCTGAGATCTACTGACAGATAACTGTTACTGCACTAATTGGAGATATAAACTATAACAGGTATTCTAAATATGGATGGGGATATTGTAAATAAAGTATGACTTGAGATATTGTAAATAAAGTATGACTTGAGATATTGTAAATAAAGTATGACTTGAGATATTGTAAATAAACTATGGCTAGGGATATTGTAAATAAACTATGGCTAGGGATATCATAAATATACTATGGCTAGGGATATCGTAAATAAACTATGACTAGGGATATCGTAAATAAACTATGACTAGGGATATCGTAAATAAACTATGACTATGGATATTGTATATAAACTATGGCTAAGGATATTGTAATTAAACTATGACTAAGGATATTGTAAATAAACTATGACTTGAGATGTTGTAAATAAACTATGGCTAGGGATATTGTAAATAAACTATGGCTAGGGATATTGTAAATAAACTATGACTAAGGATATTGTAAATAAACTATGACTAAGGATATTGTAAATAAGCTATGAATGAGGTGCAAATAAGCTATAGGTGTGGTATTGTATATTAACTATAACAGATAACTATACAAATCGAGCAACTACTGACCTCTGGTGTCAAAAATTTGTTGTTTCTCCCAACACAAAGAAGATCAAAAATGATCTCCTTCACTGCAAAGTCTAGTCTTTCCTGCAATAAAACACAAAGAGAACCCTCTAAACACACTTCCTTCATTTTACTTTAATATTTGGTAAAGTACTAGTTGAGTCAGATAAATTATTGAAATTAAATGAGTGATCTTCCCTTAGTTGGCATCACAACAAAACCACAGTAATTCTCAATTATTCCAAATTATTCTAGGGTTTAGGGTTAGGTTTATGACTTTACTCTTGCGTTTTGTTTTTCTTTTCTCTAGAATTAGGGTTCCTTAAAAAAGTGTAATGTTACTCAAGGGAACATTTCTCTTCTGAACTTTAATTTATTTGACTAAACTAGGACTTTACCTAATAATCTTTAAGCAGCTTACATTTTCAACCAAATATCTTAATTGAATTTCTCCTACTTGTTCACATCTTGGGTGATCACATCTTGGGTGATCACATCTTGCCCTTCCTAAGCAGTTCATCTATTTTCAGCTTGTATTTCATTTGGGACTGCTTCCCTTGTCCTTGAGTTTCCTGTGACCTTGTGGCAGCTGTTTGCCAGAGTGTTCTCTTCTATGAAAGTAAACTTACCAGACAAACAGTCTTTCAGTTTATATCTTCTCCTCTATCTTTATCTCTCTGGTAGATTGTACACCTGAACTATCATATATCAGTTTTCCTTCTCTGAGCTGGTATATACATGTAGTATGAAAGGGAAATAGTGTTTCTGTAATAGTGTGAGTAACTCGAAGGGATAAAACAGAAAAAGGAATAAAACAAGGAACAAAATATAAACAAGAATCAAAGAGATCAAGAAGTTAATGAACTTAGATTCATTAATCGGACTCAGGAAAGGTTAGGCATCACTAGCTGTAATACTCTTGTGAGGATTGAGCAGAATGGGCAGTGAGATAAGATGGCGATTCCACATATGTCAACACAATTTGACAGAGAGATCATTAGGTGCACTCTCAAATAATTGGAGATAACCAGCTAAGGAAGTTAACATAACCACGGCCGAAGGTGGGGGATGGAGGTCTTGCTAACATTCCATGAACACAGATAGAAGATGTAACTAACAATATGAAGTGTAAAAGATTGAACGGAAAGTGACGAAAGATGTCTCAGGGAGACCAGCTGGTTTGATGTTTAGGACCAAACAGAAGGTTCCAAGGGCCAAGACATCCTCTGATGTCCAGTGGTATAGACAAGAAGATTTCTCTGATGTGCAGCAGAAGTAGACAAGAAGATTTCTCTGATGTGTAGCAGAAGTAGACAAGAAGATTTTTCTGATGTGCAGCGGAAGTAGATAAGAAGATTTCTCTGATGTGCAGCGGATGTAGACAAGAAGATTTCTCTGATGTGCAGCGGATGTAGACAAGAAGATTTCTCTGATGTGCAGCGGATGTAGACAAGAAGATTTCTCTGATGTGCAGCGGATGTAGACAAGAAGATTTCTCTGATGTGTAGCAGAAGTAGATAAGAAGATTTTTCTGATGTGCAGCAGAAGTAGACAAGAAGATTTCTCTGATGTGCAGCAGAAGTAGACAAGATTTCTCTGATGTGCAGCAGAAGTATACAAGAAGATTTCTCTGATGTGCAGCAGAAGTAGACAAGAAGATTTCTCTGATGTGTAGCAGAAGTATACAAGAAGATTTCTCTGATGTGCAGCAGAAGTATACAAGAAGATTTCTTTGATGTGCAGCAGAAGTATACAAGAAGATTTCTCTGATGTGCAGCAGAAGTATACAAGAAGATTTCTCTGATGTGCAGTGGAAGTAGACAAGAAGATTTCTCTGATGTGCAGCAGAAGTAGACAAGAAGATTTCTCTGATGTGCAGCAGAAGTATACAAGAAGATTTCTCTGATGTGCAGCAGAAGTAGACAAGAAGATTTCTCTGATGTGCGGCAGAAGTAGACAAGAAGATTTCTCTGATGTGCAGCAGAAGTAGACAAGAAGATTTCTCTGATGTGTAGCAGAAGTAGACAAGAAGATTTTTCTGATGTGCAGCGGAAGTAGATAAGAAGATTTCTCTGATGTGCAGCGGATGTAGACAAGAAGATTTCTCTGATGTGCAGCGGATGTAGACAAGAAGATTTCTCTGATGTGCAGCGGATGTAGACAAGAAGATTTCTCTGATGTGCAGCGGATGTAGACAAGAAGATTTCTCTGATGTGCAGCGGATGTAGACAAGAAGATTTCTCTGATGTGCAGCGGATGTAGACAAGAAGATTTCTCTGATGTGTAGCAGAAGTAGATAAGAAGATTTTTCTGATGTGCAGCAGAAGTAGACAAGAAGATTTCTCTGATGTGCAGCAGAAGTAGACAAGATTTCTCTGATGTGCAGCAGAAGTATACAAGAAGATTTCTCTGATGTGCAGCAGAAGTAGACAAGAAGATTTCTCTGATGTGTAGCAGAAGTATACAAGAAGATTTCTCTGATGTGCAGCAGAAGTATACAAGAAGATTTCTTTGATGTGCAGCAGAAGTATACAAGAAGATTTCTCTGATGTGCAGCAGAAGTATACAAGAAGATTTCTCTGATGTGCAGTGGAAGTAGACAAGAAGATTTCTCTGATGTGCAGCAGAAGTAGACAAGAAGATTTCTCTGATGTGCAGCAGAAGTATACAAGAAGATTTCTCTGATGTGCAGCAGAAGTAGACAAGAAGATTTCTCTGATGTGCGGCAGAAGTAGACAAGAAGATTTCTCTGATGTGCAGCAGAAGTAGACAAGAAGATTTCTCTGATGTGCAGCAGAAGTAGACAAGAAGATTTCTCTGATGTGCAGCAGAAGTATACAAGAAGATTTCTCTGATGTGCAGCAGAAGTAGACAAGAAGATTTCTCTGATGTGCGGCAGAAGTAAACAAGATTTCTCTGATGTGCAGCAGAAGTATACAAGAAGATTTCTCTGATGTGCAGCGGAAGTAGACAAGAAGATTTCTCTGATGTGCGGCAGAAGTAGACAAGAAGATTTCTCTGATGTGCAGTGGAAGTAGACAAGAAGATTTCTCTGATGTGCAGTGGAAGTATACAAGAAGATTTCTCTGATGTGCAGCGGAAGTAGACAAGAAGATTTCTTTGATGTGCAGCAGAATACCATTCACACCATTTCATTCATAACATCATACCATCTCAACACTGTTTTATTTATCCCATATCTCCTCATTCATGATAACATTATACCATCTCAACCCTGTTTTATTTATCCCATATCTCCTCATTCATGATAACATCATACCATCTCAATCCTCTTTATCTATCCAACATCTCCTCAGGCCATAACCATCTCAATATTCATAATCTTCAAGTATTACTTTAGTCCCACCATCAAGCACAAACACATATTTATGAACATATTTTCCTGATAAACATATACATTTCCCTCATCTCTGGGTATAAATGTACATTATACCTCCTGCACTGAAAAATAAGACATTTTTAACCAGAAAGCTGGCATGATGACACGTGTCAAGTTCTTACTTTAGCGATGAACTGGATAATCTTGACAAATATGTTCAGTGGCATATCCTTCGGGGTGACCAGTTTAGACCCTTTAGGAAACAAACTATTAACAATACTCTGCAGCCGACTCTGGGTGGCAGTGTTGCTCTCACATTTAATTCTAACCATGTACACCCTGTAAGCAAATAAAGTGTTGCTATTAATCATGAACTCTAGATTACCTGTTCTTAACAAATACTCTGATGTGGCAAAATACAAAGCATGGAACAATTCAGTTTGATATCAAAAGATGAAAAAGAAATGACTTAAACACTAGACATTTTAATCTACTGTGACAGAATACACTGATATTTTTAACTTATACAATGATTTCCAATCTTGCAGTAAACTAGCATTTAACTCTTTCAGGACTATTACCCAAAACATCGGTTTGATTAAAAAGTGTTTATTTCTAATTATTCACCAAAAATTCAGCATTGATGAGTGTACCTGAATATTTGTTTTGTTTTCACTGATTTTTTTGTTTGTTTTTATTTCAACCAATACTTGATTTCCAGATGTAGGAGAGATCTCACTAGAACTTCCTGTTCATACCTTGTGAATTCGAAGTTTGAACGTCAGAAAGTTGTTAATTTATATTAATATAATAATAACAAATAGGAGCAGTCTGGCTGGCAACAAATGTGAGACATGCTGAGAAGGGGATCTGAGCACCTATGGACATGTTCGGAGTGCAATAATGATGATGATCCACAAATGACTGAATAATTTATATTCATTGTTTATTTCTCAAATTTCTGTCACATAATGGCCACGCCCACTGCTGGTACTTCTTGCAGTCGACAAAAGCGAAATAGTGCAGAACAAGCTAGATCTATGTTCGAAACCTTGTTATTGAGTAATTCAGAAATAGAGTATTCATAGTATTTACACTCTAATAATTTTGTTGTTGTGATAATGGGCCATAATATTAGTAACAGTCATGCTAAATAACAAAGACCATCTGGCTTAGGTTTAGCTAGTGGATGCCTCTATTCCAGCATTATCAGTGCCTCAGAGAAATCGAGTGGTAGTGATTCTGATAACAAAACTGGTACTTTAGGACATATCACACAAAATAAGTCCAGTTGTGTAAATAAAAATAATAAACTTGACTTGTAAATAATATTGTTGTGACGTCAAATAAATTTGTCTTATTTTTCATTCTGGGATCATTTACAAAAATGTACATAATTATGTTATTTGTGGACATAAATTCATTAAATAAACTGTATTTTGGAGGAATTTGGATTATGTTGTGTAATATTTCAAGACAAATGGATAGCAAAATTTCTAAACATGGGAAAAAGGTAAGTGAAGTACAATATTTAGAATTTAAAATTATCTACCGTGAATATTTTATATTTTAAAAATATATTTATTCCTTCAAATAACCACATATTATAAATATATTGCTATTTTCATGTTCTGTATCCATTTCCCTTTCCAGTGATGTATAACACATGCCACATTTATCTCAATTATTGTGTGAAGTAGTGTGAAGGAAAAAAATATATAGTGAAATTTTTTTTAACAGGAAAATTAATCTGGTCCAAACCTAAAAATAATGTGTTTCCTGTTCTGGTCCTGAAAGAGTTGAAAATACTTCTTGATTAATACCACAGGATTGTGACTTGCAACTTCAAGTCAATTTATAAACCCCAAAAGCACTGGTGGGTTGCACTGACCATCTGTTGGTCTCTACAGGAGAAGTTGGAGCAGACTGTCCTTGCAACAATAATACAATCATCATTAAGTGCCGTCCCTGCATCGAAGGTTGACTACCATGGAGTGCCTTTCCACTCTATCTCTTGCTTTGATAGTGCAGGTTGTCATAGGATGACTTGTCCATCTTTTGATGTTACTCGTCCATGTTAATCTTGGCTGCCTCTGCATCTTTTGCCTTGTATTTTCCCCTCCAAGATTACTTTTAGTAGGCTGTTGTGTAACATGGCCCAAAAACCTCATTTGTCTTGTTTAAATTATGTTTAGTAGTTCTTTTTTTTTATTTTTAGTTGTTTTAAGACTTTATCCTTTGTTTTCTATTCTTACCATCCAATTCTTCCTATTCTACTATACAATACTAGGTCTTCTAATATTTTGAACTTGTTAATTTCAGTAAAAATACGATACTAAATCCTTTATATAAGCAGTTCCCATAACAGCAGGAATCTCTGTGATCTTCATCTCAATAGTCTGCTCACTGTGGCAAGAACTGTTTACGAGAGTTCCAAGCCAGAGGTGGAGTGAGTTCTTGATCAGCTTTGGGTTACTGAAACTGGCTAATCCATTCCCCAAACATTTTTTAAGGTGATAAAAATGAACCTGTTATTACTCACCATAGCAGCCTGTAGAGGGATTCTAGCGCGATGCGGGACATTTTAACATCCTTGTTCTTTAGCTGTGAGAGGCACATTGAGAGGAAGTAGTGCCAATTGTTGAGGAAAAACTGTTTCTGACTCACACACAACAGGCACGTCACCAGTGGGAACAGATGCTGTCAAGAAATCTTTCAGTGATTACAACAGTTAGCTGTGTCTAAGGAAATCTTTCAATGATTACAACAGTTAGCTGTGTCTAAGGAAATCTTTCATGATTACAACAGTTAGCTGTGTCTAAGGAAATCTTTCAGTGATTACAACAGTTAGCTGTGTCTAAGGAAATCTTTCAGTGATTACAACTGTTAGCACTGTCTAAGGAAATCTTTCAATGATTACAACAGTTAGCTGTGTCTAAGGAAATCTTTCAGTGATTACAACAGTTAGCTGTGTCTAAGGAAATCTTTCAGTGATTACAATAGTTAGCTGTATCTAAGGAAATCTTTCAATGATTACAACAGTTAGCTGTGTCTAAGGAAATCTTTCAATGATTACAACAATAAGCCTTATTTAAAGAAATCTTTTTAATCGCAACAATTAATCACTTTTTAATACTTGTTTTTTTTACTCTACACTTTCCTGTCCACATCTCAACACTCTGACTATCATTGTGAGTCTTTAAACATCAATCAACATGTTTTACATTTATCTAACATAGAACATCTATCTATCTATTGTCCTTTTGAGCTGAAGACGGAACATAAGGCAGAACCACAATCTCAAAAACAAAAACCTTGCATGCCAAAATGGCACACATTGCAGAGATCACTGCTACACAGACTATATTGTAGATGAATGTGTAGATAATTGAACAAGGTTTTCACCAATAAAAGGATGTTACAAGACATGTAGAGAGAAAAATGGGGGATAAGTGATCAAAACAAAAAAAATAGTAAAACATAAAACTGAGACCACAGATGACAACCTACCATCATAAATATCACATCAAAGTAATCCAAAACAATTGTTTTGTGGGGAAAAAAACAATTAGCAAAATGTCTTCAAGCAGTTTTGAAGGTATAATTATAACTTATCATCCACAACCATGATGTATTGATTTCCTCTCCATTGTAATCTTATTGATTTATTGATTACAAGTATCAAACATGAGAGACTTTATGTTTTTTTTTCTAAATCAATCAAATAACTGTTTCCTGTAGTTGGTTGTCATTATTTGAAACATTATAAAAAATGTTATTTTACTGACTCTTTCAGCCGTCATCAACTGAATTCTAACATTAAACTCAATACTAACCCATGCCATTTTGATTAGCTGATTTTTTGTTGGTAATATACACTGCTAATCCAAATGATTTCTTTGTAAACAATACATGTCTAAGGAGGAAGGAACTCTCCAGTGAAGAATGTTTACAGGAAACTATATATTAGCTAATTAAAAACTTCTAATATGGTTTGAACGGAATAAATCGAGATAAGCGCCGGGTGACACAGTCAGCAAACATATTAGGCTGAAATGGGCATGACACAGTCTGCGCTAACATGCCGAAAGAGTTAAAAGAACACTTAAAATGAATCACACTGCGGAATCAACAATATAACATTTGATACAATCAAAAAAAAGTAGTCCCCCTCCTTCCCAACACAATAGAATCAGGACATTTTGAAATTAAAACTGACCCAGAATGTTACCAGTGATAAGATAACTCTCATACCAAGGTGTGTTTCCTCTTGGTTGCCATGTCCACTGTCACAGAATACAAATCTTCAGCAAGTTTTTTTAAAACAGGTATGTTGACTTCATTCTTCGCAGTCTGTTGACAAAAATATTGTTGATTTAAAAGCTCATGTAACTTCAATAATTTGAGTAAGAAAATGACTTGATAAATGCTTATTAGATGAATAAGGTCACTATGGAGCTGAACAATGAACAGCTTTATAAACATTGACCAACTCACAGCAGCTACTGGCAGAAGAATCTCCACCAGGAGTCCAGCCAAGGCATGCTTGATGTCTCTGTCTTTGACTTCCAGGAAATAATGACCTAGCTCAAGCAGCAACTGCACACAGAGTTCAAACTCTTCAATTGGGTGCATCTGTGTATCAAATGTGGAGAAAGTGATTATAAAGTATGATAACTGAATGTCACACTATACTAAAACTAATGTAAACTAATTACACTATACTAAAACTATTGTAAACTAATCACACTATACTAAAACTATTGTAAACTAATCACTCTCAGCACACTATACTAAAAGTATTGTAAACTAATCACATTATACTAAAACTAATGTAAACTAATTACACTATACTAAAACTAATGTAAACTAATCACACTATACTAAAACTATTGTAAACTAATCACTCTCAGCACACTATACTAAAAGTATTGTAAACTAATCACACTATACTAAAACTATTGTAAACTAATCACTCTGAGCACACTATACTAAAAGTATTGTAAACTAATCACACTATACTAAAAGTATTGTAAACTAATCACTCTCAGTACATTATACTAAAACTATTGTCAACTAATCACACTATACTAAAACTATTGTCAACTAATCATACTATACTAAAACTATTGTAAATTAATCACACTATACTAAAACTATTGTAAACTAATCATACTATACTAAAAGTATTGTAAACTAATCACTCTATACTAAAACTATTGTCAACTAATCATTCCTATGCAGGTAAAAAATCTTAGTGATCCTCCAGGGATGTTTCAGAAAAGTGGCTAAAATGAGTTTTTATTTTCCTGATGTGAAACTATATGTTTGCTGAGATGAACTATGTATAGCTGAAAGTGAAGATGTAGCAAGCCTGCTGTAAGCTATGACTCAACGTACAAAATCTGGCACACATGAAATAATATCTTGTCAAAAAGGAATCAAACACAGTTAGCTAGATAACTGAGAGAGTATTTCTCCAAATGTGTTAGTGGATGTTCCTTTCTTTCTGGAGCTCACTCAATGGCTACTAAAGGTATGGATTATTCTCCAAGTCATTTGTCCTAAAAAGGACATTATGTGAGTGAAGATGCGTTGTGATTTATTTGCACCATTTGGCCCAATAAATCTGACCAACATTTTTTAGTACTGTGTTGCCTTAATCCCCTACTGGCTTGGCAGGACTAGATTGGTTAGTCTGTTGCTGAAGGCACTATGGAGAGGTGGAGTAGGGTTTGGATGGTTCACTGATCCTGGTGCAAATCATCCGCTAAGAGTTGCTGGCAACTTCCAGCTCTGTTGCTGTCAAGTACTTTACTGCCTGTGGATGTTTGATGTTAAGAGGGAGAATACTTGGCTTCTTGTTTGATTTATAACAGTTATTCTGCTCAAAAAGAAAAACAAAACCTAGTGTCAACTAAAGTCTAAGATAAACTGTTATATAAAATGTTCAACCATCACAAAGGATGGCTACTTTTGAGCACCATTTCACTCTGATTCTTGTCTTCATGGTGCAAATTATAGGTTCACTTGTCTATCTTTTGTTGTTATCAGCACACTTTAGTCTACCTCACCTACTTTGTACCTTCCCTTCCAACATAACTGTTAGCAGGGCATTGTATCACTTCACATGTCCCAAAAATTTCAGTTTTTTTCAAATTCTATTAAGTCATTTTTTTTCCTTCCATTTTAGCTGATTGAGAACTTCCCTGTTGGGGGACAGCTTTATTCATGGCCTTTAACTCCAGCTAGTTCTGCACTTGTTTCAAATGATGGTCTTGGCCTCACTGTAGTTCACCCAACAGGTGTATTGACTTTTCTGCTGCATATTTTTTCAGAGAGTATCAGCAATGCTATTTCTCCTGTAGTAGAGTATACAATGAAGAGTCATGTCTGTGGTCAATACAAGCTGATTTCACTCTATTCTGGCATTAACCCAAACACCACTCCTTTTCACAGCCTAACCTTAAAAGAGCATTAAGTGGGCATAGATGTTTTGTGGTTTTCAACAAAAGTGCCTTTTCATCCATACATCCAATTTCAATACTGCAAATTAATTACTGAATAAATTATAACTGGAAGTTAAATTGACAAAAAGGTAGAATTGGAACATAAAAATGCCTATTACTTATGAACCAGCCTCACAGCTTACTACTTATGAAGCAGCCTCACTGCCTGCTACTTATGAATCAGCCTCACTGCCTGCTACTTATGAACCAGCCTCACTGTCTACTACTTATGAACCAGCCTCACTGCCTGCTACTAATGAAACAGCCTCACTGCCTGCTACCAATGAAACAGCCTCACTGCCTGCTACTAATGAACCAGCCTCACTGCCGGCTACTAATGAAACAGCCTCACTGCCTGCTACTAATGAAACAGCCTCACTGCTTACTACTTATAAACCAGCCTCACCATCTACTACTTATGAAGCAGCCTCACTGCCTACTACTTATGAAGCAGCCTCACTGCCTGCTACTTATGAACCAGCCTCACTGCCTGCTACTAATGAAGCAGCCTCACCATCTACTATTTATGAAGCAGCCTCACCTTCACTCTAAAGAACTTTAGACCCATCAGCAAACTGATGATGCTCTGTGCTGTGTACGGGGTCTGGTCCCTCAGCTTTAGTTCCTTCAGCTCACTCATAAACTTCTTCCGCACAGCCAAAAATCTGCAGATGTATACGGTACCTTTGTCAGTAACAGCAGTAGCACTAACAGTTAACAATACTCTACAGTCCTGTTGTCAGTAACAGCAGTAGGGGTAACAGTTAACAATACTCTACAGTCCTGTTGTCAGTAACAGCAGCAGCACTAACAGTTAACAATACTCTACAGTCTTGTTGTCAGTAACAGCAGTAGGGGTAACAGTTAACAATACTCTACAGTCTTGTTGTCACTAACAGCAGTAGGGGTAACAGTTAACAATACTCTACAGTCTTGTTTTCACTAACAGCAGTAGGGGTAACAGTTAACAATACTCTACAGTCTTGTTGTCAGTAACAGCAGTAGGACTAACAGTTAACAATACTCTACAGTCCTGTTGTAAGTAACAGCAGTAGGACTAACAGTTAACAATACTCTACAGTCCTGTTGTCAGTAACAGCAGTTGGGGTAACAGTTAACAATGCTCTACAGTCCTGTTGTAAGTAACAGCAGTAGGACTAACAGTCAACAATACTCTACAGTCCTGTTGTAAGTAACAGCAGTAGGACTAACAGTTAACAATACTCTACAGTCCTGTTGTCAGTAACAGCAGTAGGGGTAACAGTTAACAATACTCTACAGTCTTGTTGTCACTAACAGCAGTAGGACTAACAGTTAACAATACTCTACAGCCTTGTTGTCACTAACAGCAGTAGGACTAACAGTTAACAATACTCTACAGTCTTGTTGTCACTAACAGCAGTAGGACTAACAGTTAACAATACTCTACAGTCTTGTTGTCAGTAACAGCAGTAGGACTAACAGTTAACAATACTCTACAGTCCTGTTGTAAGTAACAGCAGTAGGACTAACAGTTAACAATACTCTACAGTCTTGTTGTCACTAACAGCAGTAGGACTAACAGTTAACAATACTCTACAGTCTTGTTGTCACTAACAGCAGTAGGACTAACAGTTAACAATACTCTACAGTCTTGTTGACTAACAGTTAACAATACTCTACAGTCCTGTTGTCTAACTGTTAACAATACTCTACAGTCCTGTTGTCTAACAGTTAACAATACTCTACAGTCCTGTTGTCTAACAGTTAACAAAGCTCTACAGTCCTGTTGTCTAACAGTTAACAAAGCTCTACAGTCCTGTTGTCACTAACAGCAGTAGGGGTAACAGTTAACAAAGCTCTACAGTCCTGTTGTCTAACAGTTAACACTACTCTTGTATATTTGACCTCAATAGCCAACTATGTTTGTCATAAACAATGATACCATTGTAGATTCTTTGCCACATTATAACAATTAAAACCAAGCCATCACAGAATGTCACTAAATGCCTCATACAAAAATGAGAAAAAAAGAAAGGAATAGCCAATAACATTTTACAAATTGATTTCATAGACAAAGCCTTTTCAATTATAAAGAAATCAAAATAAATTTCAAGCAAAGACATTACCTCTCCTTTTAGTTGCAGTTGCACTTTTATTGACAAGCCTTTATTGTGTTTGTTTGTCTTCAACCTTTAGGACTTTCTGATGATGTATTCTTATTATCTTTGGCCACTCACCACAAAATTTCATATTATACTGCAAAACTTGGTTTCTTTTTTTTCAAAGTCAAAAGTTCATTTAGAGGAAGTCAAAAGTTCCTTATTTGAGGAAAGTCAACAAAAGTTCCTTTTTTGACAAAAGTCAAAAGAAATTTGTCGATCTATGAATATTACACAGCTGTAAATGTGTCAAATTGGCTATACAAAGTTTGCTCAAATCTAGCACTAAAACATTATCACCAAAACAAACATCAACTGAGGAGACTATGTATGTTCTTGTATGGTCTCAACCACTCACATCAAATATCATTTTTAGGAATTAGGGAAATATTTTAGGCCCAGGGCACCTTCATCCATAAATGATGACAATGTTATCAGTTCAGAACAAAAATGTCACATTACAAACAATTAGCTTTGGTGAGAGACTCTGATTGAGGACAATGCACTGGGAGGGACATACAAACAATTAGCTTTGGTGAGAGACTCTGATTGAGGACAATGCACTGGGAGGGACATACAAACAATTAGCTTTGGTGAGAGACTCTGATTGAGGACAATGCACTGGGAGGGACATACAAACAATTAGCTTTGGTGAGAGACTCTGTTTGAGGACAATGCACTGGGAGGGACATACAAACAATTAGCTTTGGTGAGAGACTCTGTTTGAGGACAATGCACTGGGAGGGACATACAAACAATTAGCTTTGGTGAGAGACTCTGTTTGAGGACAATGCACTGGGAGGGACATACAAACAATTAGCTTTGGTGAGAGACTCTGAGGACAATGCACTGGGAGGGACAAACAAACAATTAGCTTTGGTGAGAGACTCTGTTTGAGGACAATGCACTGGTATAGCAGGGAAAATAGTATGACAGGGAATTGCACACCAAGGGATGAAGGATGGGGAAGAAAAAAATTAAGGACAGAAGTATACTGAAGAAGAAATGACGAAATAGGAATCTATGACGGAATTTGTATGACGTGGAGATAGAAACGGTTGTGAAGAGATTACGAAGGAAATCAGTTAGACATTGACAGCTGAGGAGAGCGGACGATGTATGGAAGATAAGAGTTAGACATTGGCAGCAGAGGAGAGCGGACGATGTATGGAAGATAAGAGTTAGACATTGGCACCCGAGGAGAACGGACGATGTATGGAAGATAAGAGTTAGACATTGGCACCCGAGGAGAACGGACGATGTATGGAAGATAAGAGTTAGACATTGGCACCCGAGGAGAGCGGACGATGTATGGAAGATAAGAGTTAGACATTGGCAGCCTAGGAGAGCGGACGATGTATGGAAGATAAGAGTTAGACATTGGCAGCCGAGGAGAGCGGACGATGTATGGAAGATAAGAGTTAGACATTGGCAGCCGAGGAGAGCGGACGATGTATGGAAGATAAGAGTTAGACATTGGCAGCCTAGGAGAGCGAACGATGTATGGAAGATAAGAGTTAGACATTGGCAGCCGAGGAGAGCGGACGATGTATGGAAGATAAGAGTTAGACATTGGCAGCCGAGGAGAGCGGACGATGTATGGAAGATAAGAGTTAGACATTGGCAGCCTAGGAGAGCGGACGATGTATGGAAGATAAGAGTTAGACATTGGCAGCCGAGGAGAGCGGACGATGTATGGAAGATAAGAGTTAGACATTGGCAGCCGAGGAGAGCGGACAATGTATGGAAGATAAGAGTTAGACATTGGCAGCCGAGGAGAGCGGACAATGTATGGAAGATAAGAGTTAGACATTGGCAGCCAAGGAGAGCGGACAATGTATGGAAGATAAGAGTTAGACATTGGCAGCCGAGGAGAGCAGACAATGTATGGAAGATAAGAGCTAGACATTGGCAGCCTAGGAGGGCGGATGATGTATGGAAGATAAGAGCTAGACATTGACAGCAGTTGGAACACTGTGGAACAGTAGGAAACAAAATAAGAGTTAGACATTGGCACCCGAGGAGGGCGGATGATGTATGGAAGATAAGAGCTAGACATTGGCAGCAGTTTGAACACTGTGGAGCAGTAGGAAATATAATGAAGAGTTAGACATGGACAGCTGAGGAGAGCGGACGATGTATGGAAGATAAGAGCTAGACATTGGCACCTGAGGAGAGTGGCAGTACACTATGGAGCCAGAGCATTAATGAAGATAGAGATGGACAGCTGTTGGAATTATAACATGTAGTTAGAGATTGAGAATAGTTAGCAGGAAACAAGACGATATTAACAGATCTGGAATGGATTAGTAACAATTAAAAGCCGAAATTTAGAATTAGGTAGTGTAGGTTGGGACGTACGATGGGGAACGGACCAATATAGAATAGCGGCAACATCAAAAATAGAATATTTTAGCACCATATAGTTAGAGAAGGATGAGAGAGTGAGTAAGGAATATAATAATTGTAATCGTAACAGACTGAAGATACTTAAATATAATATAATATAATAGGCTGCCAATGAAAAATATTGCCGATGTCTTGAGTTGATGATTAAGTACAATTTTGTCTCAGGCAAGGGTCTTCGTCACTTAGGGTCTCACCAGTGTTAAGTGAACGCCTAGATAACGAGTCAGAGAAGTAACGAAGAAAAGAAGAACAGAGTCCTCAAGGCACGGAAACAACATGCATAAAAATAGAAGGGAAAAAGAGGTTGCCGTGGCACAATGGCGGAGGAACGTTAATGGTCAATTTAAAACTCGTCGTAGAGACTGCTTCATACACTGGGAAGGACATAAAATAACAAAGAATAGCTGTACATGTTATAATATACAAAGCAAAATTAGAAGAACAGCACAAGATACAAGTGAGAAATAAATCATTGCCCATGAACATGTCGAAGTATGTGACTTAATATAATTGTTGGATGAGCAGCAATAAAATTATAACACATGGGAATATATGTCAGAGGTGACTTAACCCTACATTATTATGCTGTAGTAAAAATTACTGCCTCAAAATAAATTTTTTTTTGGAATTTGACAGTTTGCCATGGGCAAACATTACTCCACTCCCTCCCCCCTTCCCTAATTATCACTAACAGTGACCCTTGAGCATTTTATTTTTTTTTATTGCTTGTTGTTTTTTTTTGTTTTTTTTCCATACACCGTAGTAAAAATTACTATGGTATCGTAAAAACCACATAGTTTTTTATTTTAAAATTCTGCCAATTCTCATGGAATTTGTTGTTTCTCCTTTTTTTCCCCATGATTGGTAAAATTGTCTCTGCCATGGGCAGGACATGAAAGAAACCTTTGTAACACTGGAGTCAACAAAAAACAGCAAATGGGTGCTGAACATAATGGCTGATCTGATGATTTACTGCTGCCATAGTCAGAGGAAGCCAAGAGGTGCCATGTTTCAGACTAAAAATTGATGGTAAACCAAGAAATGATTCCCGCATTGTTGTGTACACATGCTGCTATGCAGCAAAAGTTTTTTAAAAAGATAGATTTTCCAAACCAAAAATGTTACATTTAAGTGGTAGTAATTTTTACTAAGGTATCGTAAACAAGTCGGTCACAGATAAACGTCATATTCTAAGGTTAATATAACTGTTGGAGCATAAAAGAGTGGACATAGACTGAGCAGGAACAAATAGGATAGACCTGTGTATGTGATCTCATGGAGAGTGAACAGTTTGATGATGATGATAGACCTACTGCATATATATAACTATTCTATCTATCTATTGTCCTTTCGAGCCGAAGACGGCACATAGGGCAGAGCCACAATCTCAAAATCAGAAACCTTGCGTGCCAAAGTGGCACATATTGCAGAGATCACTGCTCTAAAATATATGGCGCTGTTTCCATAACAATACTTTTTACAATGACAGCTTGTCAAGCCATCGATCAACCTCCTTAGTCGCCTCATACGACATGCCTGGAAGGTCACAGTGTCACTATTCTTTACTTCCCTCATAATGAGGCCCCGGTAACACACGGGGGAGAGACTCTGATAACTCATGTAACTATTGCTCATATATCAAGCTCATATAACTATTGCCTGATGGTATTATTTGACCAAAACAAGAAAGAACAAAGAAAAAGTAAAATAGCTTTTAATAAAAGAACAGCCTGCATGTGCAGCTCCTATAAAATAAACATAGAATGGTATGGTACACCTCTACTTGCAGCCCCACATAGTATTTCATATTTTGTATGTGATACGTGTGCTTATGTACAGTACCTAGACATTGCCAAAACACCCAATACTTCAGCATACAAGTCCGAAATTATGTTGACATTTGTTGCATTTGGGTTGGACTGGAGGCTGCAAAGAATTTCAGTTGACAAAATAAATAATTGTTATAGCTATAGACAATAAGTAGAAACTGATAAAGTTATGTTAATGACATTCATTACATGAATACTCAATCCCAACATGCTTTTATTTATTAACGATAAAGCAAGAGGCCACTGTAAGATATCTTAATAAACAAACATGGACTAGTGTATGTAACTTCTTTCATTACTATCATCTTAACCTTACAGAACATAGTTCAAGGTTACAATCTACTTATCTCATGCTTCTCTGTTCACCCTAAAAATATATGTTGTTTACTCTAGCACCTTTTACAGTGAAGCTGCAATAATGTGTGCCTTTTAGCTTGGCACATCTGACTTGATGTACGTTCCTTTATTTCTTAGATGGATAGCTGCATCTTTGCTACAGACAAAGGTAGATCTCAGATGTAGAGTCTGATCATCAATCTGTTCAGGACTCCCTTAAATGCTCCCCATTGTCCCTTTTCATTGGTCAGAATTAGATAGGAGCAGAGAACAAAACCCGGTTGTGTGTAACACAGACAACAGAACCCAGTTGTAAGTAATATAGACAACAGAACCCGGTTGTGGGTAACACAGAGATTAATGCCCTCATCTGTGAACATCCCAGTGGCACTGGTGATCTGATATACACAGTTGGTTCTGTAGTGAGCCATCAACTAAGTGCTTAGGCATTGACTGCACATTCCTGTGGCAGAACTATCTATGAAGACAGCAGCACCGACACAATAACAACCAGTATTATGATGATGGAGATCATGGCTATGACAAGGGCTTTCATCTGATTAAAGTCACAAGACTACACTCAAGTCTGTGTGCTGAGTGATTCAATGAGCTTCATCTGATTAAAGTCACAAGACTACACTCAAGTCTGTGTGCTGAGTAATTCAATGAGCTTCATCTGATAAAAGTCACAAGACTACACTCAAGTCTGTGTGCTGAGTAATTCAATGAGCTTCATCTGATAAAAGTCACAAGACTACACTCATGTTTGTGCTGAGTAATTCAATGAGCTTCATCTGATTAAAGTCTAGACAGGCTCCATCTACAGGCAATGACTGGAGTCAATACACAGATCAAAGATCTGCAGTGATATCTTCTTTGTCCAGGGTCTCGCTGGTGTTGAAGGAATAAATGCAGATAAATTGGCCTGTTCCATGGACAGCCAGCTGATAGGGCATATATCATTAACAACCTCAGAGACATGGACAGCCAACTGATAGGGCATATATCATTAACAACCTCAGAGACATGGACAGCCAGCTGATAGGGCATATATCATTAACAACCTCAGAGACATGGACAGCCAGCTGATAGGGCATATATCATTAACAACCTCAGAGACATGGACAGCCAACTGATAGGGCATATATCATTAACAACCTCAGAGACATGGACAGCCAGCTGATAGGGCATATATCATTAACAACCTCAGAGACATGGACAGCCAACTGATAGGGCATATATCATTAACAACCTCAGAGACATGGACAGCCAACTGATAGGGCATATATCATTAACAACCTCAGAGACATGGACAGCCAACTGATAGGGCATATATCATTAACAACCTCAGAGACATGGACAGCCAGCTGATAGGGCATATATCATTAACAACCTCAGAGACATGGACAGCCAGCTGATAGGGCATATATCATTAACAACCTCAGAGACATGGACAGCCAACTGATAGGGCATATATCATTAACAACCTCAGAGACATGGACAGCCAACTGATAGGGCATATATCATTAACAACCTCAGAGACATGGACAGCCAGCTGATAGGGCATATATCATTAACAACCTCAGAGACATGGACATCCAACTGATAGGGCATATATCATTAACAACCTCAGAGACATGGACAGCTGATATGGCATCTATTATTAACAACCTCAGAGACATGGACAGTTGATAGGGCAGATATCATTAACAACCTCAGAGACATGGACAGCTGATAGGGCATCTATCATTAACAACCTCAGAGACATGGACAGCTGATAGGGCATCTATCATTAACAACCTCAGAGACATGGACAGCTGATAGGGCATCTATCATTAACAACCTCAGGGACATGGACAGCTGATAGGGCATATATCATTAACAACCTCAGAGACATGGACAGCTGATAGGGCATCTATCATTAACAACCTCAGAGACATGGACAGCTAAATAGGGCATATATCATTAACAACCTCAGAGACATGGACAGCTGATAGGGCTTCTATCATTAACAACCTCAGAGACATGGACAGCTGATAGGGCATCTATCATTAACAACCTCAGAGACATGGACAGCTGATAGGGCATCTATCATTAACAACCTCAGAGACATGGACAGCTGATAGGGCATCTATCATTAACAACCTCAGAGACATGGACAGCTGATAGGGCATCTATCATTAACAACCTCAGAGACATGGACAGACAACAGATATCATTAACAACCTCAGAGACATGGACAGCTGATAGGGCATCTATCATTAACAACCTCAGAGACATGGACAGCTGATAGGGCATCTATCATTAACAACCTCAGAGACATGGACAGCTGATAGGGCAGATATCATTAACAACCTCAGAGACATGGACAGCTGATAGGGCAGATATCATTAACAACCTCAGAGACATGGGTAGAATGAAGGATTGTAAACAAAGTGAACTTTGTTACTATATATAGACTGTGCGGGTGAAGGTGTACAAGGCTAAAACAGAACAATATTCTGGATAAAGGAAAGAAACTGTCAACAAACACCATAATAGTACAGCTGTTGCTGCATGCTGATGACATTTTGAGGAGAAGATCAAAGAACCTATGGATGTGTCCAAAGTGTAGTGATGATGGCCCTAACAAAACAAGACAGCATAAGTGATAGCTTTGAAGTGAAACAAGAAGCCATATTCTATTGGTGGAGAATTGGTCACATGACTGAAAATGGCAAAGCAAATGTATGGTCTGAAGTCAAGAAACTGGGATCAATGACTTTATTGAAGACTTCTACACACTAGATTGTTTTGATCTCACCTGACAATGTGATGGGAGAAAATAGCCAAGAAGAGCAAACATTTTGCTATTCAATTTGTCAAAGTTAAAGTGTCAGTCACAATTTGCAGTTGATGGTGTAATCTCATTATGGGGGTTCTATAGAAATGAGAGAAGAAATATTCTTTTGTTTCTCCTAAGTTAAGAGTTTTAGGAAAGTGATGCCTTCAAAAAGGCTGAAGTCTAATTCTAGGCATCAAGTGTTGATTTCAAGTCAGAAAATTATGTGTATATCGACAGAATTTTAGCATGTTAGTGGCATTCTGAATTTTCCATGAAAATTAAACAGGATTTTTTTGTTTAACTTTCAAGAACTTTACTACCTACTGTCAGTTGCACTATCAAATCTTTCTAATTGTAACTCACTGAAAAGCTGAAAGGATTCTCCTTTTTTGTGATTGTTCCAGCTGTGAGGCATTCATATCAATTCAGAACCAAAGAGATTACTCAGCTTGCCATCAATAACTGTGTGGAGTTGAAGTGAGAATAAAGTGTACCTTTGTGAACCTGAGCACTAATGACCAAACTGAAGAAGATAATTGAAACAAATTGTTCATTTCTTCAATATTTCCATTAATTATGCTTGTGTTTTTCTTATTCATTGGTGGATTTTCAGTCATTTATAGATGATTGAATTGAGAACACATAAAATTGAAGGCATGGTTCCATGATAGAAGCATAGATTATAATAAACTATGAGGTATCTTTGATGACTGCTTGCAACAACAATGAGATTGATGCTGTGACCTTATTGTGTAGCCTTTGGAGTATAAGAAGCTCAATAAAGAAGTTGTTATTTTGAGAGCAATTAGTTGTACTGCTGTACATTATAATGTAGTAAAGAAGTTGTTATATTGAGAGCAATTAGTTGTACTGTTGCACATTATAATGTAGTAAAGAAGTTGTTATTTTGAGAGCAACTAGTTGAACTGCTGTACATTATAATGTAGTAAAGAAGTTGTTATTTTGAGAGCAATTAGTTGTACTGTTGCACATTATAATGTAGTAAAGAAGTTGTTATTTTGAGAGCAACTAGTTGAACTGCTGTACATTATAATGTAGTAAAGAAGTTGTTATTTTGAGAGCAACTAGTTGAACTGCTGTACATTATAATGTAGTAAAGAAGTTGTTATTTTGAGAGCAACTAGTTGAACTGCTGTACATTATAATGTAGTCTCATTGAACACATATAGATTTTACTCAGAGCCCAGGTCTAGGAAATGTCAACATACCCATCTCTGTACTTGAAGTGTTTGAAGCACTGATCAATTATATATCCAACCAAATCCTCATGGCCTGGGTGATAGGACAGCTGGCAGATCAAATTACAATAAAATTATTACCGGTTAATATATCTACCAAAATGTATTTTTAAAAACAAAGTTAACCTCTATTGTACATGAAATACCATGTAAAGAGAACATGAAACAAAATGCATTGGAGGCACATTTCATAAAAGTTGCATGCAGTCACACACAGATAATACACAAACACAAGACTGTGCCCTAGCGTACACCACATGGCAAAGTTGACAAAGCCAACAATTGCTGAACAATCCCCTCCACAAACTGAATGACTACAGAAGTCACTCAACACATTTCAGGACAAACACAACACATTTCAGGACAAACACAACACATTTCAGGACAAACACAACACATTTCAGGACAAACACAACACATTTCAGAACAAACAACACATTTCAGGACAAACGTAACACATTTCAGAACAAACACAACACATTTCAGGACAAACACAACACATTTCAGGACAAACACAACACATTTCAGGACAAACACAACACATTTCAGGACAAAACACAACACATTTCAGGACAAACACAACACATTTCAGGACAAACACAACACATTTCAGGACAAACACAACACATTTCAGGACAAACACAACACATTTCAGGACAAACGTAACACATTTCAGGACAAACACAACACATTTCAGGACAAACACAACACATTTCAGGACAAACACAACACATTTCAGGACAAACACAACACATTTCAGGACAAACACAACACATTCATCTTACCTTTGACAAAACTTCTATGAGCACAAGGCAGTAGATAAACTCCAATGCAAGCTAAAACAAACAAAAAGTCAACATCAACACAACAGAAAGAGTCTTTTCAAACTTATCAACCTAATATAATTTTCTAGCCTTTAAAGTCATGACCCCAAAGACTGGTTTTGTTCTTTCCCAAACTTTTCACTTGTTTCAAGATGGTAGAATAAAATTTAGATTACATTGACTACTACAGGATGTGCATTGATTAATTTCAGCTCTCCAATGCAGATTTCTGTGTTAAGTCAACCAGATGTTCCACTTAATAAATTTGCGCTAGTGCTACCAAGTTATGCACATGGCAGCGATCCTCTTTGGCAAGTCAAGTGTTATGAATGTGACCTTCCCTCGTCTTGGAGTTGATATGCTGTTTACACCATCACATAGAGTGCTGTTCAATGGTCATCATTGGATTTATTCAGCGCCAATTATTTACAAGTTACAGCTTTTTAATATGGACTGCTCTGCCATGTCAACTGTAGGTTTCACTTTAAAGATGTTGCCCCATTGCTATGGTGTTTTGTGTGGTATTGTCTGCTTTCCCTGAAGTAATCAGGCATTTGTGAGCACATCCATTGTTGTGTGCTATACCTCAGGCATTTGTGAGCACATCCATTGTTGTGTGCTATACCTCAGGCATTTGTGAGCACATCCATTGTTGTGTGCTATACCTCAGGCATTTGTGAGCGCATCCATTGTTGTGTGCTATACCTCAGGCCTTTGTGAGCGCATCCATTGTTGTGTGCTATACCTCAGGCATTTGTGAGCGCATCCATTGTTGTGTGCTATACCTCAGGCATTTGTGAGCACATCCATTGTTGTGTGCTTTACCTCAGGCATTTGTGAGTGCATCCATTGTTGTGTGTATGTCATTATGATAGACATTCATATATCCCTAAACCAGTCACATGCTCATAATAAAGAGTGAGATAATGGAGTTCTGTTTGTGACTTTGCAGCTCTAGTGTGACTCCCAGGGTTTCATGTTTGTCAGGAGGGATGTTGCCTAGATTCAAGAGAGACCACTAGGAGATCATGGGTAGAATTTCTGTTTTCCCACTCCTTGACTTAATGCCATCTCTTGTACATCATAAGTGAAGTGTATTCAGTCACAGTTTACAGTCTGACAATAAAATATATGACACTCTTTTCACCCTGTGAATTCAATTTTAGAAAACATTTATAGTCCAACCTACTTCCCTGGTATCTGACTGAAAATCAGTTCATCAGTAGATTATATCATTCGCAGTAGATTACATCATTCGCAGTAGATTACATCATTCGCAGTAGATTACATCATTCACAGTAGATTACATCATTCACAGTAGATGACATCATTCACAGTAGATGACATCATTTACAGTAGATAACATCAGTCAGCCTCCCAGATTCAATGCTAATCCAAGGTTTACAAGTGTTCATCTGTTCAAACCATTTCATTTATCTGTGACATCTATCCTATCTTCTGTTAGTAAGACCAGGTCGTGTCAAGAAAAGGTCAGGATTTGGATTTCTTGCTAGCAGCTGCTATATACGAGTTTAATATACCTGATAATGCGAACAGTTACACCTGAATGATATCTCATCCACAACCACACTTTTGACACTTGGAACACAGAGCATCATCATGTGTTTCTATAACTTCCAGGATTAGAATCACTTCACAGATCAAGGAAGTAGTGAACATATAAGAATGCATTATTGTTAACACAGCTTTAGCAAGACAATTACAATAGTGACATCTTTCAATAACATTACCATTAGCAATTGCAAATGCACTTACATCTCTTCTTTCACAGATGTAATCTTTACTCCTAAAAATAGAAAACACAAATCAACTAATATTAAAGAAATAGGCAGACATGTTCAAGTTGGTTCATTCATGGAACTTCTGTGTGTTAATGAATCATCACACAAGGAGGACATTGCTCCATTGACCGTCAAAATATTTGTTTTCTGTAGCCTCCCTCACCACTTTCCAGGAACTATGCTCTCCATTATTGCTATTCCAAAGCTTCTCTGATATGGTCAATGTGATACTTTTTTCATTGCTTACATTCACCAACCACCGTGTTCACTTTCAGACATATCCATGGAGGCAAGCAGATATTTTTATTCATTTATTCATGTTTTTAAAACTGTCCCATTTTCAACTCATTGGGGGTATTGTATGCCATATAGCTAATATATGTGCTAATGAGATATGTGCAGTGTCTTCTCAAGTATAACTGTAAAGGTACAAAATGAATGTACAACTGTAAAGTTTATTTCAAACCATCTTTTTGAGCACTTCTTCATCTTCTTCTTTCTTCTTCTACCTTTCAACTCCCTGTGGAGCATAGGTCTTCAACAAACACTTTCAACTCCCTGTGGAGCATAGGTCTTCAACAAACACTTTCAACTCCCTGTGGAGCATAGGTCTTCAACAAACACTTTCAACTCCCTGTGGAGCATAGGTCTTCAACAAACACTTTCCAAGCCAATCTGTTTCTTGCCATTCTCTTAAGATTAGACAGAAAGTCTTTATCTTTCCTGGATGGGGGATTTACTTTTATTCTTTTCTTTGACTTGTCCATGTTTGTGAAGTTTTTGCAGCTTATTTTTTTAATTTATTTTTTTACAGAACGGGAGAGCTAGTCCCATGCCCCACCCTCCTTAGTCACCTCTTGCGTACATGCTGGTGGGGAACAGCGGCACTATTCTTTACTCCCCTTTCAGGCCCGGAAGCCCACAGGCATTTTTTAGCACTATCTCATAAAATAATTATATCATTAACCTTATATTACCACCACCACCCCTCTCCTCGATATCTTCCAATTTATTCCCACCAGTGACCCCTAACAAATCAATGCTGGTGAATTTTTTTTTTTAAATACTATGAACGCTAAGTAACAAATACTTACGGAAAGTTAAAGTGCTGCTTTTTTTTTTTAAATAATAAATTTGGAATTTGGCATAAGTACAATGAATTTTTTTTTACTTCTGACTGCGAAATTATGTTTGCTTGTCAGCGAGATATTAAACAAACCTTTGTAAACACAGGATAGGCAATGAACGGCCACAAAGATCAAAATGAACTTACTAGCTAGACTGAAGGCTAACATGTCAAAAAGCAAAACACCATCCTATAACCACAGCACTATGCATTTGAATTCTGGGACATAAATCAGGCCTAAGATAGCAAATAATGACCGCAGTTCTTTTTTTAGATAAACACAAAGGTCTGTAGCAAAAGTTCAAAGACAATATTATCACTCTAATTTACAAAGGGTGTTCGCAAGTTGACAAACTTCTCATAAAAACGTGACTCACAGATAGGTATCATAATCTAGGGTTAAACTATAACACTGGTACAGTGATAAGAAGTGTGAAGTGTACATACAAGGAATGCAACATTGAGCTCATCAATATGCATATTCTTTGTCGTCTGCTAAAGAAGTAGCTGGAGTGTAACGTACACTCCTACATGGGATGGTGGCAGCTTTACACCAGACAAAATCATGATGGCCTACATACAACGACCTTCAGAAAATGAGAGCTTTACTGCAGGACTACAATTATTTGCCCGTCTTCCGCTACAGAAGACTGATCACCTATTGATTTGCCTGGAGTGCAATAATGTTGGTTCTTTACCATAATCAATCAGCAGTAATGTTGGTTCTTTACCATAATCAATCAGCAATAATGTTGGTTCTTTACCATAATCAATCAGCAATAATGTTGGTTCTTTACCATAATCAATCAGCAATAATGTTGGTTCTTTACCATAATCAATCAGCAATAATGTTGGTTCTTTACCATAATCAATCAGCAGTAATGTTGGTTCTTTACCATAATCAATCAGCAATAATGTTGGTTCTTTACCATAATCAATCAGCAATAATGTTGGTTCTTTACCATAATCAATCAGCAATAATGTTGGTTCTTTACCATAATCAATCAGCAGTCATTAGCACTAACCTCTACTGTAATGAATAGTCTGGGTATCAGTTTATATATTGATTTATTTGGCTAGAATATGTGGGTATCAGTTTATATATTGATTTATTTGGCTAGAATATGTGGGTATCAGTTTATATTGATTTATTTGGCTAGAATATGTGGGTATCAGTTTATATTGATTTATTTTGCTAGAATATGTGGGTATCAGTTTATATTGATTTATTTTGCTAGAATATGTGGGTATCAGTTTATGTTGATTTATTTTGCTAGAATATGTGAGTATCAGTTTATATTGATTTATTTTGCTAGAATATGTGAGTATCAGTTTATATTGATTTATTTGGCTAGAATATGTGGGTATCAGTTTATATATTGATTTATTTTGCTAGAATATGTGGGTATCAGTTTATATTGATTTATTTGGCTAGAATATGTGGGTATCAGTTTATGTTGATTTATTTTGCTAGAATATGTGGGTATCAGTTTATATTGATTTATTTGGCTAGAATATGTGGGTATCAGTTTATATTGATTTATTTTGCTAGAATATGTGGGTATCAGTTTATATTGATTTATTTGGCTAGAATATGTGGGTATCAGTTTATGTTGATTTATTTGGCTAGAATATGTGGGTATCAGTTTATATTGATTTATTTGGCTAGAATATGTGGGTATCAGTTTATATATTGATTTATTTGGCTAGAATATGTGGGTATCAGTTTATATATTGATTTATTTGGCTAGAATATGTGGGTATCAGTTTATATATTGATTTATTTGGCTAGAATATGTGGGTATCAGTTTATATTGATTTATTTGGCTAGAAAGGATTGCCCTGGTCTATATGTCCAGCTTGTGCTGAGACAACATTAGAAGTATTCTTCAACTACGGGGACAGAACACTTCTCTTACCCTTTACTTCTGTGTCTTTGTCGTGACTCAAGCAGGGGACTGTCATCTCTCATCTGTCGACTGTACCAGGAAAACAGTGTCTTCAGTATGGAGGCAGAGTGTGCTCAGCCATGTTTCCTAGGGCATTCAAAATCTGCAAAAGTAAGAATACAGACACAGTCAAGTTATATTGTATTATCACAAAGTTACATCGTACTGTCACCAAGTTACATCGTACTGTCACCAAGTTACATCGTAGCATATTGTGAAATCTGAGTGATCATGGGACAGGCACTTCTGTTTGTATGCATGGCATGTGTGTTTAACCTTATATTACGATACTGTAGTAAAAATTACTGCATCAAAACACAAATTCTTCCAAATTTTTTACATTTTGCCATGTTCCAACATTACCCCTCTCCTAATTACTACTTCTGATGACCTCTGAGTGTCTGATTAGTTTTCATTGTTGTTAGTTTTTTTCGGGGGGATTTTGTGAGATACAATCTCATATAATGTAAAAAAGAAAAATTAGCCAATGTTCAAGAAATTGGTCAATGTTTTTGTTGTTGCTGTGACCATGGAAATTTCCTCAGTCATCAACCAACATGAAATAAGTCTTCGTAACTCAGGAAACGCAGCCAAAAACACTAAACGGTAACCAAACATACTGACGGACTTACAGTGTACATACCGATAGACATTGTAACATGTCTAACACATTAGGTGATATTCAGGTCATAAATCAACCTGAGACAGGAAATCTGTGTTCCCTGTATCTGACCTAGTGTAAACACACAGCTGTGCATTGAACAGTTCAAAGAAAACACTATTTACAAAGCTCCTAATGTTAAAATTAATTGGAAGTAATTGTTACTACAGCATCGTAAACATGTCAGTTACACATAGACATTGTAATCTAGGAATAATGTTAAATACTGATCTTTAGTGTAATTGTTCCTCTGTAGTGCTATCATTTGCTTTCTCTTGTCCTCACCCCTTTCTGTTGTTTTAAGATTTCCATTTTTCAATCCTTTCTACATTTGTCTATATCGCGTCATCATCCTCCCAACAAGGACGTTAGCTGCACATTTACAGTGTAGTCTGGGAGGCTCTATCAGCCCAACACATCTAACTTCAGCATGGCTATCTCAGAAACCATGTTGAGTTCCCTCTCAATCCTTAATCACTTGGCAAGACCCGTTTGTCTGCAACCAGAGGTACATAGAGGAGGTGGAGTGAGGTCTTGGTCAGCTTTTGTTACTTATCCTGATACAAGTAACTGTAACTTAATTCGTTTACTACTTTAGATAGGTGTACATCTTGACACAAGTAACTGTGACTTAAAACATTGACTACTTTAGATATGTGTATATCTTGACACAAGTAACTGTGACTTAAAACATTGACTACTTTAGATATATGTACATCTTGACACAAGTAACTGTGACTTAAAACATTGACTACTTTAGATATATGTACATCTTGACATAAGTAACTGTGACTTAAAACATTGACTACTTTAGATATATGTACATCTTGACACAAGTAACTGTGACTTAAACACTGACTACTTTAGATATGTGTACATCATGACACAAGTAACTGTGACTTAAAACATTGACTACTTTAGACAGGTATACATCTTGACACAAGTAACTGTGACTTAAAACATTGACTACTTTAGATATGTATACATCTTGACACAAGTAACTGTGACTTAAAACAATGACTACTTTAGATATGTATACATCTTGACACAAGTAACTGTGACTTAAACACTGACTACTTTAGATATGTGTACATCATGACACAAGTAACTGTGACTTAAAACATTGACTACTTTAGACAGGTATACATCTTGACACAAGTAACTGTGACTTAAAACATTGACTACTTTAGATAGGTGTACATCTTGACACAAGTAACTGTGACTTAAACCATTGACTACTTTAGATATGTGTACATCTTGACACAAATAACTGTGACTTAATTTGTTTACTACTTTAGATATGTGTACATCTTGACACAAGTAAGTGTGACTTAAAACATTGACTACTTTAGATATGTGTACATCTTGACACAAGTAACTGTGACTTAATTTGTTTACTACTTTAGATATGTGTACATCTTGACACAAGTAAGTGTGACTTAAAACATTGACTACTTTAGATATGTGTACATCTAGACACAAGTAACTGTGACTTAAAACATTGACTACTTTAGATATGTGTACATCTTGACACAAGTAACTGTGACTTAAAACATTGACTACTTTAGATATGTATACATCTTGACACAAGTAACTGTGACTTAAACACTGACTACTTTAGATATGTGTACATCTTGACACAAGTAACTGTGACTTAAAACATTGACTACTTTAGACAGGTATACATCTTGACACAAGTAACTGTAACTTAAAACATTGACTACTTTAGATAGGTGTACATCTTGACACAAGTAACTGTGACTTAAAACATTGACTACTTTAGATATGTATACATCTTGACACAAGTAACTGTGACTTAAAACAATGACTACTTTAGATATGTATACATCTTGACACAAGTAACTGTGACTTAAAACATTGACTACTTTAGATATGTGTACATCTTGACACAAGTAACTGTGACTTAAAACATTGACTACTTTAGATATGTGTACATCTTGACACAAGTAACTGTGACTTAAAACATTGACTACTTTAGATATGTGTACATCTTGACACAAGTAACTGTGACTTAAAACATTGACTACTTTAGATATGTGTACATCTTGACACAAGTAACTGTGACTTAAAACATTGACTACTTTAGATATGTGTACATTCACACATAAACTTACAGAAATTATAAAACATAAAGAAGCATTAATATTTATCTTTACAACAGATTTGCTTATATTTTTATTTGTTTATCATTAATGTGGCTCAATAGTCACTGCATGCTGATGAACATTTTGAGAAGATCTGAGCACATATGGGTGTCCAGAGTGTAGTGATGATGATTCTAACATAACATTGTTTTAAGATCTAAATGTCCACACAAAACAGAAAGAGAACCTCTCTAAACATACCTGATCAAATTGAGCATCTTCTCCTCTCTGCAGAGACTTTGACAAGGGCCGTTCCTGGTTGGAGACAGAAAATGGTTATTGTTAGTCGAAGACCCCGACATCACTGAGGACGAATTAAAATCCAAACTTCTCAACAGCCCGTGCCAGTGGAATTATCTGAATTAACTCTTAATGTCCGTGGTAACGTTGTCATGGTTACTTACTTATATATATTTTGTCCATGGGAATGCCGACATGGTTACTCTCATTTTGTTTCGTTATAGTGAAATTACGCATTTTAAACTACCACATCCGCAAGGAATATAACTCTAATAGAAGTTCCTGTCTGTAGACACGCGTCGGTCGATCAACATGGGCTTAATTTGATCATAAAATCATCAAAATTTGTGTTGTTTTTCAAAGTCTTCAATCAGCTGATTTGTGTTTATAAGTGACAAATGGCTAGCAGCAGTGAAGTATCTATCGCTTCTAAATGTGAATTATTATTAACAGCAGAAAAAGCTAGGAATTATGTTCTGAGAACTTTAAATGTAATAGTGATCTTAGTGACTTAGTTTTAGTAGCACTTTTGGATTAAAATGGACCCCCACTTTGGGTAGGTGAGTACTATTTTTCATATAATTTTTTTTTTTACACAAATTTTGATTTTTAATTGCTTAAATTCTTATCCTTCAATTTTTTTTCAAAATGTGCCCTTTTCCCTTCAATTTGATGTCTAATATATATGTCTATGACTTGTTATAGTGAAAATATGAAAGATTTAGTGAAAGAAGTATTTTTCAGGAAGAAAAATTGTGGCAAAACAGTAGTGACTGGGTAGAAAAACTACAGACATTAAGAGTTAACATTTCATCTCATTGAAGGATCCAAACAAAGAAAGGCAGCAGCAGTCATCATAGCAGCTACAACACACACAAAAAGACATACGGCATGGTCACACCGAAAGTGAACGCACCCGAACTGTCCTTCATAATATGATATCATCATTCATCGTAAGCAATTGGAATATTGAAAAACAATCCTGACAAAAAACACAGCTCACGGTGTGCACAGAGCACTAAACTCAGTAGCTTCAGCAGCAAGCCAGAGTTGGAATATGGGGAAACTGCAACAAGGAACCCTATGCAGACAGTGTCTCAACAGTTCCTGTCGACTATCCACTATATTGACCAGAAAATGGTTACTGGTAATTAATTTACCAATTATTAACCTATCTATTGTCCTTTCGAGCTAAAGTCAGCACATAGGGCAGAAATTCTGGACTATGTCAAATTATCTTTGTTATCAACTGTCAGCTTGTACAGGATTCACATTGTATCATGCCACGTGTCCTTGTTCTGGGTAAGCTGCTCGATCTCAGCAAGAGAGCTGATGCCTGCTGTTATTGCCTGGCTAGGTGTTCTTTTTAATGTTTCTCTAGTCCAGCTGCTTTTCTTGTACCTTCATGTTCTCATTTGAAGCAACCTGCTTTGAGAATATCTTCTTGTCTCTTCTCATCTCATGGACACTTTCTATAGCCTATACTTTCAGCAAATATGCATCCACTTATATGCCCCATGCCAAGTGACACAAATTCTGACTCCCTTATCTGTATTGTTACCCTGTTATCTCTCATATTACTAACCTGTCTAGGGAAGCAGTCCTAAAGAGATGTATACTGAAGAACCACAATGTACAAAACTCAGTGCAAAGCAACTCATTATGTAAGCAAAAAAACACTGAAAACTGCGCATGTGATCCAATTCATTTCAACGAAAAACTGGTTGTGGACAGCAAGTAATTACAATGAGTCTAAAAATGAAATTCATTACACTTACTATAAATTCTATTTTTTTACGGGCGCAATAATTGCAGCATTGACAAAGATAAAAGGAACCAGCCACTTTAAGTAAGCTGTATTATCTACATTATTTTTAATTATACATTTGTAACATCACAGACAATGTAAGACCACAAGCAAAGAATCATGGTCATCCATCCAGGGGTTTTCAAGATATTGGATGAAGCATGAGGGCACGAGTTTTGGAATGGACTATAGAGTTGTTTCTAATGCCAAATTGGCAGTCCTCGAGTAATATATGGCTGCTCATGCAGGGCTGCCTCAAACTGGTGAACACTGTTGCTGCAGTTTGGTCCCAGTGAGTTTAACTTTAACAAGTATTTCTTGAGATTAGCATCCCTTGCTTCTAGTTACAACTAATGTCACTCTAAAATTAGATTCTAATCAAAAGGCATCATTTCTTCCCAATCTCCTCTTCATCAAATTTAAATCTAATCCTAATTCTATCCTATCCTATCAAATCTAATCTAATCTAATCAAATCTAATCTATCTATTAACCTTTCAAGCCATGGCCTAGGGCATAGACCCGGATACTCTTTCTCTAGTAAATAAAACCTTATAGAACGCATTCTCTACATTCACATACCAATGGCTCTGCCAAGACAATCTCCATCCTTCTCTCAGCCACACGACAAAATTCTAAGAACAAATTTTGAAGAATAAATTCTCCAGATTTGGCCTCTTTATTGACTCCAGGGATGACAATGTCTTGTGTTGATTCACGTCGCCAGGGAAATTTCACAATATCATCTAAAACAAGAAAGGTTTATTTGACATTTAAGCAAATTAATACCATAAATGAAACTGAACAAGGAAAGGGTAGCTGCGTTGTATGGAAAATGGCATTGGTGTCCACATTTTTCCATGACCATGTTAACTTATGAGTGATAAGTATCATGACAGGTTAAACCTACTTTCACACAGAAAATGTTTGTTTCAAAATTTCAAATTTTGAGTGAACTCTGCATTCGAACATGTTCAGTCAAGAAAAGATTTCACAAAAGTTATAAAATGATGGACCATACGGTGAGTAGACAAATGCATTAACCGTTTAACCACCACTGGACTTTACTTTCTTTTAAGATAAAAAAAGAAAAAGAATAAAAAAGAAGACTACAGATAGATTAATAAATCAATGGAATAAATTAATAATTTTAACATTACTTTTTCCCTTATTAATTTTCAAATGGCTGCCACGATGAATGTGATGATGATAGCAGTCAACTCAGGCACTCCTGATATGCAAAAGATGATTTGCCTACCCGGAGGCAATGCCTTGCCCACCTGGAGGTAATGCCTTGCCCACCTGGAGGCAGTGCCTTACCCACCTGGAGGTAAGGCATTGCAACTCTCTACCATAGAGGACATTTATAAACAGAGCCCAAAGTAAATTTCAAATAAGATGAAGTAACAACATCAAGAAAACTGTAAAAACATCACATGATAATGAATAAGGTTATTTGAAAAGTTTAAACTAGAACTAAAAGTGTACAAGAGACAAATAAAAAGAAACAAAGTCAAATTATTGTGATTAAAATGTGATGATTTTAGACTTTCAATTAACTACAATCAGAAATGAAGAAAAAAGAAACTGAGAAAAAAGCTAGGAATAGCCCCCGCCATATATAAGGAAACAACAGATAAAATGGTTTGGCCACGTGACAAGGCAGAAAGATCAAAACACAACACAACAAGCCTTCAACAAACGTTGTGAGAACACCAGACCCAAGGGTCGACCACTAGGAAACATAACAGCAGCAGAGGCTAACAGAAGAGCGAAAGACCGCAAATTATTTATCTCCCTTCGACCCTGAAAGACAGATGAGGAAGGAAAGAAGAAGAATTAACTACAATGTTGGCATTAATGAACATTAATTTATTTTTATTCTTAATCTGGAACAATAACAATAACAAATTTATATTTAGATCATTTTCCCTTTTCATTTTTAGAAAAAAAGTAGAAATGACAGGAATTTGAGACAAAACGCAGAAATGGCAGGAATTTGAGACAAACTGCCGAAATGACAGGAATTTAATTGAAATGCTTATGTTATCATTAAACTAAAACAAACTGCCGAAATGACAGGAATTTGAGACAAACTGCAGAAATGACAGGAATTTGAGACAAACTGCAGAAATGACAGGAATTTGAGACAAACTGCAGAAATTACAGGAATTTGAGACAAACTGCAGAAATGACAGGAATTTGAGACAAACTGCAGAAATTACAGGAATTTGAGACAAACTGCAGAAATTACAGGAATTTCATTGAAATGCTTAAGTTATGATTAAACTAAGAAACACTTACATGATTGCTGATTGGATGGTGAGGACGATGTTCCCCCAGGACCACACTGTGACTGTGTGGTATGGGACATTTCTAATACTGTCACTGTCCTCCTGACAGACTTGCAAACAATTTAGATCAAATGGACTCTGGGAATAAACAAAATTCATTTATAATCAGCCAACATTATTCTTCATGCTGTAGCCTCACTAATAAAAATGCTTCAAGTTCATTTTCAAATAAACTGCTTCTCTGATGTTCACTTTTGTCCACACAAGTGGCACAACATACAATATTTCACACATAGGTCAGTGCAAGACATATTTGCACATGGACACATGTTTGATTCTTCTACATCCTGGTACACAACTGAGTCAATGTCAGACATGCCATTGATAATCCCTATATGAAAGTTGTGTGATAACAAAAGTTACCCTCTGGTTATATTACTATTTACATGTTTTAAATATAAGGTCAGGCAATCACTGAGGTCTTGCAGGTGTCCATCTAAATTAGATGAAAGGATTTTCAAGTTATAACCATCTCTATACATTATACATAAGTTTTTTTTACACATTTTGTGGTGACTAAATATTGAAATTCTGAATATCTAGTACACAAACATAGAAACTATCATTTATTGTGCATTCCTTCATAAATGTGTGAAATGTGAAAGTATTCACAGAGTTGTTTTTTTCTGCAGAAAATTAAGTGAGCAGATTACCTTTTCCCCAGCAAAAACCACAATATCAGAATGGTGACTTACAATGATTGGCATTGTTTCATGAGTCTCTGATGTTTGAACATAGTCTCTGACGAGGTGAAGAGTTTGAAACAATTGATGAGGTCCATCATAACCACTAGACCTTGAACTTCTTTTCATTTTTTTAGCAGAAAGTCAAATAGAAACATGCACAGTGGAAACAATCATCAGACAACAAATTATAACTAGGTACTTCAATAAACAAGACCATAGATTGCCTACATCTGGGGATCTTCCAGGCTATCAATTTCTTGTTACTACAGTTGTCAAAAGTAGTCTACTGCCAAAAGCATCCAAAAGTGAAGTGCCATGTATCACAGAGAATTCTCACAAGACAAGAAATGGCGGTGTACCTATTTATCAATCAAGATGAAGTTCAGGCAATCCCTGAGGCTAAGGAAAATTCCTTCTAAATTTTGACAAACTGACTCTCCAGTTGCAGCCATTTCTATGAATTATAGGTAAATTTGGTATACATTTTGTGGCAATTTCATCACAAGATCATTTAGATTTTAAAAAGCCAATATGGATATTTCAATGAGTACATCTCATTATGAGTGTGTGAGCATGATCTGACCAGCAGGTCATTTTCTGTAGCAATTGAAATGATGAGAGAAAACCAAAATCTTATATTAATGTAAGAGAGCAGAGAGACACAGATAAGAACTAGATTACATGATGTAGGGGTATAAGAGTATAGACCTAAATTACATGGTAAGAGAGAAGGAGACTGCACTTTCTCATAAAGACAGTGATGTATGTCTGTTCTCAAACTGACCATTGAGGAAATAGTTAGAGGGGAGACAACGAGGGAGTGAGTGGACAAGTTTAGAGACAGTTACTCAAGAACTACTGAAGATAGAACATCAGAGTTATTCAGGAGATAGAGACCTCTGAGATATGACGAGGGAAACAGTGAACAAGTTTAGAGACAGTTACTCAAGAACCACCAAAAAGAGAACATCAGAGTTATTCGGGAAAGAACCACACATAAGGATTAGATTAGAGATAAATAGTTGTTGATAGCTATAATGCACAGAAATTGTGAGATAGATTTCAAGATAGACAGTTAAATAGCATCAGGATTAGTTGGAGTCAAAACTAAGACAATTAGAAAGTATAGAAGTAGAAGTAGGATTATTAGAGATCTCGAAATACCCATGTTCATGTACTGTCTGTGTGTTAGCAGTAACTGTATGTGATGCGTACAGACAATACACTTGTATGGGTTGGAGGAGCCTCTTAACATCCTCAAGCTTTGAATTGTTATGTTCATGCTATGTCCTGGCTATACGTACTTACCCAATGACAACATGGAAGATTGCAAGAATGGCACAGAAGCATCCAAGCTGAAGTACTACCACTATAGAGAAAGTAAGAGAGCACTAGAGAGTCTACATAGCATGATAACTAACAGGAAGTCTAAATACACAGCCTTACTATGACATTAACAGATTGTGGCAGCTTGACCATGTTTTAAAATATACGTTCATCAATTGATTTATTGTGTTACTCAAATAGTTATGGTTGCTTCAATTCAATGTTTATTATTATTTATTGTTATTGTTCATTTTTTTTTCCAAAATTGTGTGAATTTTAACATGATCTGACTACATGGAATTTATCATTTTGAAATGATTAATCACATTCTCCCATTAAGATAACATTACACCATTACTTATCTTACATCAAAGAATTCCATAACCTTATCTTTATGGAAAGGGGGTGTGCAGACTTAAATATTGTATAGCAGAAAGCCACCCTACTATTTTGAAACTCTTATTAGTTTTATCATAAGAATCCAAATAAAAATTCATTCATTTTTTTAACAACTTTAAGTTGTTAACTTAAGTACACTACAGGCATGAATGAGGTATATTTTTTTCCCTACACCTACAGTAAAAAACCAAAGCTATCTAAACTAGCTATTATGTTTTAAATGTACAACAAAAAATATTTTGAAACTTTGACCAAAGTACCTTCTTATAATATTATAACAATCAACATATACTTAATAAATACATATAATAAATTAATTCACTTAAAAATTCAAAACTTTTTGTATAATACTATGTATACAGAATAATCTGTTCGGCATATTTTTTTTCGGTATATAGTACAAGAACTTTACCTATTATAATAGTTGTTATTTGCAGTTTGTTAGTTTATAACTCAAGTAATTGATAATAGAGCATGACTCAGACTGAACATTGTGTAGATTGACAAACATGAATGATGAAGTACTAATAACTTGCATTATCAGTTGAATCATTTTACATATTATTATTTTTGTTTCAATGTATGTTATGTTTCATTGTTCATTGAATCATCATTTTTATTGTGATTGGTTGGATTTGGACTTTCAAATGAAATATTGAAATGGCTGCTGCTACAGCTATAGCAGCTTTCTAATCTAGCTCTGCTATTGTTTGTGTTTTCAATTTTTTTTTTTTTTTTTTTAAATGTATATATAATTTGTATAACAAAAACTGTATCAAAGTACCGTAACAGTACCGCGAGTACCGGCCTACAGATGAGAACAAACATTGAGTCAGAGCTGCTCACTCAACACTGGAGTCACTCAAGTCACTGTTCTCTCTACTACTCTCTCTCTAGCAGACAGCACAAAGAAGGAAATCACGGAAATGGAGGAAGATGGATTGGAAGAGAATTTATAACTCTACCGTACCAAAATATTGAAAATACAAGCGTAGTAAGAGCTCATAATAAAATAAGCCAATAGTCAAATTATAAGATTAAAGTATATTAGATTAGTCTTGTGCAGTTATATACTCAGTACCCTGAGTAGTCTGTAGTATTGGGTGTAAGTAAGCCAGTGGTCTGCGTGAGTCAATCAAAACAGTCAAAACTATAATAAATAATTATTATAATTATTAATTTATTAAGAGACTATTGACTATAATATCTCTTTTAATTAAATTCTGAATACTAAATTCATATTTTTTTTTAAAGTAAAAAAGCACATAAAATAAGTTCACTTGCAGGGAACACCTTTGAGCACAAAAATGTCTCGACTTATATCGACTATAAATGCAAACATAATGTAAGTAAGAGCACAACTTACAACTACGTCGCATTGAGAGCATTTCCCAGGGACTTCCAACAAGCTACAGGAAACCGGAAACAGATAACACTAATTTATTTATGCTCATTGTTCTTTGCTTTCGCTATTTTATTAAGCAATGCCCATTCTTTCTAATTAGTCGCGATAGCTCAGTGGTTAGTGAACTGGACTACAAAGAACAAGAGGTAGGGTTCGATCCCAAACGACGGCTTCCGTGTTCACCCAGCCTTAAATGGTACCGGATTTTTTTATAGGAAAGTAAAGCGGTACGGGCGTAATACCGATTACATTACCCCAAAAATCATGTGCTGAAGGTCTGTAAAATTTATGGTCACTAACACCATATTGGAATGTTAGGACTCTATATCAAGAAGGGAAATTGGAAAATCTGATTCAAGAAGCAGAACGAATAAATATAGATGTTTTAGGCATATCAGAGACAAGATGGAAAGAATCTGGGTACATCTATCTATCTATCTATTGACCTTTCGAGCCGTTGCCGGCCCATAGGTCGTAGACCAAGATACACCTTCTCTTATCTGAATTTTGTTCTAGCAGTTTTCTTTTAAAGATTTTTTATCAAATCTCGCCATTTGTCTCTGTTTTGTGTAAGCAGCTCTATCTCGTTGAGGGAGCCGAATCCTGTTGCTCTTACCTCTCTCATCAATGTTCTTCTCAGTGTCTCCCTGGTCTTCCTCTTTTTCTCTTACCTGTTGTTTCTCATATGAGGGCTTGCTTTGCTATTCGGTTATTATCTCTTCTCATCACATGTCCAACATATGACCATCGTCTTTTCTTTATTACTGAAGATATTAGTGGTTGATTGGCGATTTCTCTAATTTCCTCGTTTGTTTTGAATTCGTTCCACGCTATACCAAGTATTTTCCTTAGACATTTATTTTTGAATGCGTTCAACTTTGTTTCTATATCTCTTGTTGTTTTCCAGCTTTCGCACGCATACGTAAGGGTTGATAGTACATTTGATTTGAATAGCCTAAGTTTTGTGTTTGGGCTGATTAGTTTTGATTTGCACAACTTTTCAAGGCTTCTGAAAGACGTTGCTGCTTTAGCTCAGGTCTACGTTTCATTAACAACATCGTTTTTACGATAGCGGCATGTTAAACCTCTGATCAACGGTTCTATGTGGGCACATAGAGGGCGAAACATATGCATTTATATACTCAGGAAACACAACAGGACATCAAAGGGGGGGGGGGGTAGGAATACTGATAAAAAGAGAGCTATAAAAATATATAAGTTACCACTGGACATACAGTGATAGGATTATACTACTCAAGTTGAAAGCAAAACCATTTGACATAGCAATAATACCGACATATGCACCTACTCAAGACTACACAGATGAACAAATAGAGGCATACCATGAACATCTAAATAAAGCTATGAAGCAAGTGAAATCTTCAGACATCTTGATTGTAATGGGTGACATCTACGCTAAAGTAGGAAAAGGTAGATATAAGACCATTATAGGAAATCTTGGTTTAGGAAAAAGAAATGACAGAGGAGAAAGATTAATACAATTCTGTGAAGAAAACAGGCTGATAATATGTAACACCTACTTTGAGCAAGAGAAAAGGAAACTATACACATGGAAAAGCATGGAGATAAGAAGAGGAATCAAATAGATTACATAATGATAAAAGAAAGGTTCTGTAACAGCGTAAAGAAAGCCAAAACCTACCCAGGAGCAGATATTAATTCAAATCACAATCCTGTAATGATTAAAATGAAAATCAAACTAAAGAGAAACAAGCAAAAGTCTAATTCATCAACAAATCCACGAGATATAACAGCTTTAAATCAAAAAGATATTAAAGATACCTATACAATACAAGCAAAGAACACATACCAGAACCTGCTAGAAGAAGGAATTGAACAATACAGAAGAGAAAATCCTGATGAAAAAGTAACAACCAAATGACAATGCATAAAGAAAAGCATACAAGAAACCTGCGACACCTTACCCAAAAGAGAAAAGAACAAAAAACAAAAGTGGATAACTAACACAATCTTAGAAAAAATGGAAGAAATGAGACAAGCGAAGAACACTGCCCAATACAATAAAACAGATAATGAAATACGCAAAACGTATAAAAAGGCAAAAGAAGACTGGCTCAGCCAAAAATGTATAGAAATAGAAACTATGGAAAGCAAACAAGACTTAAGAGGAATGCGCACAGAAATAAAGAGAATGACTAATAAAAATATAAAAGCCACAGAAGGTGGATGCATTGCAGACAAAAGAAGGAAAAATGCTAACAGACAATAAAGATATTATAGATAGATGGCAGGAATAGATAACAGAACTATTTCAGGATCAAAGGGACAAGAAACCAATTATAAAATGTACATCAGGCTATACAATCTTAAAATATGAGATGGAAAAAGCTAAATTAAAAAAAACAATGAAAAAGGGAAACGCAGCAGGACCTGACAGCATACAGATAGAGATGATACAGGCACTAGAAGATTTTGGCATTGAAGTGCTTACAGACATATGCAACGACATATACCATACAGGATACATACCAAATGAACTAAAAACATCAACTTTCATTGCATTGCCTAAGAAGAATGGTGCGGTTGAATACAGTGACTTTAGAACAATAAGCATAATGAGCCATGTTACAAAAATTTTGCTAAAAGTTATACAAGGAAGGATTCAGAATAAAATCAATACTGAATTAGATGAGCAACAATTTGGATTTAGGAAAAATAGCATCCTATCACCAAGCTTGTTCAATCTATACATTGAGCAAATTTTTAAAACATCATAGAGATGCCAGGCCTACAAATTAATGGAAAGATAATCAATAACCTAAGATATGCTGACGATACTGTACTACTAGCAGAAAATCCTAAAGATCTACAGCAATTACTTAATGAAATAAACATGACAAGCAAAAAATATGGACTAGATATGAATATCAAAAAGACTAAAACTATGATCATAAACAAAGAGAATACTCAAAACCCACAAATGGATATCAAAATTGAAGGAATAGACCTGGAGACAGTTCAGAACTACAACTACATTGGACATAACTATAACCAGTGATGGAAAATGTACAACTGAAACAAACAAAAGAATAGGAATGGCAAAAAGTAATTTTAATGTCGTGAAGAACATACCAACATCAAAACAAATAACACCGGGGCTAAAACTAAGAATAGCAAAATGTTACATCTTCTCAATATTCCTATATGGTGCAGAAAGATAGACATTAGACAAGAAAACAGAACGGAGAATGAAGCATTTGAAATGTGGATATATAGAAGAATAGGTTGAATTGGATGGAAGGAAAAGAAAACAAACAATGAAGTCTCTCTCTGCTTTCAAGACTCAATCAGAGTAGGATTCCAGACTCTCACATGAAGACAGCTGTCTGTTTAAGTGAATTGATCGACCCCACAGACAGAACATCACAATTAGAGTCTATTAGATCCACTCCGACCGAATACCTGTTAAAACGTTGCACTGTGTTCTGCGCCAGTGGCCCAGTGCATCCGATTTCAGCCAGCATTTTATTCAGGTTTGCTTTCCTTAGCCTTTGATTGTCCCCAATCTTCCTGCAAGGCAGCAGATTGTCTTTTCTGTAGGGGAATTCTGCCCTTAGGCGGTCGGCCCTCCCAGGTTTACGAGCACCATCTGTCCGAGTCACTAGATGTGACTAACACAGACATGCACACAACGATATGAGGCATGACTAACACTGACACACACCAAAATATGAGATATTACTAACACAGACACACACACACACATACACAATAAGATATGAGATGAGACTAACACAGACACACTCTAAAATATGAGATATGACTAACACAGACACACACACACTAAGATATGAGATATGAATAAACAGAGTCATGCACACACAAAGATGTGAGACATGACTAACATAAACACACAAAGATATGAGACATGACTAACATAGACAGACACACATTAAGATATGAGATGTGACTAGCATGGACATACACACAAATATATGAGACATGACTAACATATATGTGCACACACAAATGTATGAGATGTGATTAACATAGACATGCACACAAAGGTATGAGATATGACTAACACAGACATGCACGCACAAAGATAAGACACATGACTAACACAGATACACACTAAAATATGAGATATGACTAGACACAGACACACACAAAGATATGAGACATGATTAACACGAACACACACCAAGATATGAGATATGACTAACATGGCACACACCAAGATATGAGCCATGGTTAGCACACACACACACACAAGCTAAGATATGAGCCATGGCTAGCACAGAAACGCACTAAGATATGAGCCATGGCTAGCACAGAAACACATTAAGATATGAGCCATGGCTTCACGGAAACACACCAAGATATGAACCATGACTAGCACTGAAACACATTAAGATATGAGCCATGGCTAGCATGGAAATACACCAAGATATGAACAATGGCCAGCACAGACACACACCAAGATATGAACCTTGGCCAGCATATACACCCACTAAGATATGAGCCATGGCTAGCACGGATATACACTAAGATGTGAACCATGGCCAGCACAGACACACACCAAGATATGAATCATGGCCAGCCAAGACACACACCAAGATATGAGCCATGGCCAGCACATACACCCACCAAGATATCAGCCATGGCTATCACAGACTCCCACTAAGATATGAGCTACGACTAGCACGGATATACACCGAGAATTGAGCCATGGCTATCACAGACACCGACCAAGATAGGAACCATTGCTATCACATACACACACAAAGATATGAGCCATGATTAGCACAGACAACCACAAAGATATAAGCCACGACTAACATATACACGCTTGATAACGTCCACTAAAGTTTGTCAGAGGTTCTTGGTAAAGTTTCTACTGACGACCACGAAGATCCAAAACTTGCAGACATGGTGGGCGTGGCTGACGTGCTGGAAGATCAGCCGGATAAGACCTTCAGAGAATGTCAATTTCATGTTCCCTGAGTTTTGAGTCCGTATCAGATAGTACAGTCTGGCCACGTAGCTGGGTGCGTTCATGATGATGTAAGACAGAGACAAGGCAAAGAGCATCCTATCCACACGAACCTGGGCGCTAGCTCGCACTGAGCTCCACCTAGGATCGTTGATCGGTTTCAGCTCGGAAACTTCCAGCATCGGCAGGCCACTGAGCTTCTTCCACTGGGACTTGTGTATGATGAACAGAACGATCGTGAAGAGCATGACAGTAATGGCGATCAGCGGTAGTAGCAACGTTATTACCGAGTCAATGTTGGTCATTATGTGCAAAAAATCAGCCTTGGACTTGGCAAGCATTTCTCCGGATCTATATCGTTTGGCGTTATCTCAGTAGCAACAGCAGTGACCATATACAGCAACAACGACAAGACTAGAATGCACATGATCACGATACTGGCGCGTCGCCTTGTGCACACAACCACAAAGCTTGTTGGATGACATATGGTGATGTAATTCTCCACTGTTATGCGCACAATGTACCATACCGACAGAAAGCTAAACTCCAAGCATTGTGCCAGTAAAATCTAAACTATACGGCCGCCGTTGAGAAAGAACGAAATTCTGCAAATTCATATCTTGGTCGTTGGGCTTTGTTCAAACCGTCTTAAAGTCTTAAAACAACTAAAAATGAAAAGAGAATTACTAAGCACAATTCAAACAAGACAAATGCGATTTGTTGGGCCATGTTAAAAGACACAACAGCCTGCTAAAAGTAATCCTGGAGGGGAAAATACAAGGTAAAAGAGGTAGAGGCAGACTAAGACTAACATGGACGAGTAACATCAAAAGATGGACAAATCAGCCTATGACAACCTGCACCATCAAAGCAAGAGACAGAGCAGAATGGCGCTCCATGGTAGCCAACCTTCGTTGCGGAGACGGCACTCGATGATGATGAACACCATATTCCCTATACGCCACTTGGCGTGACAGGGCACTTTACTTTTTTTCTCTATTCTTTCTAAGTGATAAATAGTTTGATCTCCCGACCTACCAACTACAACTTCCATGCACATCATCACCCTTATCAAGTATCGTGCCTGCTGGCGCAGATATCATGTTTCTCCATAACTTTTCTATTGGACACGTACCAACCTTGGAACCGGAGCTGAAGCATAACACTCACCGCACTCGTAAAGGGGAAAAGGTATCATATGCATCGAAGTACGAAGCTGCTATCAAGCTGATGATAATAATAACAATTTTTTTTTAAAAGGTGGGGGGGGGGGAAGCGGTATGATAACAGTTTTACGGAAGTGAAAAACAAAACAAATGTAGAGCGACGTTTCGACTAAGTGAAGTGGGTGTGCACACCCATTGTTGCAGACACACACAGATTTATGTTTTCGTATTGGTACCTAATAAAATGGTCCACGTGGATAAACGTATTGTAATCAACTAATAGAAACGTTTCCAGTAATAGTAGAGTCTGGGATCTTGTAGCCACTTCCAGTAATAGTAGAGTCTGGGATCTTGTAGCCACTTCCAGTAATAGTAGAGTCTGGGATCCTGTACCCATCTCCAGTAATAGTAGAGTCTGGGATCCTGTACCCACCTCCAGTAATAGTAGAGTCTGGGATCCTGTACCCACCTCCAGTAATAGTAGAGTCTGGGATCCTGTACCCACCTCCAGTAATAGTAGAGTCTGGGATCCTGTACCCACCTCCAGTAATAGTAGAGTCTGGGATCCTGTACCCACCTCCAGTAACAGTAGAGTCTGGGATCCTGTACCCACCTCCAGTAATAGAAGAGTCTGGGATCCTGTACCCACCTCCAGTAATAGTAGAGTCTGGGATCCTGTACCCACCTCCAGTAATAGTAGAGTCTGGGATCCTGTACCCACCTCCAGTAATAGTAGAGTCTGGGATCCTGTACCCACCTCCAGTAATAGTAGAGTCTGGGATCCTGTACCCACCTCCAGTAATAGTAGAGTCTGGGATCCTGTACCCACCTCCAGTAATAGTAGAGTCTGAGATCCTATACCCACCTCCAGTAATAGTAGAGTCTGGGATCCTGTACCCACCTCCAGTAATAGTAGAGTCTGGGATCCTGTACCCACCTCCAGTAATAGTAGAGTCTGGGATCCTGTACCCATCTCCAGTAATAGTAGAGTCTGGGATCTTGTACCCACCTCCAGTAACAGTAGAGTCTGGGATCCTGTACCCACCTCCAGTAATAGTAGAGTCTGGGATCCTGTACCCACCTCCAGTAATAGTAGAGTCTGCGATCCTGTACCCACCTCCAGTAATAGTAGAGTCTGGGATCCTGTACCCACCTCCAGTAATAGTAGAGTCTGGGATCCTGTACCCACCTCCAGTAATAGTAGAGTCTGGGATCCTGTACCCACCTCCAGTAATAGTAGAGTCTGGGATCCTGTACCCACCTCCAGTAATAGTAGAGTCTGGGATCCTGTACCCACCTCCAGTAATAGTAGAGTCTGGGATCTTGTACCCACCTCCAGTAACAGTAGAGTCTGGGATCCTGTACCCACCTCCAGTAATAGTAGAGTCTGGGATCCTGTACCCACCTCCAGTAATAGTAGAGTCTGGGATCCTGTACCCACCTCCAGTAATAGTAGAGTCTGGGATCCTGTACCCACCTCCAGTAATAGTAGAGTCTGGGATCCTGTACCCACCTCCAGTAATAGTAGAGTCTGGGATCCTGTACCCACCTCCAGTAATAGTAGAGTCTGGGATCCTGTACCCACCTCCAGTAATAGTAGAGTCTGGGATCCTGTACCCACCTCCAGTAATAGTAGAGTCTGGGATCCTGTACCCACCTCCAGTAATAGTAGAGTCTAGGATCCTGTACCCACCTCCAGTAATAGTAGAGTCTGGGATCCTGTACCCACCTCCAGTAATAGTAGAGTCTGGGATCCTGTACCCACCTCCAGTAATAGTAGAGTCTGGGAACTTGTACCCACCTCCAGTAATAGTAGAGTCTGGGATCCTGTACCCACCTCCAGTAATAGTAGAGTCTGGGATCCTGTACCCACCTCCAGTAATAGTAGAGTCTGGGATCCTGTACCCACCTCCAGTAATAGTAGAGTCTGGGATCCTGTACCCACCTCCAGTAATAGTAGAGTCTGGGAACTTGTACCCACCTCCAGTGATAGTAGAGTCTGGGATCATGTACCACCTCCAGTAATAGTAGAGTCTGGGATCTTGTAGCCACCTCCAGTAATAGTAGAGTCTGGGACTTGTACCCACCTCCAGTAATAGTAGAGTCTGGGATCATGTACCCACCTCCAGTAATAGTAGTGTCTGGGATCTTGTAGCCACCTCCAGTAATAGTAGAGTCTGGGAACTTGTACCCACCTCCAGTGATAGTAGAGTCTGTGATCTTGTAGCCACCTCCAGTAATAGTAGAGTCTGTGATCTTGTACCCACCTCCAGTAATAGTAGAGTCTATGATCTTGTACCCACCTCCAGTAATAGTAGAGTCTGTGATCTTGTACCCACCTCCAGTAATAGTAGAGTCTGTGATCTTGTACCCACCTCCAGTAATAGTAGAGTCTGGGAACTTGTACCCACCTCCAGTGATAGTAGAGTCTGGGATCTTGTAGCCACCTCCAGTAATAGTAGAGTCTGGTATCTTGTACCCACCTCCAGTAACAGTAGAGTATGTGATCTTGTAGCCACCTCCAGTAATAGTAGAGTCTATTATCTTGTACCCACCTCCAGTGATAGTAGAGTCTGGGATCATGTACCCACCTCCAGTAATAGTAGAGCCTGTGATCTTGTAGCAACCTCCAGTAATAGTACAATCTGGGAACTTGTACTCACCTCCAGTGATAGTAGAGTCTGTGATCTTGTAGCCACCTCCAGTAATAGTAGTCTGTGATCTTGTAGCCATCTCCAGTAATAGTAGAGTATGTGATCTTGTAGCCACCTCCAGTAATAGTAGAGTCTGGGATCTTGTACCCACCTCCAGTAATAGTAGAGTCTGGGATCCTGTACCCACCTCCAGTAATAGTAGAGTCTGGGATCCTGTACCCACCTCCAGTAATAGTAGAGTCTGGGATCCTGTACCCATCTCCAGTAATAGTAGAGTCTGGGATCTTGTACCCACCTCCAGTAACAGTAGAGTCTGGGATCCTGTACCCACCTCCAGTAATAGTAGAGTCTGGGATCCTGTACCCACCTCCAGTAATAGTAGAGTCTGGGATCCTGTACCCACCTCCAGTAATAGTAGAGTCTGGGATCCTGTACCCACCTCCAGTAATAGTAGAGTCTGGATCCTGTACCCACCTCCAGTAATAGTAGAGTCTGGGATCCTGTACCCACCTCCAGTAATAGTAGAGTCTGGGATCATGTACCCACCTCCAGTAATAGTAGAGTCTGGGATCCAGTACCCACCTCCAGTAATAGTAGAGTCTGGGATCTTGTACCCACCTCCAGTAACAGTAGAGTCTGGGATCCTGTACCCACCTCCAGTAATAGTAGAGTCTGGGATCCTGTACCCACCTCCAGTAATAGTAGAGTCTGGGATCCTGTACCACCTCCAGTAATAGTAGAGTCTGGGATCCTGTACCCACCTCCAGTAATAGTAGAGTCTGGGATCCTGTACCCACCTCCAGTAATAGTAGAGTCTGGGAACTTGTACCCACCTCCAGTGATAGTAGAGTCTGGGATCATGTACCCACCTCCAGTAATAGTAGAGTCTGGGATCTTGTAGCCACCTCCAGTAATAGTAGAGTCTGGGAACTTGTACCCACCTCCAGTAATAGTAGAGTCTGGGATCATGTACCCACCTCCAGTAATAGTAGTGTCTGGGATCTTGTAGCCACCTCCAGTAATAGTAGAGTCTGGAAACTTGTACCCACCTCCAGTGATAGTAGAGTCTGTGATCTTGTAGCCACCTCCAGTAATAGTAGAGTCTGTGATCTTGTACCCACCTCCAGTAATAGTAGAGTCTATGATCTTGTACCCACCTCCAGTAATAGTAGAGTCTGTGATCTTGTACCCACCTCCAGTAATAGTAGAGTCTGTGATCTTGTACCCACCTCCAGTAATAGTAGAGTCTGGGACTTGTACCCACCTCCAGTGATAGTAGAGTCTGTGATCTTGTAGCCACCTCCAGTAATAGTAGAGTCTGGTATCTTGTACCCACCTCCAGTAACAGTAGAGTATGTGATCTTGTAGCCACCTCCAGTAATAGTAGAGTCTATTATCTTGTACCCACCTCCAGTAATAGTAGAGTCTGGGATCATGTACCCACCTCCAGTAATAGTAGAGCCTGTGATCTTGTAGCAACCTCCAGTAATAGTACAATCTGGGAACTTGTACTCACCTCCAGTGATAGTAGAGTCTGTGATCTTGTAGCCACCTCCAGTAATAGTAGTCTGTGATCTTGTAGCCATCTCCAGTAATAGTAGAGTATGTGATCTTGTAGCCACCTCCAGTAATAGTAGAGTCTGGGATCTTGTACCCACCTCCAGTAATAGTAGAGTCTGGGATCTTGTAGCCACCTCCAGTAATAGTAGAGCCTGGGATCTTGGAGCCACCTCCAGTAATAGTAGAGTCTGGGATCTTGTAGCCACCTCCAGTAATAGTAGAGTCTGGGATCTTGTACCCACCTCCAGTAATAGTAGAGTCTGGTATCTTGTAGCAACCTCCAGTAATAGTAGAGTCTGTGATCTTGTAGCCACCTCCAGTAATAGTAGAGTCTGGGATCTTGTAGCCATCTCCAGTAATAGTAGAGTCTGAGATCTTGTAGTCATCTCCAGTAATAGTAGAGTCTGAGATCTTGTAGCCATCTCCAGTAATAGTAGAGTCTGTGATCTTGTAGCCATCTCCAGTAATAGTAGAGTCTGAGATCTTGTAGCCATCTCCAGTAATAGTAGAGTCTGTGATCTTATAGCCATCTCCAGTAATAGTAGAGTCTGAGATCTTGTAGCCATCTCCAGTAATAGTAGAGTCTGGTATCTTGTAGCCACCTCCAGTAATAGTAGAGTCTGGGATCTTGTACCCACCTCCAGTAATAGTAGAGTCTGTGATCTTGTACCCACCTCCAGTAATAGTAGAGTCTGTGATCTTGTACCTACCTCCAGTGATAATAGAGTATGGTATCTTGTACCCACCTCCAGTAATAATAGAGTCTGGGATCATGTACCCACCTCCAGTAATAGTAGAGTATGTGATCTTGTAGCCACCTCCAGTAATAGTAGAATCTGGGATCTTGTACTCACCTCCAGTGATAGTAGAGTCTGGGATCTTGTACCCACCTCCGGTAATAGTAGAGTCTGTGATCTTGTACCCACCTCCAGTAATAGTAGTCTGTGATCTTGTAGCCACCTCCAGTAATAGTAGAGTCTGGGATCTTGTAGCCACCTCCAGTAATAGTAGTGTCTGGGATCGTGCAGTCACCTCCAGTAATAGTAGAGTCTAGGATCTTGTAGCCACCTCCAGTAATAGTAGAGTCTGGGATCGTGTAGCCACCTCCAGTAATAGTAGAGTCTGTGATCTTGTAGCCACCTCCAGTAATAGTAGAGTCTGTGATCTTGTAGCCACCTCCAGTAATAGTAGAGTCTGAGATCTTGTAGCCATCTCCAGTAATAGTAGAGTCTGGGATCTTGTAGCCACCTCCAGTAATAGTAGAGTCTGGGATCTTGTAGCCACCTCCAGTAATAGTAGAGTCTGGGATCTTGTAGCCACCTCCAGTAATAGTAGAGTCTGGGATATTGTACCCACCTCCAGTAATAGTAGAGTCTGGGATCCTGTACCCACCTCCAGTAATAGTAGAGTCTGGGATCTTGTACCCACCTCCAGTAATAGTAGAGTCTGGGATCTTGTACCCACCTCCAGTAATAGTAGAGTTTGGGATCATGTACCCACCTCCAGTAATAGTAGAGTCTGGGATCTTGTACCCACCTCCAGTAATAGTAGAGTCTGTGATCTTGTACCCACCTCCAGTAATAGTAGAGTCTGGGATCTTGTACCCACCTCCAGTAATAGTAGAGTCTGGGATCTTGTACCCACCTCCAGTAATAGTAGAGTCTGGGATCTTGTAGACACCTCCAGTAATAGTAGAGTCTGGGATCTTGTACCCACCTCCAGTAATAGTAGAGTCTGGGATCCTGTACCCACCTCCAGTAATAGTAGAGTCTGGGATCTTGTACCCACCTCCAGTAATAGTAGAGTCTGGGATCTTGTACCCACCTCCAGTAATAGTAGAGTCTGGGATCTTGTACCCACCTCCAGTAATAGTAGAGTCTGGTATCTTGTAGCAACCTCCAGTAATAGTAGAGTCTGTGATCTTGTAGCCACCTCCAGTAATAGTAGAGTCTGGGATCTTGTAGCCATCTCCAGTAATAGTAGAGTCTGAGATCTTGTAGTCATCTCCAGTAATAGTAGAGTCTGAGATCTTGTAGCCATCTCCAGTAATAGTAGAGTCTGTGATCTTGTAGCCATCTCCAGTAATAGTAGAGTCTGAGATCTTGTAGCCATCTCCAGTAATAGTAGAGTCTGTGATCTTGTAGCCATCTCCAGTAATAGTAGAGTCTGAGATCTTGTAGCCATCTCCAGTAATAGTAGAGTCTGGTATCTTGTAGCCACCTCCAGTAATAGTAGAGTCTGGGATCATGTACCCACCTCCAGTAATAGTAGAGTCTGTGATCTTGTAGCCACCTCCAGTAATAGTAGAGTCTGGGATCTTGTAGCCATCTCCAGTAATAGTAGAGTCTGAGATCTTGTAGTCATATCCAGTAATAGTAGAGTCTGAGATCTTGTAGCCATCTCCAGTAATAGTAGAGTCTGTGATCTTGTAGCCATCTCCAGTAATAGTAGAGTCTGAGATCTTGTAGCCATCTCCAGTAATAGTAGAGTCTGTGATCTTATAGCCATCTCCAGTAATAGTAGAGTCTGAGATCTTGTAGCCATCTCCAGTAATAGTAGAGTCTGGTATCTTGTAGCCACCTCCAGTAATAGTAGAGTCTGGGATCTTGTACCCACCTCCAGTAATAGTAGAGTCTGTGATCTTGTACCCACCTCCAGTAATAGTAGAGTCTGTGATCTTGTACCTACCTCCAGTGATAATAGAGTCTGGTATCTTGTACCCACCTCCAGTAATAGTAGAGTCTGGGATCATGTACCCACCTCCAGTAATAGTAGAGTATGTGATCTTGTAGCCACCTCCAGTAATAGTAGAATCTGGGATCTTGTACTCACCTCCAGTGATAGTAGAGTCTGGGATCTTGTACCCACCTCCAGTAATAGTAGAGTCTGTGATCTTGTACCCACCTCCAGTAATAGTAGTCTGTGATCTTGTAGCCAACTCCAGTAATAGTAGAGTCTGTGATCTTGTAGCCACCTCCAGTAATAGTAGAGTCTGGGATCGTGCAGTCACCTCCAGTAATAGTAGAGTCTGGGATCTTGTAGCCACCTCCAGTAATAGTAGAGTCTGGGATCGTGTAGCCACCTCCAGTAATAGTAGAGTCTGGGATCTTGTAGCCACCTCCAGTAATAGTAGAGTCTGGGATCTTGTAGCCACCTCCAGTAATAGTAGAGTCTGAGATCTTGTAGCCACCTCCAGTAATAGTAGAGTCTGGGATCTTGTAGCCACCTCCAGTAATAGTAGAGTCTGGGATCTTGTACCCACCTCCATTAATAGTAGAGTCTGGGATCATGTACCCACCTCCAGTAATAGTAGAGTCTGGGATCTTGTACCCACCTCCAGTAATAGTAGAGTCTGGATCTTGTAGCCATCTCCAGTAATAGTAGAGTCTGGGATCTTGTACCCACCTCCAGTAATAGTAGAGTCTGGGATCTTGTACCCATCTCCAGTAATAGTAGAGTCTGGGATCTTGTAGCCATCTCCAGTAATAGTAGAGTCTGGGATCTTGTAGCCATCTCCAGTAATAGTAGAGTCTGGGATCTTGTAGACATCTCCAGTAATAGTAGAGTCTGGGATCTTGTACCCACCTCCAGTAATAGTAGAGTCTGGGATCTTGTACCCACCTCCAGTAATAGTAGAGTCTGGGATCTTGTACCCACCTCCAGTAATAGTAGAGTCTGGAATCTTGTACCCACCTCCAGTAATAGTAGAGTTTGGGATCTTGTAGCCATCTCCAGTAATAGTAGAGTCTGGGATCTTGTAGCCACCTCCAGTAATAGTAGAGTCTGAGATCTTGTACCCACCTCCAGTAATAGTAGAGTCTGGGATCTTGTACCCACCTCCAGTAATAGTAGAGTCTGGGAACTTGTACCCACCTCCAGTGATAGTAGAGTCTGTGATCTTGTACCCACCTCCAGTAATAGTAGAGTCTGGTATCTTGTACCCACCTCCAGTAATAGTAGAGTTTGGGATCTGTACCCACCTCCAGTAATAGTAGAGTCTGGGATCTTGTAGCCACCTCCAGTAATAGTAGAGTCTGGGATCCTGTACCCACCTCCAGTAATAGTAGAGTCTGTGATCTTGTACCCACCTCCAGTAATAGTAGAGTCTGGGATCTTGTACCCACCTCCAGTGATAGTAGAGTCTGTGATCTTGTACCCACCTCCAGTAATAGTAGAGTCTGGTATCTTGTACCCACCTCCAGTAATAGTAGAGTCTGTGATCTTGTAGCCACCTCCAGTAATAGTAGAGTCTATTATCTTGTACCCACCTCCAGTGATAGTAGAGTCTGGGATCATGTACACACCTCCAGTAATAGTAGAGCCTGTGATCTCGTAGCAACCTCCAGTAATAGTACAATCTGGGAACTTGTACTCACCTCCAGTGATAGTAGAGTCTGTGATCTTGTAGCAACCTCCAGTAATAGTAGAGTCTGTGATCTTGTAGCAACCTCCAGTAATAGTAGAGTCTGTGATCTTGTAGCCATCTCCAGTAATAGTAGAGTATGTGATCTTGTACCCACCTCCAGTAATAGTAGAGTCTGGGATCTTGTACCCACCTCCAGTAATAGTAGAGTCTGTGATCTTGTAGCCATCTCCAGTAATAGTAGAGTCTGTGATCTTGTACCTACCTCCAGTGATAATAGAGTCTGGTATCTTGTACCCACCTCCAGTAATAGTAGAGTCTGGGATCATGTACCCACCTCCAGTAATAGTAGAGTATGTGATCTTGTAGCCACCTCCAGTAATAGTAGAATCTGGGATCTTGTACTCACCTCCAGTGATAGTAGAGTCTGGGATCTTGTAGCCACCTCCAGTAATAGTAGAGTCTGGGATCTTGTAGCCACCTCCAGTAATAGTAGAGTCTGGGATCTTGTACCCACCTCCAGTAATAGTAGAGTCTGGGATCTTGTACCCACCTCCAGTAATAGTAGAGTCTGGGATCTTGTAGCCACCTCCAGTAATAGTAGAGTCTGGGATCTTGTAGCCACCTCCAGTAATAGTAGAGTCTGAGATCTTGTAGCCATCACCAGTAATAGTAGAGTCTGGGATCTTGTAGCCACCTCCAGTAATAGTAGAGTCTGAGATCTTGTAGCCACCTCCAGTAATAGTAGAGTCTGGGATCTTGTAGCCACCTCCAGTAATAGTAGAGTCTGAGATCTTGTAGCCATCTCCAGTAATAGTAGAGTCTGGGATCTTGTAGCCACCTCCAGTAATAGTAGAGTCTGGGATCTTGTAACCACCTCCAGTAATAGTAGAGTCTGGGATCTTGTAGCCACCTCCAGTAATAGTAGAGTCTGGGATATTGTACCCACCTCCAGTAATAGTAGAGTCTGGGATCCTGTACCCACCTCCAGTAATAGTAGAGTCTGGGATCTTGTACCCACCTCCAGTAATAGTAGAGTCTGGGATCTTGTACCCACCTCCAGTAATAGTAGAGTTTGGGATCTTGTACCCACCTCCAGTAATAGTAGAGTCTGGATCTTGTACCCACCTCCAGTAATAGTAGAGTCTGTGATCTAGTACCCACCTCCAGTAATAGTAGAGTCTGGGATCTTGTACCCACCTCCAGTAATAGTAGAGTCTGGGATCTTGTACCCACCTCCAGTAATAGTAGAGTCTGGTGATCTTGTAGCCACCTCCAGTAATAGTAGAGTCTGGGATCGTGCAGTCACCTCCAGTAATAGTAGAGTCTGGGATCGTGTAGCCACCTCCAGTAATAGTAGAGTCTGGGATCTTGTAGCCACCTCCAGTAATAGTAGAGTCTGGGATCATGTACACACCTCCAGTAATAGTAGAGTCTGTGATCTTGTAGCCACCTCCAGTAATAGTAGAGTCTGGGATCTTGTAGCCACCTCCAGTAATAGTAGAGTCTGAGATCTTGTAGCCACCTCCAGTAATAGTAGAGTCTGAGATCTTGTAGCCACCTCCAGTAATAGTAGAGTCTGTGATCTTGTAGCCATCTCCAGTAATAGTAGAGTCTGAGATCTTGTAGCCATCTCCAGTAATAGTAGAGTCTGTGATCTTGTAGCCACCTCCAGTAATAGTAGAGTCTGAGATCTTGTAGCCATCTCCAGTAATAGTAGAGTCTGGTATCTTGTAGCCACCTCCAGTAATAGTAGAGTCTGGGATCTTGTACCCACCTCCAGTAATAGTAGAGTCTGTGATCTTGTACCCACCTCCAGTAATAGTAGAGTCTGTGATCTTGTACCACCTCCAGTAATAGTAGAGTCTGGTATCTTGTACCCACCTCCAGTAATAGTAGAGTCTGGGATCTTGTACCCACCTCCAGTAATAGTAGAGTATGTGATCTTGTAGCCACCTCCAGTAATAGTAGAGTCTGGGATCTTGTACTCACCTCCAGTAATAGTAGAGTCTGGGATCTTGTACCACCTCCAGTAATAGTAGAGTCTGTGATCTTGTACCCACCTCCAGTAATAGTAGTCTGTGATCTTGTAGCCACCTCCAGTAATAGTAGAGTCTGGGATCTTGTAGTCACCTCCAGTAATAGTAGAGTCTGGGATCTTGTAGCCACCTCCAGTAATAGTAGAGTCTGGGATCTTGTAGCCACCTCCAGTAATAGTAGAGTCTGGGATCTTGTAGCCACCTCCAGTAATAGTAGAGTCTGGGATCTTGTAGCCACCTCCAGTAATAGTAGAGTCTGAGATCTTGTAGCCACCTCCAGTAATAGTAGAGTCTGGGATCTTGTAGCCACCTCCAGTAATAGTAGAGTCTGGGATCTTGTACCCACCTCCAGTAATAGTAGAGTCTGGGATCTTGTACCCACCTCCAGTAATAGTAGAGTCTGGGATCTTGTACCCACCTCCAGTAATAGTAGAGTCTGGGATCTTGTAGCCATCTCCAGTAATAGTAGAGTCTGGGATCTTGTACCCACCTCCAGTAATAGTAGAGTCTGGGATCTTGTACCCATCTCCAGTAATAGTAGAGTCTGGGATCTTGTAGCCATCTCCAGTAATAGTAGAGTCTGGGATCTTGTAGCAACCTCCAGTAATAGTAGAGTCTGGGATCTTGTACCCACCTCCAGTAATAGTAGAGTCTGGGATCTTGTACCCACCTCCAGTAATAGTAGAGTCTGGGATCTTGTAGCCACCTCCAGTAATAGTAGAGTCTGGGATCTTGTACCCACCTCCAGTAATAGTAGAGTCTGGATCTTGTACCCACCTCCAGTAATAGTAGAGTCTGGGATCTTGTACCCACCTCCAGTAATAGTAGAGTCTGTGATCTTGTACCCACCTCCAGTAATAGTAGAGTCTGGTATCTTGTACCCACCTCCAGTAATAGTAGAGTCTGTGATCTTGTAGCCACCTCCAGTAATAGTAGAGTCTGGGATCTTGTACCCACCTCCAGTAATAGTAGAGTCTGGGATCTTGTACCACCTCCAGTAATAGTAGAGTCTGTGATCTTGTAGCCACCTCCAGTAATAGTACAATCTGGGATCTTGTACTCACCTCCAGTGATAGTAGAGTCTGTGATCTTGTAGCCACCTCCAGTAATAGTAGAGTCTGTGATCTTGTAGCCACCTCCAGTAATAGTAGAGTCTGTGATCTTGTAGCCACCTCCAGTAATAGTAGAGTCTGTGATCTTGTACCCACCTCCAGTAATAGTAGAGTCTGGGATCTTGTACCCACCTCCAGTAATAGTAGAGTCTGTGATCTTGTAGCCATCTCCAGTAATAGTAGAGTCTGTGATCTTGTACCACCTCCAGTAATAGTAGAGTCTGGTATCTTGTACCCACCTCCAGTAATAGTAGAGTCTGGGATCATGTACCCACCTCCAGTAATAGTAGAGTCTGTGATCTTGTAGCCACCTCCAGTAATAGTAGAGTCTGGGATCTTGTACCACCTCCAGTGATAGTAGAGTCTGGGATCTTGTAGCCACCTCCAGTAATAGTAGAGTCTGGGATCTTGTAGCCACCTCCAGTAATAGTAGAGTCTGGGATCTTGTACCCACCTCCAGTAATAGTAGAGTCTGGGATCTTGTACCCACCTCCAGTAATAGTAGAGTCTGGGATCTTGTAGCCACCTCCAGTAATAGTAGAGTCTGGGATCTTGTAGCCACCTCCAGTAATAGTAGAGTCTGAGATCTTGTAGCCATCTCCAGTAATAGTAGAGTCTGTGATCTTGTAGCCACCTCCAGTAATAGTAGAGTCTGAGATCTTGTAGCCACCTCCAGTAATAGTAGAGTCTGGGATCTTGTAGCCACCTCCAGTAATAGTAGAGTCTGAGATCTTGTAGCCATCTCCAGTAATAGTAGAGTCTGGGATCTTGTAGCCACATCCAGTAATAGTAGAGTCTGGGATCTTGTAACCACCTCCAGTAATAGTAGAGTCTGGGATCTTGTAGCCACCTCCAGTAATAGTAGAGTCTGGGATCTTGTACCCACCTCCAGTAATAGTAGAGTCTGGGATCCTGTACCCACCTCCAGTAATAGTAGAGTCTGGGATCTTGTACCCACCTCCAGTAATAGTAGAGTCTGGGATCTTGTACCCACCTCCAGTAATAGTAGAGTTTGGGATCTTGTACCACCTCCAGTAATAGTAGAGTCTGGGATCTTGTACCCACCTCCAGTAATAGTAGAGTCTGTGATCTTGTACCCACCTCCAGTAATAGTAGAGTCTGGGATCTTGTACCCACCTCCAGTAATAGTAGAGTCTGGGATCTTGTACCCACCTCCAGTAATAGTAGAGTCTGTGATCTTGTAGCCACCTCCAGTAATAGTAGAGTCTGGGATCGTGTAGCCACCTCCAGTAATAGTAGAGTCTGGGATCTTGTAGCCACCTCCAGTAATAGTAGAGTCTGGGATCTTGTAGCCACCTCCAGTAATAGTAGAGTCTGGGATCATGTACACACCTCCAGTAATAGTAGAGTCTGTGATCTTGTAGCCACCTCCAGTAATAGTAGAGTCTGGGATCTTGTAGCCATCTCCAGTAATAGTAGAGTCTGAGATCTTGTAGTCACCTCCAGTAATAGTAGAGTCTGAGATCTTGTAGCCACCTCCAGTAATAGTAGAGTCTGTGATCTTGTAGCCATCTCCAGTAATAGTAGAGTCTGAGATCTTGTAGCCACCTCCAGTAATAGTAGAGTCTGTGATCTTGTAGCCATCTCCAGTAATAGTAGAGTCTGAGATCTTGTAGCCACCTCCAGTAATAGTAGAGTCTGGTATCTTGTAGCCACCTCCAGTAATAGTAGAGTCTGGGATCTTGTACCCACCTCCAGTAATAGTAGAGTCTGTGATCTTGTACCCACCTCCAGTAATAGTAGAGTCTGTGATCTTGTACCTACCTCCAGTAATAGTAGAGTCTGGTATCTTGTACCCACCTCCAGTAATAGTAGAGTCTGGGATCTTGTACCCACCTCCAGTAATAGTAGAGTATGTGATCTTGTAGCCACCTCCAGTAATAGTAGAGTCTGGGATCTTGTACTCACCTCCAGTAATAGTAGAGTCTGGGATCTTGTACCCACCTCCAGTAATAGTAGAGTCTGTGATCTTGTACCCACCTCCAGTAATAGTAGTCTGTGATCTTGTAGCCACCTCCAGTAATAGTAGAGTCTGGGATCGTGTAGTCACCTCCAGTAATAGTAGAGTCTGGGATCTTGTAGCCACCTCCAGTAATAGTAGAGTCTGGGATCGTGTAGCCACCTCCAGTAATAGTAGAGTCTGGGATCTTGTAGCCACCTCCAGTAATAGTAGAGTCTGGGATCTTGTAGCCACCTCCAGTAATAGTAGAGTCTGAGATCTTGTAGCCACCTCCAGTAATAGTAGAGTCTGGGATCTTGTAGCCACCTCCAGTAATAGTAGAGTCTGGGATCTTGTACCCACCTCCAGTAATAGTAGAGTCTGGGATCTTGTACCCACCTCCAGTAATAGTAGAGTCTGGGATCTTGTACCCACCTCCAGTAATAGTAGAGTCTGGGATCTTGTAGCCACCTCCAGTAATAGTAGAGTCTGGGATCTTGTACCCACCTCCAGTAATAGTAGAGTCTGGGATCTTGTACCCATCTCCAGTAATAGTAGAGTCTGGGATCTTGTAGCCATCTCCAGTAATAGTAGAGTCTGGGATCTTGTAGCCACCTCCAGTAATAGTAGAGTCTGGGATCTTGTAGCCATCTCCAGTAATAGTAGAGTCTGGGATCTTGTACCCACCTCCAGTAATAGTAGAGTCTGGGATCTTGTACCCACCTCCAGTAATAGTAGAGTCTGGGATCTTGTACCCACCTCCAGTAATAGTAGAGTCTGGAATCTTGTACCCACCTCCAGTAATAGTAGAGTTTGGGATCTTGTAGCCATCTCCAGTAATAGTAGAGTCTGGATCTTGTAGCCACCTCCAGTAATAGTAGAGTCTGAGATCTTGTACCCACCTCCAGTAATAGTAGAGTCTGGGATCTTGTACCCACCTCCAGTAATAGTAGAGTCTGGGATCTTGTACCCACCTCCAGTGATAGTAGAGTCTGTGATCTTGTACCACCTCCAGTAATAGTAGAGTCTGGTATCTTGTACCCACCTCCAGTAATAGTAGAGTCTGGGATCTTGTACCCACCTCCAGTAATAGTAGAGTCTGGATCTTGTAGCCACCTCCAGTAATAGTAGAGTCTGGGATCCTGTACCCACCTCCAGTAATAGTAGAGTCTGTGATCTTGTACCCACCTCCAGTAATAGTAGAGTCTGGGATCTTGTACCCACCTCCAGTGATAGTAGAGTCTGTGATCTTGTACCCACCTCCAGTAATAGTAGAGTCTGGTATCTTGTACCCACCTCCAGTAATAGTAGAGTCTGTGATCTTGTAGCCACCTCCAGTAATAGTAGAGTCTATTATCTTGTACCCACCTCCAGTAATAGTAGAGTCTGGGATCATTGTACACCACCTCCAGTAATAGTAGAGCTGTGATCTCGTAGCACCTCCAGTAATAGTAGATCTGGGATCTTGTACTCACCTCCAGTGATAGTAGAGTCTGTGATCTTGTAGCAACCTCCAGTAATAGTAGAGTCTGTGATCTTGTAGCACCTCCAGTAATAGTAGAGTCTGTGATCTTGTAGCCATCTCCAGTAATAGTAGAGTCTGTGATCTTGTACCCACCTCCAGTAATAGTAGAGTCTGGGATCTTGTACCCACCTCCAGTAATAGTAGAGTCTGTGATCTTGTAGCCATCTCCAGTAATAGTAGAGTCTGTGATCTTGTACCTACCTCCAGTGATAGTAGAGTCTGGTATCTTGTACCCACCTCCAGTAATAGTAGAGTCTGGGATCATGTACCCACCTCCAGTAATAGTAGAGTATGTGATCTTGTAGCCACCTCCAGTAATAGTAGAATCTGGGATCTTGTACTCACCTCCAGTGATAGTAGAGTCTGGGATCTTGTAGCCACCTCCAGTAATAGTAGAGTCTGGGATCTTGTAGCCACCTCCAGTAATAGTAGAGTCTGGGATCTTGTACCACCTCCAGTAATAGTAGAGTCTGGGATCTTGTACCCACCTCCAGTAATAGTAGAGTCTGGGATCTTGTAGCCACCTCCAGTAATAGTAGAGTCTGGGATCTTGTAGCCACCTCCAGTAATAGTAGAGTCTGAGATCTTGTAGCCATCACCAGTAATAGTAGAGTCTGGGATCTTGTAGCCACCTCCAGTAATAGTAGAGTCTGAGATCTTGTAGCCACCTCCAGTAATAGTAGAGTCTGGGATCTTGTAGCCACCTCCAGTAATAGTAGAGTCTGAGATCTTGTAGCCATCTCCAGTAATAGTAGAGTCTGGGATCTTGTAGCCACCTCCAGTAATAGTAGAGTCTGGGATCTTGTAGCCACCTCCAGTAATAGTAGAGTCTGGGATCTTGTAGCCACCTCCAGTAATAGTAGAGTCTGGGATATTGTACCCACCTCCAGTAATAGTAGAGTCTGGGATCCTGTACCACCTCCAGTAATAGTAGAGTCTGGGATCTTGTACCCACCTCCAGTAATAGTAGAGTCTGGGATCCTGTACCCACCTCCAGTAATAGTAGAGTTTGGGATCTTGTACCCACCTCCAGTAATAGTAGAGTCTGGGATCTTGTACCCACCTCCAGTAATAGTAGAGTCTGTGATCTTGTACCCACCTCCAGTAATAGTAGAGTCTGGGATCTTGTACCCACCTCCAGTAATAGTAGAGTCTGGGATCTTGTACCCACCTCCAGTAATAGTAGAGTCTGGGATCTTGTAGCCACCTCCAGTAATAGTAGAGTCTGGGATCTTGTACCCACCTCCAGTAATAGTAGAGTCTGGGATCCTGTACCCACCTCCAGTAATAGTAGAGTCTGGGATCTTGTACCCACCTCCAGTAATAGTAGAGTCTGGGATCCTGTACCCACCTCCAGTAATAGTAGAGTCTGGGATCCTGTACCCACCTCCAGTAATAGTAGAGTCTGTGATCTTGTACCCACCTCCAGTAATAGTAGAGTCTGGGATCTTGTACCCACCTCCAGTAATAGTAGAGTCTGTGATCTTGTACCCACCTCCAGTAATAGTAGAGTCTGGGATCCTGTACCCACCTCCAGTAATAGTAGAGTCTGTGATCTTGTACCCACCTCCAGTAATAGTAGAGTCTGTGATCTTGTACCCACCTCCAGTAATAGTAGAGTCTGTGATCTTGTACCCACCTCCAGTAATAGTAGAGTCTGTGATCTTGTAGCACCTCCAGTAATAGTAGAGTCTGTGATCTTGTAGCCACCTCCAGTAATAGTAGTCTGTGATCTTGTAGCCACCTCCAGTAATAGTAGAGTCTGTGATCTTGTAGCCACCTCCAGTAATAGTAGAGTCTGGGATCTTGTAGCCACCTCCAGTAATAGTAGAGTCTGGGATCTTGTAGCCACCTCCAGTAATAGTAGAGCCTGGGATCTTGTAGCCACCTCCAGTAATAGTAGAGTCTGTGATCTTGTAGCCACCTCCAGTAATAGTAGAGTCTGAGATCTTGTAGTCATCTCCAGTAATAGTAGAGTCTGAGATCTTGTAGCCATCTCCAGTAATAGTAGAGTCTGTGATCTTGTAGCCACCTCCAGTAATAGTAGAGTCTGAGATCTTGTAGTCATCTCCAGTAATAGTAGAGTCTGAGATCTTGTAGCCATCTCCAGTAATAGTAGAGTCTGTGATCTTGTAGCCATCTCCAGTAATAGTAAGAGTCTGAGATCTTGTAGCCATCTCCAGTAATAGTAGAGTCTGTGATCTTGTAGCCACCTCCAGTAATAGTAGAGTCTGAGATCTTGTAGCCATCTCCAGTAATAGTAGAGTCTGAGATCATGTACCCACCTCCAGTAATAGTAGAGTATGTGATCTTGTAGCCACCTCCAGTAATAGTAGAGTCTGGGATCTTGTAGCCACCTCCAGTAATAGTAGAGTCTGGGATCTTGTACCACCTCCAGTAATAGTAGAGTCTGAGATCATGTACCCACCTCCAGTAATAGTAGAGTCTGTGATCTTGTAGCCACCTCCAGTAATAGTAGAGTCTGGGATCTTGTACCCACCTCCAGTAATAGTAGAGTCTGGATCTTGTACCCACCTCCAGTAATAGTAGAGTCTGGATCTTGTACCCACCTCCAGTAATAGTAGAGTCTGGGATCTTGTACCCACCTCCAGTAATAGTAGAGTCTGGGATCATGTACCACCTCCAGTAATAGTAGAGTCTGGGATCTTGTACCCACCTCCAGTAATAGTAGAGTCTGGTATCTTGTAGCCACCTCCAGTAATAGTAGAGTCTGTGATCTTGTAGCCACCTCCAGTAATAGTAGAGTCTGGGATCTTGTAGCCATCTCCAGTAATAGTAGAGTCTGAGATCTTGTAGTCACCTCCAGTAATAGTAGAGTCTGAGATCTTGTAGCCATCTCCAGTAATAGTAGAGTCTGTGATCTTGTAGCCATCTCCAGTAATAGTAGAGTCTGAGATCTTGTAGCCACCTCCAGTAATAGTAGAGTCTGTGATCTTGTAGCCATCTCCAGTAATAGTAGAGTCTGAGATCTTGTAGCCATCTCCAGTAATAGTAGAGTCTGGTATCTTGTAGCCACCTCCAGTAATAGTAGAGTCTGGGATCTTGTACCCACCTCCAGTAATAGTAGAGTCTGTGATCTTGTAGCCACCTCCAGTAATAGTAGAGTCTGGGATCTTGTACTCACCTCCAGTGATAGTAGAGTCTGGGATCTTGTAGCCACCTCCAGTAATAGTAGAGTCTGGGATCTTGTAGCCACCTCCAGTAATAGTAGAGTCTGAGATCTTGTAGCCATCTCCAGTAATAGTAGAGTCTTGGATCTTGTAGTCACCTCCAGTAATAGTAGAGTCTGAGATCTTGTAGCCACCTCCAGTAATAGTAGAGTCTGTGATCTTGTACCACCTCCAGTAATAGTAGAGTCTGGTATCTTGTACCCACCTCCAGTAATAGTAGAGTCTGGGATCTTGTACCCACCTCCAGTAATAGTAGAGTCTGTGATCTTGTAGCCACCTCCAGTAATAGTAGAGTCTGGGATCTTGTACCACCTCCAGTAATAGTAGAGTCTGGGATCTTGTAGCCACCTCCAGTAATAGTAGAGTCTGGGATCTTGTAGCCACCTCCAGTAATAGTAGAGTCTGAGATCTTGTAGCCACCTCCCGTAATAGTAGAGTCTTGGATCTTGTAGCCACCTCCAGTAATAGTAGAGTCTGAGATCTTGTAGCCACCTCCAGTAATAGTAGAGTCTGGGATCTTGTAGCCACCTCCAGTAATAGTAGAGTCTGTGATCTTGTAGCCACCTCCAGTAATAGTAGAGTCTGGGATCTTGTAGCCACCTCCAGTAATAGTAGAGTCTGGGATCTTGTAGCCACCTCCAGTAATAGTAGAGTCTGGATCTTGTAGCCACCTCCAGTAATAGTAGAGTCTGGGATCTTGTACCCACCTCCAGTAATAGTAGAGTCTGGGATCCTGTACCCACCTCCAGTAATAGTAGAGTCTGGGATCTTGTACCCACCTCCAGTAATAGTAGAGTCTGGGATCTTGTACCCACCTCCAGTAATAGTAGAGTCTGGGATCTTGTACCCACCTCCAGTAATAGTAGAGTCTGGGATCTTGTACCCACCTCCAGTAATAGTAGAGTCTGTGATCTTGTACCCACCTCCAGTAATAGTAGAGTCTGGGATCTTGTACCCACCTCCAGTAATAGTAGAGTCTGGGATCTTGTACCCACCTCCAGTAATAGTAGAGTCTGGGATCTTGTAGCCACCTCCAGTAATAGTAGAGTCTGGGATCTTGTACCCACCTCCAGTAATAGTAGAGTCTGGGATCCTGTACCCACCTCCAGTAATAGTAGAGTCTGGGATCTTGTACCCACCTCCAGTAATAGTAGAGTCTGGGATCCTGTACCCACCTCCAGTAATAGTAGAGTCTGGGATCTTGTAGCCACCTCCAGTAATAGTAGAGTCTGAGATCTTGTAGCCACCTCCAGTAATAGTAGAGTCTAGTATCTTGTAGCCACCTCCAGTAATAGTAGAGTCTGGGATCTTGTAGCCACCTCCAGTAATAGTAGAGTCTGGGATCTTGTAGCCACCTCCAGTAATAGTAGAGTCTGGGATCTTGTACCCACCTCCAGTAATAGTAGAGTCTGGGATCCTGTACCCACCTCCAGTAATAGTAGAGTCTGGGATCTTGTACCCACCTCCAGTAATAGTAGAGTCTGGGATCTTGTACCCACCTCCAGTAATAGTAGAGTCTGGGATCTTGTACCCACCTCCAGTAATAGTAGAGTCTGGTATCTTGTAGCACCTCCAGTAATAGTAGAGTCTGGGATCTTGTAGCCACCTCCAGTAATAGTAGAGTCTGGGATCTTGTAGCCATCTCCAGTAATAGTAGAGTCTGAGATCTTGTAGTCATCTCCAGTAATAGTAGAGTCTGAGATCTTGTAGCCACCTCCAGTAATAGTAGAGTCTGTGATCTTGTAGCCATCTCCAGTAATAGTAGAGTCTGAGATCTTGTAGCCATCTCCAGTAATAGTAGAGTCTGTGATCTTGTAGCCACCTCCAGTAATAGTAGAGTCTGTGATCTTGTACCTACCTCCAGTAATAATAGAGTCTGGAATCTTGTACCCACCTCCAGTAATAGTAGAGTCTGGGATCATGTACCCACCTCCAGTAATAGTAGAGTATGGATCTTGTAGCCACCTCCAGTAATTGTAGAGTCTGGGATCTTGTACCACCTCCAGTAATAGTAGAGTCTGGGATCTTGTAGCCACCTCCAGTAATAGTAGAGTCTGGGATCTTGTAGCCACATCCAGTAATAATAGAGTCTGGGATCTTGTACCACCTCCAGTAATAGTAGAGTCTGGGATCTTGTACCCACCTCCAGTAATAGTAGAGTCTGGGATCTTGTAGCCACCTCCAGTAATAGTAGAGTCTGGGATCTTGTAGCCATCTCCAGTAATAGTAGAGTCTGGATCTTGTAGCCACCTCCAGTAATAGTAGAGTCTGGGATCTTGTACCCACCTCCAGTAATAGTAGAGTCTGGGATCTTGTACCCACCTCCAGTAATAGTAGAGTCTGGGATATTGTACCCACCTCCAGTAATAGTAGAGTCTGGGATCCTGTACCCACCTCCTAGTAGAGTCTGTGATCTTGTACCCACCTCCAGTAATAGTAGAGTCTGGGATCTTGTACCCACCTCCAGTAATAGTAGAGTCTGGGATCTTGTACCCACCTCCAGTAATAGTAGAGTCTGGATCTTGTAGCCACCTCCAGTAATAGTAGAGTCTGGGATCTTGTACCCACCTCCAGTAATAGTAGAGTCTGGGATCCTGTACCCACCTCCAGTAATAGTAGAGTCTGGGATCTTGTACCACCTCCAGTAACAGTAGAGTCTGGGATCCTGTACCCACCTCCAGTAATAGTAGAGTCTGGGATCTTGTAGCCACCTCCAGTAATAGTAGAGTCTGAGATCTTGTAGCCACCTCCAGTAATAGTAGAGTCTGGGATCTTGTAGCCACCTCCAGTAATAGTAGAGTCTGGGATCTTGTAGCCACCTCCAGTAATAGTAGAGTCTGGGATCTTGTAGCCACCTCCAGTAATAGTAGAGTCTGGGATCTTGTACCCACCTCCAGTAATAGTAGAGTCTGGGATCTGTACCCACCTCCAGTAATAGTAGAGTCTGGGATCTTGTACCCACCTCCAGTAATAGTAGAGTCTGGGATCTTGTACCCACCTCCAGTAATAGTAGAGTCTGGGATCTTGTACCCACCTCCAGTAATAGTAGAGTCTGGATCTTGTAGCCACCTCCAGTAATAGTAGAGTCTGGGATCTTGTACCCACCTCCAGTAATAGTAGAGTCTGTGATCTTGTACCCACCTCCAGTAATAGTAGAGTCTGGGATCTTGTACCCACCTCCAGTAATAGTAGAGTCTGTGATCTTGTACCCACCTCCAGTAATAGTAGAGTCTGGGATCCTGTACCCAACTCCAGTAATAGTAGAGTCTGTGATCTTGTACCACCTCCAGTAATAGTAGAGTCTGGATCTTGTACCCACCTCCAGTAATAGTAGAGTCTGTGATCTTGTACCCACCTCCAGTAATAGTAGAGTCTGGTATCTTGTACCCATCTCCAGTAATATTAGAGTTTGGGATCTTGTACCCACCTCCAGTAATAGTAGAGTCTGGGATCTTGTAGCATCCTCCAGTAATAGTAGAGTCTGGGATCCTGTACCCACCTCCAGTAATAGTAGAGTCTGGTATCTTGTAGCAACCTCCAGTAATAGTAGAGTCTGTGATCTTGTAGCCACCTCCAGTAATAGTAGAGTCTGGGATCTTGTAGCAATCTCCAGTAATAGTAGAGTCTGAGATCTTGTAGTCATCTCCAGTAATAGTAGAGTCTGAGATCTTGTAGCCATCTCCAGTAATAGTAGAGTCTGTGATCTTGTAGCCATCTCCAGTAATAGTAAGAGTCTGAGATCTTGTAGCCATCTCCAGTAATAGTAGAGTCTGTGATCTTGTAGCCATCTCCAGTAATAGTAGAGTCTGAGATCTTGTAGCCATCTCCAGTAATAGTAGAGTCTGGTATCTTGTAGCCACCTCCAGTAATAGTAGAGTCTGGGATCTTGTACCCACCTCCAGTAATAGTAGAGTCTGTGATCTTGTACCCACCTCCAGTAATAGTAGAGTCTGTGATCTTGTACCTACCTCCAGTGATAATAGAGTCTGGAATCTTGTACCCACCTCCAGTAATAGTAGAGTCTGGGATCATGTACCCACCTCCAGTAATAGTAGAGTATGTGATCTTGTAGCCACCTCCAGTAATAGTAGAATCTGGGATCTTGTACTCACCTCCAGTGATAGTAGAGTCTGGGATCTTGTAGCCACCTCCAGTAATAGTAGAGTCTGGGATCTTGTAGCCACCTCCAGTAATAGTAGAGTCTGGGATCTTGTACCCACCTCCAGTAATAGTAGAGTCTGGTATCTTGTACCCACCTCCAGTAATAGTAGAGTCTGGGATCTTGTAGCCACCTCCAGTAATAGTAGAGTCTGGGATCTTGTAGCCACCTCCAGTAATAGTAGTCTGAGATCTTGTAGCCATCTCCAGTAATAGTAGAGTCTGGGATCTTGTAGCCACCTCCAGTAATAGTAGAGTCTGAGATCTTGTAGCCACCTCCAGTAATAGTAGAGTCTGGGATCTTGTAGCCACCTCCAGTAATAGTAGAGTCTGAGATCTTGTAGCCATCTCCAGTAATAGTAGAGTCTGGGATCTTGTAGCCACCTCCAGTATTAGTAGAGTCTGGGATCTTGTAGCCACCTCCAGTAATAGTAGAGTCTGGGATCTTGTACCCACCTCCAGTAATAGTAGAGTCTGGGATATTGTACCCACCTCCAGTAATAGTAGAGTCTGGGATCCTGTACCAACCTCCAGTAATAGTAGAGTCTGGGATCTCTTACCCACCTCCAGTAATAGTAGAGTCTGGGATCTTGTACCCACCTCCAGTAATAGTAGAGTTTGGGATCTTGTACCCACCTCCAGTAATAGTAGAGTCTGGGATCTTGTACCCACCTCCAGTAATAGTAGAGTCTGTGATCTTGTACCCACCTCAGTAATAGTAGAGTCTGGGATCTTGTAGCCACCTCCAGTAATAGTAGAGTCTGGGATCTTGTACCCACCTCCAGTAATAGTAGAGTCTGGGATCTTGTAGCCACCTCCAGTAATAGTAGAGTCTGGGATCTTGTACCACCTCCAGTAATAGTAGAGTCTGGGATCCTGTACTCACCTCCAGTAATAGTAGAGTCTGGGATCTTGTACCCACCTCCAGTAATAGTAGAGTCTGGGATCTTGTAGCCACCTCCAGTAATAGTAGAGTCTGGGATCTTGTGGCCACCTCCAGTAATAGTAGAGTCTGGGATCTTGTAGCCACCTCCAGTAATAGTAGAGTCTGGGATCTTGTAGCCACCTCCAGTAATAGTAGAGTCTGGATCCTGTACCCACGTCCAGTAATAGTAGAGTCTCGGATCCTGTACCCACCTCCAGTAATAGTAGAGTCTGGGATCTTGTACCCACCTCCAGTAATAGTAGAGTCTGGGATCTTGTACCCACCTCCAGTAATAGTAGAGTTTGGGATCTTGTACCCACCTCCAGTAATAGTAGAGTCTGGGATCTTGTAGCCACCTCCAGTAATAGTAGAGTCTGGGATCCTGTACCCACCTCCGGTAATAGTAGAGTCTGTGATCTTGTACCCACCTCCAGTAATAGTAGAGTCTGGGATCTTGTACCCACCTCCAGTAATAGTAGAGTCTGTGATCTTGTACCCACCTCCAGTAAAAGTAGAGTCTGGGATCCTGTACCCACCTCCAGTAATAGTAGAGTCTGTGATCTTGTACCCACCTCCAGTAATAGTAGAGTCTGGGATCTTGTACCCACCTCCAGTAATAGTAGAGTCTGTGATCTTGTACCCACCTCCAGTAATAGTAGAGTCTGGTATCTTGTACCCACCTCCAGTAATAGTAGAGTTTGGGATCTTGTACCCACCTCCAGTAATAGTAGAGTCTGGGATCTTGTAGCCACCTCCAGTAATAGTAGAGTCTGGGATCCTGTACCCACCTCCAGTAATAGTAGAGTCTGTGATCTTGTACCCACCTCCAGTAATAGTAGAGTCTGGGATCTTGTACCCACCTCCAGTGATAGTAGAGTCTGTGATCTTGTACCCACCTCCAGTAATAGTAGAGTCTGGTATCTTGTACCCACCTCCAGTAATAGTAGAGTCTGTGATCTTGTAGCCACCTCCAGTAATCGTAGAGTCTATTATCTTGTACCCACCTCCAGTGATAGTAGAGTCTGGGATCTTGTACCCACCTCCAGTAATAGTAGAGCTGTGATCTCGTAGCAACCTCCAGTAATAGTACAATCTGGAACTTGTACTCACCTCCAGTGATAGTAGAGTCTGTGATCTTGTAGCCACCTCCAGTAATAGTAGTCTGTGATCTTGTAGCCATCTCCAGTAATAGTAGAGTCTGTGATCTTGTAGCCTCCTCCAGTAATAGTAGTCTGTGATCTTGTAGCCATCTCCAGTAATAGTAGAGTCTGGGATCATGTACCCACCTCCAGTAATAGTAGAGCCTGTGATCTCGTAGCAACCTCCAGTAATAGTACAATCTGGGATCATGTACCCACCTCCAGTAATAGTAGAGCCTGTGATCTCGTAGCAACCTCCAGTAATAGTACAATCTGGGAACTTGTACTCACCTCCAGTGATAGTAGAGTCTGTGATCTTGTAGCAACCTCCAGTAATAGTAGAGTCTGGGATCTTGTAGCCACCTCCAGTAATAGTAGTCTGTGATCTTGTAGCCATCTCCAGTAATAGTAGAGTATGTGATCTTGTAGCCACCTCCAGTAATAGTAGAGTCTGGGATCTTGTAGCCACCTCCAGTAATAGTAGAGTCTGGGATCTTGTAGCCACCTCCAGTAATAGTAGAGTCTGGGATCTTAGCCACCTCCAGTAATAGTAGAGTCTGGGATCTTGTACCCACCTCCAGTAATAGTAGAGTCTGGGATCTTGTACCCACCTCCAGTAATAGTAGAGTCTGGTATCTTGTAGCCACCTCCAGTAATAGTAGAGTCTGGGATCTTGTACCCACCTCCAGTAATAGTAGAGTCTGGGATCTTGTACCCACCTCCAGTAATAGTAGAGTTTGGGATCTTGTACCCACCTCCAGTAATAGTAGAGTCTGGGATCTTGTACCCACCTCCAGTAATAGTAGAGTCTGTGATCTTGTACCCACCTCCAGTAATAGTAGAGTCTGGGATCTTGTAGCCACCTCCAGTAATAGTAGAGTCTGGGATCTTGTACCCAACTCCAGTAATAGTAGAGTCTGGATCTTGTACCCACCTCCAGTAATAGTAGAGTCTGGGATCTTGTACCCACCTCCAGTAATAGTAGAGTCTGGGATCCTGTACCCACCTCCAGTAATAGTAGAGTCTGGGATCTTGTACCCACCTCCAGTAACAGTAGAGTCTGGGATCCTGTACCCACCTCCAGTAATAGTAGAGTCTGGGATCTTGTAGCCACCTCCAGTAATAGTAGAGTCTGAGATCTTGTAGCCACCTCCAGTAATAGTAGAGTCTGGGATCTTGTAGCCACCTCCAGTAATAGTAGAGTCTGGGATCTTGTAGCCACCTCCAGTAATAGTAGAGTCTGGATCTTGTAGCCACCTCCAGTAATAGTAGAGTCTGGGATCCTGTACCCACCTCCAGTTATAGTAGAGTCTGGGATCCTGTACCCACCTCCAGTAATAGTAGAGTCTGGGATCTTGTACCCACCTCCAGTAATAGTAGAGTCTGGATCTTGTACCCACCTCCAGTAATAGTAGAGTTTGGGATCTTGTACCCACCTCCAGTAATAGTAGAGTCTGGGATCTTGTAGCCACCTCCAGTAATAGTATAGTCTGGGATCCTGTACCCACCTCCAGTAATAGTAGAGTCTGTGATCTTGTACCCACCTCCAGTAATAGTAGAGTTTGGGATCTTGTACCCACCTCCAGTAATAATAGAGTCTGTGATCTTGTACCCACCTCCAGTAATAGTAGAGTCTGGGATCCTTTACCCACCTCCAGTAATAGTAGAGTCTGTGATCTTGTACCCACCTCCAGTAATAGTAGAGTCTGGGATCTTGTACCCACCTCCAGTAATAGTAGAGTCTGTGATCTTGTACCCACCTCCAGTAATAGTAGAGTCTGGTATCTTGTACCCACCTCCAGTAATAGTAGAGTCTGGGATCTTGTAGCCACCTCCATTAATAGTAGAGTCTGAGATCTTGTACCCACCTCCAGTAATAGTAGAGCCTGGGATCTTGTACCCACCTCCAGTAATAGTAGAGTCTGGGATCTTGTACCCACCTCCAGTAATAGTAGAGTCTGGGATCTTGTAGCCACCTCCAGTAATAGTAGAGTCTGGGATCTTGTAGCCACCTCCAGTAATAGTAGAGTCTGAGATCTTGTAGCCACCTCCAGTAATAGTAGAGTCTGGGATCTTGTAGCCACCTCCAGTAATAGTAGAGTCTGAGATCTTGTAGCCACCTCCAGTAATAGTAGAGTCTGAGATCTTGTAGCCACCTTCAGTAATAGTAGAGTCTGAGATCTTGTAGCCATCTCCAGTAATAGTAGAGTATGGGATCTTGTAGCCACCTCCAGTAATAGTAGAGTCTGGGATCTTGTAGCCACCTCCAGTAATAGTAGAGTCTGTGATCTTGTAGCCACCTCCAGTAATAGTAGAGTCTGGGATCGTGTACCCACCTCCAGTAATAGTAGAGTCTGGGATCCTGTACCCACCTCCAGTAATAGTAGAGTCTGGGATCTTGTACCCACCTCCAGTAATAGTAGAGTCTGGGATCTTGTACCCACCTCCAGTAATAGTAGAGTCTGGGATCTTGTACCCACCTCCAGTAATAGTAGAGTCTGGGATCTTGTAGCCACTTCCAGTAATAGTAGAGTCTGGGATCTTGTACCCACCTCCAGTAATAGTAGAGTCTGTGATCTTGTACCCACCTCCAGTAATAGTAGAGTCTGGGATCTTGTAGCCACCTCCAGTAATAGTAGAGTCTGGGATCTTGTACCCACCTCCAGTAACAGTAGAGTCTGGTATCTTGTACCCACCTCCAGTAACAGTAGAGTCTGGTATCTTGTACCCACCTCCAGTAACATTACAGTCTGGTATCTTGTACCCACCTCCAGTAACAGTAGAGTCTGGGATCGTGTAGCCACCTCCAGATATTTTAATGCCCTTCCCTATTACTCTATCTCAAACACTGTAACCGCCATGTCAGCCGCCATATCAATGACAGTCCAGTCGGTGCCTGACCAAACTCCGCACTGCAGAGAAGTGATCTATTTTCCTTTTGTGATAGTCGAGCATATTATCGCCATGTAGTTAGATTTTTGTGTATATTCTTATCTATTTGTGTGTTGTTGTTTATTGTTCCAGCTGATGGCCTACTTGGCTGAAACGTCGTTCTACTTTTGTTTTGTTTCTCATCCACGTCAAGCTATTACCATACTACTTTTGTTTTGTTTCTCATCCACGTCAAGCTATTACCATACCACTTTTGTTTTGTTCCTCATCCACGTCAAGCTATTACCATACCACTTTTGTTTTGTTTCTCATCCACGTCAAGCTATTACCATACCACTTTTGTTTTGTTTCTCATCCACGTCAAGCTATTACCATACCACTTTTGTTTTGTTCCTCATCCACGTCAAGCTATTACCATACCACTTTTGTTTTGTTTCTCATCCACGTCAAGCTATTACCATACCACTTTTGTTTTGTTTCTCATCCACGTCAAGCTATTACCATACCACTTTTGTTTTGTTTCTCATCCACGTCAAGCTATTACCACACCACTTTTGTTTTGTTTCTCATCCACGTCAAGCTATTACCATACCACTTTTGTTTTGTTTCTCATCCACGTCAAGCTATTACCATACCACTTTTGTTTTGTTTCTCATCCACGTCAAGCTATTACCACACCACTTTTGTTTTGTTTCTCATCCACGTCAAGCTATTACCACACCACTTTTGTTTTGTTTCTCATCCACGTCAAGCTATTACCATACCACTTTTGTTTTGTTTCTCATCCACGTCAAGCTATTACCACACCACTTTTCCCTTTTTTAAAATGTTCATTACTCACCGCACTCGCTGTGAGACCATGGCCATTGAGTGATGAGATCAGTTGAAAGGAGGAACATCTAAGAAGGGTCCGTGGCAGATTGTTCATTCCAACATGGAAACATGAGAAGAAGAGGAACCCATGTCAGAAAAGTGAAGCATTTCCTTTTCACTGTAGACCAAACAGAAAATGTAGACTAGACAACAACACTCAGTGGCCGTGGAGGCAGACGCTCAGGTTTTGACTACTGTGACCTTCAGGCGCCTCGTGACCCACTGTAATGTCTGCTCTCATTATGGCATAACCAATGTTTATAACCATTATTGAGCAACTTTTATCGTGACTGAATCTGTCATATTTGGATAGACGGATTTGGGCACAGAAAGAACACAATTCATCTGTTATGCCTGTCCTGATCTCTTTCTCTAGAGCCTGTTGACTTAACATTATCTCTTCCTTATGTTGCTATGCCGTTTTTTGTACAACTTTTGTTTTCCACGTGTTACGATATGATCTCGCTGACAGAGAATTCTCTCAATAAAACCCTATAAACATCCTAATATCTCGGCAGTGGTCTGCGATTTGGCTTCTTTCTGTCTCTATGTTCTCAATACAATATTTATTTTTTGGTGAGGGGAGAGGTACGGTTGTCTTGCATTCTTTTCACGTGAACCAATCACCTTACTCTAAGTGCTGCCACGACAAGCTCATCACAAGACGTTAGAGTTTGCCACTTTGTCCTATAATTTGATGTTCATTATCTTGCAAAGAGAACGCGCAGGAAAGCTGTTTAGGCTTCTCTCATGTCCTGCATAGGTAGTCATGCAAATTTTAAAAAAGGAAAAAAGTGATATGGTTACGAAGGTGAAAGACCTCTCTCTCTCTCTCTCTCTCTCTCTCTCTCTCTCTCTCTCTCTCTCTCTCACACACACACACTTTTCCTTTTTTTAATGTTCATTATATCATCAGCTTTACGAACAGCTTCGCATTTCTGTACATCTTGATGAGTTTTTATGCTTTACCTCCACCCACCCCTTTTTTTGCATAGGTATTTCAGGTTTCGGATCTGTATAGAAGTGTACTAAGCATACAACTTTGGTAAATTTGAATCTTTGTACTGAATGTTTGTTTGGTGTTGAGCCATACTCTATGTTTAAGCTTACCAAATGTTTAAGCTGCCTTTCTGATTCATGTATTTATCTCTTCACCAATGGAGATGTTGGTTGTGACCATAGAACAGAGGTAGGTGAACTTCCTCCAAGATTCAAGGGGTGTATTTTTTAGTGTTATAGTTGCGAGTCTGCCTACATTAACCACAGTCTTCTGGACACTTATTGACCAAGAGAATAAGTCATATGACCTAGCCAGATTATCAATTATTGATTGCGTGTTTGCAAGACACAGCTCTTTGTTTTCATCTCAAAGTGAAATTTTAGTTATAATCTGGGCAATTTTGCAACATGGTTGGACATGTCCTGAACTTAGTACACTCCTCTCATTCTTAAAATTAATATTTCCTGGCAGTGGTTTCAGTTTGTGACACCACACACAAATTGTCACATTTAAAAACTAAAGTGAATATTTGTGCATGCTAATAAGTTGTGTTTTAGTAAGTAAAAGGTAAAGTTCCCCGTCACACCAAGTGGCGTATAGGGAATATGGTGTTAGTGACCATAATTTTTATAGACTCGGCAAATGATTTTGGGATAATGTGGTCGGTATTACGTCCAAGATGCGTTTAGTGCTCATAACAAAAAGATCAAAGAATAGAAAATCTGAGGGTCTCAGTGGTGCAATATTGAAATATAACCACAAATGCTTTTTTTTTATATATTAAATTCACGATACAGCATTACAGCTTTTTTTTAAAAATCACCTCGAGTGTATAATAGAAGGCTCGTTGACATTTTATCATGGAAAGACACAAATGAGCAAATCAGCGGAAGTTTTAGTGACAATCCACAGTGAGGAGTAAATGAACATATATTTTGTTAAATTATTGAACACGTTTCAAGCAAATCAAATTAAATTGTTTTTAATTGCAACTAAACGAAAGTAACACAATACATGAGGAACAGCAGAGGCAAGTAAAGACTAAAGTGGAATGAAAATAAAAGGTGAATGGATAACCAGATCGAGACCAGTAGACCGTCGGAACATTAGATAGAAAATAAAATGTCTGGTGATGATTCCATGATAGACAATCCTCAAATCGGAGTAGGCACATCATGATGATTATTACCACGTGATCTTTTCAGCCAATCAAGAGATTCAATCTATTTTTAACTGTTGCTGTTTGTCAACAATTCGGTGCTTCCATCTTTTGCCACGCCCAACTATTTTCGCTTTTGATGTTTGTAAAATTGCTATCTTTATATTGCATATTGCCAACTAAAGCAAATTTAAAAAAATAGTTTTTTTTTTCATCATTCCCTAATACGGAATTTATTTCATAAAGAACTGTCACATTTAAATACATGTATGCACTTAAAATAAACAAATACATCAAATAAATCAATGAACAATTATTTATTTATTTAGCGTTTTCCGTTTTAATTTATTTTGATCACTTGTAAGTTTAGTGAAAGTCTGAAAATCAACACACGTTGATAAAAAACTAAAAGTATTCCGGAGTATCCGTATTTTGCACGCATTCAAATTTCACTTTGACTTTCTGAGCTAGCTAAGCAGATTTAAGTTAATAAACGTTTAAAATATGAAAGCTGTAAAGGAAATACACCGTGTTGCATTTTATGTTGATAAGTTAGTCGTTTGTGCGCGAAGAGTATGTTTGACTTTTTCAACTCGCTAAATAAAAAAAAATATTGATGCAACTATAGCTGAACGGAGAATTGATAACGGATATAAGAGAACACATTAAAATTACTATCATTATACTTATTATCAAAACATATTTTGCATTAACACTTTAAAGTAACAAAAAGTGACAAATCAATGCAAAAAATATGACAGTGCACAATATATATTTAATATTAACATATGAGAACAGTCTTATTTTGATACCTTTCTTTAATAATATACGTGTACAATTACACGTTTTTGCAAGATAGGTTTAAAAATGTACTCAGAAAAGCAAATTATTTTGAGAATGAAAGAAAAACAAATGAAAAAGTGGCAACAAAGTAAAAACATAAGTATATAAAATAAATTTAGCGTATACAATAATTGTGAGGGAAATACATTGTACTAATTATAAGTATTCCATACTACTAGACAAGTACCACATGACAATTATTGCATAGAATATTATTGAGACGATGAAACTATTTTCCGTAAATAAATAGTAGGAACATTGTTTCATTTTATTTTCATTTTGCAGACTTCGTATGCTATTGGCTTATAGCAGTTATAGCAAGCTTACACATGAGGTTAATTACCATGAGGTTAATCGAAATCTCCATCTGAATTTTTTTTAAAAATTACTTCGAAAAGAAAAAAAAAGTAACTAAATTAACTTGAACTAATTATCCCTCGTTTCCATTAGAATGTTTTCTCTGCCCTATTGTATTTTTCATCTTTAGTGAGTTTATATTCTTTATGTGACATTTTACTTTTGATCTGTATTATATCTTTTTTCGACTTTACTGATAACAGAAAAAGGGGGGGGGGGTGAGTGAGTACGGGAGAGGCAAATCAATGCAGCGCTGCGGTAGCAGCAAAGCAAGCTAGTAGCTGGGAGCCAGTAAGTTACACCCCACTACAGCCTCCACCCCCCCCCCCCCTTTTACTGATAACAACAGGTCAGTTTCTTATGACGTTCACATCATTAGCTTATATAACATAAGCCAATGTGCTATCTAAAACACGTTTTATTGTACCTGATTATTTAACAACCTCTTTTTATAATGGCCAAGTCTGTTTAATTGTCCTTTCTTGGTCTATATATCCATTGTTTATTTACATTCAGTCATACACATACAAATATCCAGTCAAACAGATGCACATATCCTCAGTCATACAGATGCATATATCCAAATAGTCCACGTTACAAAAAAAAACCCAACAGTTAAATAGAAAGAATGAGGTGAGTACGAACATTTCACTATTTACTCAAACTCGTCATTAGAACTATCATTAACTGTGGATTTGTGTATACACTAGTCAAATGCTATGTACCGCTTGCATTTGTTTAATAAATAATTATTTTACTGCTAAACACAGTCAAGTCAACATGTGTTCATTGTGTGTTGAGAAGTTGGGTTAGATGGCTGGCTTTTCATATAATAAAGGCTGTCAACTTCGCAGGCGAATAATAATAATAAAAACTCACTTTTTGTACACACTTTATAACTAAGCAAGTGTCAAGAAACCATTGAAATTGAATGGATTACCGCCGAGTGGGTTGATAAGATTGTTGGCAGAAAGAGTAAAACGGAGCATTATTTAAAGACACATTACGTTCTGCTTGTTAACGCCTTCTATGTTTATGTTCATGCGTCATTTGTTTGTTCTGAAGTTTTAAAACTGAACAACGACTTTCCTGCACTCATTAGTCACACAGACACATACAATTGAGTGAGTGCAGATACTCAAGGCACACTATTCTGCACTGAACGTGCATATATTTTTATTTAGATAAGTCTCAGTCTGATATGGTCTGCTTAAATGAAACTTAACTAAGTGCACATATTTTTAGTTACATTCGGAAATATTTTAAGAATTTAAAAATATGTTACGATATGGTATTCTGGTTCTTTTAGCACGCTGTTTATAACTAACAATACACTTTTCGCAGGTCACAAGAGCGTCAAAACCAATTACTATTACAAGGTATGCAGACCGTGAGTTGCGAAAAAAGCGATGTCGTGACCTTATCTTGAAGGCGCTCATAGTTTGACTTAAGTATACATCTTAGTCCATTAAGTTCTATCCCTATTACCTATTTTCTTTTTATCAATTCCTCAGTGCAAGCGTAGTTAGGACATGGCATGTTTCACGAAAATGTTACGTGGCCTGTATACTGTGTACAGCACTATAAGACATTGATGGAAAAATGTAGTGCAAGTGCATCATCTTTTGTTACATTGAATTATTGATATCTGACATATAAAGATAAACAGAGAAACATACCCAAAAGCCTATTATTATCATTATTATTATTATTAATAGGGCATATACATATTAACATGTATAGTGCTCATACTGTGTATGAGGTGGAAGCCTATAGTGAAGTACGTGTAGTTGTGTTGTAGCTTGAGTTATATATTCTCGAATTGTAGAAAACAGTTGAAAACAAGCGTAGTAAAATATATATTATTTTAGTTTATGTTTAAATAATTATGGGGAGAAAGATGAACACTTTCTGGTATCAACATTGATTGAAGAAGTGAGTAAAGAATGCAGTTCTCAGTGACCAAGGACCTGTTTTGAAAATCAAGAAAATCCTGGCTAGTTCTCCCTTGAGCAGAAGTTAGACCAGCAGCTCTTTTCTCTAGTTGAATGCGTTACTCTCGGAATGCCCCCTAAACGCCGAAAATTATCGCTTGACGACAGCGGACTTGATGACAAACGGTAAATGCTTATTTGTTTTAATGTTACTAAATACAGTGTAAATTTTATGTATTTTTCAGACATTTTTTACTTAATTGGATCGCCATTTTCCATCGAAGTCGAAGGTTCGGAAGGGACGGCGCCATTTATACTTCTTGAATTTCATTTAGAGAAGTTGTTTCACTTCAGAAGTAAATAGCGATTAAGCATTGCCGCAAATGGCAGTCATTTTATTTTGGTGGATTAGTTTATTGTCGTTTAGTATGTGTGAAACTATTTAAACTATGTTAGATGTTATAATACAAAGCGCGCTAGCAGCCATCTTGCAAAAAAGAAATATGGGATCACTACTGAAGACAAGTCACTAAATGTGACTAAACATCTGTCTTGTTCTACTGTCTCTTTCTTCCCTTTAAGTCTTTAGTTTCTTATTTTCTCTGTTATCCTTTAATAAAAGATAATTGCTTAATAAATATATTTTTGTTATTTTGTATATGTATATCACATAGTAGTTGACACCACACCACTTAATGACTATGACTAGTCTAGTAGTAGTAGTGTACTAGTTAGTAGTTAGTAATTTAAAGTGAATAAAATAAACCAGTTCAACTCATCAACTGAGTATGAGTTCATAATCATTATGTTATGTGAATGTTGATTATTTTCAACATGTTCTAGTCTCTAGTTATTATCCAGTTAGAGATGATAAGGTGTTATTTTAATGACAAAAAAAGGACACTCAGTCTCAGTAGTGTGGTGGATCTAGTCAGTCAGTAGTGTTTAAGTGTTACTTTGTTTTACAGTTTTGCTCAAGTCTTACTTAACTTGTCAAGCCTCTCCCACCTTCACTTCAGATTCAGAGCATATCAATTCAATTTGGGTTCTGGATCTCATTAGAATACATGATCTCTACCTCCCCCCAGCAGCTCATCTATTTAGTTGTCAGTGCTTGCTTCTCACTGTTGAACAACTCTACTCTTTGGCTACTAATTTTGTTGGTCAAAGTATTCTGCAAAATGTCTCTCAGGCAGACAGGCTGTCCTGATTGAGAGAAATGACGAGCCTTCTTATTTTGTTTGTTTAAAATCTAAATGAGATGTTTGCATACAGAAGGTCAGAAGGCAGTAGTGACACAACTCTAACCTTAGCCTTAATCTTGGTTTTCTTTTGTATTTGTAAGATGTCCATGATTGTTAATCTATCTCCCATCAGGCACTAATTCTCAGGTAGTATGTGAAATATGGCTATTTGATTTGCCTCTGGTTTGTCCAGTATTTTGATTTTGAAATTTAGCGATTACACCTTTTAACTCAGTACATCTGTCAGGTATCAACACTTTGATGATGTTAACTTCATTACAGTACTCTTTAATATACATCTGTCAGGTTTTAACACTTTGATGATGTTAACTTCATTACAGTACTCTTTAATATACATCTGTCAGGTTTCAACACTTTGATGATGTTAACTTCATTACAGTACTCTTTAATTGTCTGTTAAATTATAAAGCATACCATTCATCATCTCCTTCCTTATGCACCTACACAGGAACAAATGTGAAGTGAAGCTTAACCTGACTACATTGTAAACTCTGAGTAATTATTTTACATTGTAGTTACAAATCATTGAACAACTTGGAACAATAACAACGTTAAATGCAATTATTTTGTTCTTTAGGCTTGCTGCAGAAAATGAAGCAGACATTCTGTCATGTACCAAGCCATCTGAGAGTGGCAGTGATAAATCTTTGGAAGTTATTGAAAAAGACAACAGAAGACTGAAGGCGAAGACTTGTGGCGACATCACAGTAGAGGCTAAAGCTAAGGATGATATAAAGCCAACACGAATTAGTGAAAGACTTATTATTAAAAGGAACCGCCTTGGCGATGCTGAAGAGGCTGAACCACAAATCCAAATCCAAAATCAGAACCAGACAACACCTAGAAAACCTAAGGCTGGTACGTTATGTTAATTCATTTTTTTGGTTTTGTTTGCTTTTACTTGACCACTGAAGGAATTTTCTCTTAATTTTCATAGGACATTAGTTGTGCACAAATGCATTGTGTTGTTTTCTACAGCACCTTTATTTTATGATCTTTAAAAGGTAACACCTTACCTGTTGTATGTTGATTGTTTAGTTTTTACATTTTTATTTGTTCTTTGTTACTCAGTAAAGTAAATAAAAAAGAAATTGTTTTTCTATTCATTTACATGATAATTGGCTGGCTAACTCTGCTGTCATAATGATCAACCAATGGATCAGGTGGACATTATTAATGCCCTCCAAAATGTAGAAAGGGCACATGACTTTGACAACCATGAGTCCACATCACTCCTGAAAGAGATGGGAGTTAAGATGAGCATAGCCAGAAACCAGAAGCTTAGTGGGCACATAAGAGGACCTATCAACTTGCACAGCTGGAGTCGTCAGTCGCTGAACATGCTGGAATTACAGGACATGCTGGGGGAGAGAGAGAAGTACCTGTGGACATGTTCGGAGTATTATAATGATAAGCCACAAATAACTCGGGAGCCGCGATAGCTCAGTGGTTAGTGAACTGGACTACAAAGGACAAGAGTTAGGGTTTAATCCCAACCGACGGCTTCCGTGTTCACCCAGCCTTTAATGGGTACCAGATTTTTTTCTGGGAAAGTAAAGCGGCACGGGCATAATACCAACTACAATACCCCAAAAATCATGTGCCAAGGGTCTGTAAAATTTATGGTCACTAACACCATATTCCCTATACGCCACTTGGCATGACGAGGGTACTTTACTTTTTTTTTTTTTTTTTACTACAAATAACACGTGCATGATTATTCTGATTTTCTTCAACACACGAGAAAGGGTCAGAATTGCTGATCATTTTATAAATGGTCTGTTACAGCTCGACAGGCAGCTAAGCAACCTACAACTGGGAAAAAACATAAGAGACGACCATGGGCTCAGTGGAGTATCAGAGACAAAAAGTTGTTTTTTATTGGCATAGGGGAGGTAAGAATTGATAACCGTTTCACAAAATTGCCTTTACTTGTAGAGATTGTAGTAGAAATTAAGTTCGCAGAATATTCAAATGTTGTAGGCAAATGTCATCATAATATTTATTTAGTTCTGAGGCAGGTATACGGATGTTATATGACATGACTCAAAGCAGCAAATACACTGCACAGAAGCTTAATAACCTCTTTATGGTAGACCCAGGAGTCTCAGGTGTTCAAATTTATTATCAAATGGTGAGGCTTGAGCTGGGCTGTCAGTTTACATATAGCAAATGACATTTTAGCATTTCAAAACACACATCATTGAATCCAAAATATATTAAAATTTCATTGTTTAGTTGATGAGTGTAATTGGGTCATACACAGGAAGGGGATGTCTACAATATTTGGTAAAAGGCTTAGTTTAGAAAGTAATTGACACTGTGCGTAAACTGTTTTGGTGTAGAACATTGTTTACCTAAGAAAGAAAGGCAGTGTGAAACATTTCAAATTAGTGGTAGTCATCCAAATTTGAAAGCTGCATTGACACAGACAGATTGCAGTACTGAAATATCAGTGTTAATTTTATGAACAATTAATTGGTGTGACTAGACCAAGGCAAGAAAGTTACATTTAGAGAATTGATTTTAAATAATGAAGTTTATTTGTTGGGAAATATACAATTGTGTAAGCCTTAATTACAATACCTACCTGTGGCGAACTTCGTTACATTCCAACAGATTACATTCCAGACTAACATTGATATTAGAAAGTGTGCAAAGATGATTAACTCTATATTACAATACCCATCCTTTCCTAAATCGATACCTTGTAAAAATTTTGACCACTTATTTGTAACAGCGGGAGTTTGGTAAATAAGATTTTCTTTGAACTTTTACTAAACAGCTGTGTGATTAATCCAGCTACACAGCTGTGTGTTTAATCCAGCAGAAACATGGGAATTGGATGCCGTAATCATTTCCTGATGCTGTAATCATTTTAAAAAATATTTTATTTATGACCTGAAATTCACCCACATGGTGTCCAGGCTACCAGAGGTGTTACATGTCTATTCACACAACGTCCATCAATCCAGTCCTATTGTAGGCTTCATCTTAACATCGTTCACTAGCTATCCTATGTTACAAAGGTTTGTTTGATGTCTGCACCAACAGCCCAGGGGTTTCCCTCCATCATAAGAAAAAATACAGAATTTCTTGAATTTATTACAAAAATAAAATAGCCACTTTCTACAATAATGTAGTACTTTTTACAATACTCATGTCTGTGTCTGATCCAACATCAAAGGAAACAAATCCAACACTCAGGGGTCACTGGGTGTAGTAATTAGTAAAGTATAGGGAGTGGGGAATGTTTGCCCGCAGCAAACTGTTAAATTACAAGAATTTGTATTTTGAGGTGGCAATTTTGACAATGGTCACCTAATCTAGGGTTAAAAGCACTGTTGTTTTGATGTCAATTTGGCCTTCCTATATCAATTATTTGTTACTTTTGGCAATTTGTACACTTTTTTTTGTCATTTAGTTTTTATATGTTTAACACCATTTTAATTTTTGCCCTTTTTATTTAAAATTTAAGATCCAGAATTTTGATGAAAATCTGAACAAAGGGTATAGGTTATTATAAATGTCTTTGATTATTGATATTTTATGAGATACATGTTGCATTTTTGAATAACAGTTTTTCTTGTGTCCTTTTCTCAGTTTGGGAAAAACTTTGAAGCAATTAGTAATAAAATATCTCATGCTGCCAAACAACGAGGCCTCCCTTTGAAAGATAAAATGCAAGTCCGATATTTCTACTACAGATGTTGGGCAAAAATTTCCAAGTTTATCCACCTCAATGACAAAGGTATCCCTGCATAATTTATCTACTTGTGTCATGTATATAGACACCCCCCCCCCCCCCCCCCCCCCCCCCCTAAAGCTTATATTTACAATTTTAGTTATGATTTTTTTTTCTTTTTATAATCTTAGCCTTCATTAATATTGGATTTTTTTGTCTAATAAACATACTTTCATTGTATAAGTTAAACATCTAAAAGTGAGGGAAAAAATAGAACATATTCCTAAAGCTGTTGTATATAATTTGTTGAACTACCTTTATAAATAGACATTAATTGAGCAATGTTTTTTTAACATTTCCTGTTACAGGGTAACCTAGTTGAATTGTAATTCTGCTAATCAAGGGGCAGGTTGCATCTTTTAATGATTGTTGCCTTAAAGTGTTCTATGAGTAAATGACTCTACATATTACAGGTGTCAAAATGAAGACCCCAGAACTGTATGGACTAATTAATTACGGAGTTCTCAAGAAGCATGTGAAAGGTAATTGAGAATTGAAATGGTCAGTTTGAAGATCTTGTTTTGTATATGCTTTGATTTCTAACAAGGCCACCCATAGTCATAATATTTGATCTTTCCTCTTATATCAAGCTTTAGTGGTCTCTTTCAGTCATAAATAACTATAGAGTAAGAGTCCCTAAAAAAAAATTGATGACACAGGGTGAAGCTAGTCTATATTGTGACACAGGGTGAAACTAGTGTTCATTGTGACAAAAGGTGCAGCTAGTCTTCAGGGTGACACAGGGTGAAACTAGTGTTCATTGTGACACAGGGTGAAACTAGTGTTCATTGTGACACAGGGTGAAGCTAGTCTTCATTGTGACACAGGGTGAAGCTAGTCTTCATTGTGACACAGGGTGAAGCTAGTCTTCATTGTGACACAGGGTGAAACTAGTGTTCATTGTGACAAAAGGTGCAGCTAGTCTTCAGGGTGACACAGGGTGAAGCTAGTCTTCATTGTGACACAGGGTGAAACTAGTGTTCATTGTGACACAGGGTGAAACTAGTGTTCATTGTGACACAGGGTGAAGCTAGTCTTCATTGTGACACAGGGTGAAGCTAGTCTTCATTGTGACACAGGGTGAAGCTAGTCTTCAGGGTGACATGTGGTGCAGCTAGTCTTCAATGTGAAGTTATTCATTCCTCAGTGTGAGCAATAATCCTCTACTTGAACATTTTTCTGCATTGATGGTTTCTGTAAGGTTGTGGAAGTTTGCCTGCAGTTTATTAGTCCTTTTCTTCCTGAACCAAATCTCATTTTTCTTCCTCCTTATGAAGCTTTTAAAAACAGATGCATTTAACTTTAAAATTGTTGAATACCATTAGCTATAATATGTTCATTGAAGTTTTGGAGTGTGTTTCCATGTTGGAAATTGTTGTAATGACTCCAATTGTGGAACCACTGACCTGGTATAATGACCAGTGGTAATAATACCATATTTAATCAAGAGGAGTGAAGATTATTTCAAATGTGCACATACTCTATAAGTTGTATTTGAAAGAAGTAAGCATATATTGTCATGTATGATGTATAACTTAATAAAAATGGTGTATATTGTCATGTGTGTTATATAACTTTATTTGTAATAGGGAGAGAGAGAAGAAAGGAAGAAGATTGATGAGGGAAAAGGTGAATAAAGGGAAGGGGTGAAGAAATAGGGGGAGAAGGGTGAGGATCAAATAATTTAGATAGAGTGAAAGATGAATGACAGAAAGACATGAAAGGCGTGAAAAGGGGAAACGTGAAATCAGTTCAGGGGACTGAGTGACGCTCGAGAATTGTGAGAGGGTCAAGTGGGAGAAGAGGAAAGTTAGGTTTTAAAATATGATCAGTTTTGAGCTAGCAGTGGGCCGGTAGAGATCGGTCCTGCTGAAAGGCGTTGGCCCTTCAGGGCTAACAACCTTTAAAAGTGTTGTATATAGTCGTTTTGTAGTGAGACAGTTAGTCTGTTGCCAGCTCGCGAGTGAGGAGTTTGTCCAGTCCAGTGGAAGGCCAGTGCTTATTAGAGTAGTCAGTGGTTAGGTAGCATTTAAGTGTCCAGGGGCTTGAGAGGTTGCCCAATAGTGTTAGCAATGACAGTGATAGTTAGGTCGCTGAGTTTCCAGTTAGTGTAATTGGTCGCTAATGTTCTGATAGTGCCGTTTGATTCGGTGTGAACAAGGCAGAGGGAACGGACACGTTAATTCATACAAGGGTGAGTAAGAGGCTCACTCACTTATAGCAATATGTGTGTGCACTGGTCAAGCTGTTTTGTTCAAGACCATCGAGCGAAAGAGAATTTAATGTCATTTCATATGCTGGCAGACACAGAGCTGCTGAACGTATCATGTGGGTGCAATGGTCGAATTGTTGTTCAATTTAATGTCAATTAATATGCTGGCAGATATAGAGCTGCTAAGACTTGATGAAGTATGGGTCACGAGTAAGGTATTCCACGTGTGAAACTGGGAGAGAGAGAAGTCAGTTGGTACGCAAGCTGACCTCAGCGTGGGGCAGGGATAGTTTTGTGATGTTCAGTGTTATTATTGAGATGAGGCTCATTGACATTATATGATTTGTCGAGGTGAGACAAATTGTGTGGATCACATGAGTGATTGAGATGAGGCTCATTGACATTGTATGATTTGTCGCGGTGAGACAAATTGTGTGGATCACATGAGTGATTGAGATGAGGCTCATTGACATTGTATGATTTGTCGAGGTGAGACAAATTGTGTGGATCACATGAGTGATTGAGATGAGGCTCATTGACATTGTATGATTTGTCGAGGTGAGACAAATTGTGTGGATCACATGAGTGATTGAGTTGAGGGAACGAGCATCAATAAAGTTCAACTATGTTATATACTGGTGACTTTGTTATGTGTTGACAGTTAAGTAATTGCTAGAGTTTGTGACGAACGAACCTGATTGTCAGCGAAATACACAGTCACGGTGGCTGATCTCGGGCAGGTCGGCCTGTCAGTCACAACAGACTTGTAGCCGCGGGGGAATACAGCGGGTGGACTGGGAAGACTAACCCAGTAACCCAGGCCTCCGTGGAAACAGAATAAGCTAGGCAGCCATTCAGTGAAGCAAGACAGTCAACAACAGGTGATAGCCTTCAATAGTTCACTCATACAGAAGAACGACGGAAGTATATGGTTACAACACTATATCAAGAGAGATATATATGGCAGGTTACAAATTGGTGTATATTGTCATGTATGCTGTATAACTTAATTGGTGTATGTTGTCATGTATGATGTATAACTTAATTGGTACATATTTGTTTGTGTCACAGAGAATGATCCACAATTTGGAAAGTGCCTCAATGAATTAATTCTTCATGGGTAAGTTTGACCAACATCTAGCAGTCAGTTATTTTTTCACACTGTTTCTTATACTTGCTTTTTGGATAACTTTTAACAAACCAACTTTCTGTCTTTTATGTGCCTTGGTATGTCCTAAAACAAGCAAAATACTTTCTTCCATATTGAGATACTTTTACATATCTATCTATTTATTGTCCTTTCGAGCCGAAGACGGCACATAGGGCAAAACCACAATCTCAAAAACAGAAACCTTGCGTGCCAAAGTTGCACATATTGCAGAGATCACTGCTCTAAAATATATGACGCTGTTTCCGTAACAATACTTTTTACAATGACAGTTTGTCAAGCCATCAATCAACCTCCTTAGTCGCCTCTTACGACATGCCTGGAAGGTCACAGTGTCACTATTTTTTACTTCCCTCATAATGAGACCCCAGTAACACACAGGAAACTTCTACATATGGAGTGTAATTATTGGTGTTTGATCTGCAGCTTTGGCATTGTGCCGAAGGGCATCAGCTCAAAGGTTGCTGGGTCTGTAACATCATCATCTCTGCAGCTTAGGTTGTTGATATTATCTTTTAGATTTAGTTTGATGTCATTGATAAAATTATTTGATGTGTGCAGTAAATGAAGAGATACACATTTTGTATCTGTAGTACCAGTGCAGAGCAAACTCTGGAGAGTGCTCGCTTATATTGTGTGAATTTAGTTGGAAATTACCAATTGGCAGAAAAAGAGGACAGTTTTGTAGCACTTAAAACATTTTTTTATTACAGGGAGACAACATACACAGCCAGAAATGTTAGGGGCAAAAGGACAAGGTGAGCAAATTGCCATCTATGACTGATGTATTTATATGAGTTCACAGCTCTTCATTCTCTAGCCGTATCCTAATAGTGCTGCATCCTTCACATACTCTGAGTGGTCTATATTTCTCTCTTATCCTAGTAGTGCTGCATCCTTCACATACCTTGAGCGGTCTATATTTCTCTCTTATCCTAATAGTGCTGCATCCTTCACATACTCTGAGTGGTCTATATTTCTCTCTTATCCTAGTAGTGCTGCATCCTTCACATACCTTGAGTGGTCTATATTTCTCTCTTATCCTAGTAGTGCTGCATCCTTCACATACTCTGAGCCATACTCTGAGTGGTCTATATTTCTCTCTTATCCTAGTAGTGCTGCATCCTTCACATACTCTGAGTGGTCTATATTTCTCTCTTATCCTAGTAGTGCTGCATCCTTCACATACTCTGAGTGGTCTATATTTCTCTCTTATCCTAGTAGTGCTGCATCCTTCACATACTTTGAGCGGTCTATATTTCTCTCTTATCCTAGTAGTGCTGCATCCTTCACATACCTTGAGTGGTCTATATTTCTCTCTTATCCTAATAGTGCTGCATCCTTCACATACCTTGAGCGGTCTATATTTCTCTCTTATCCTAGTAGTGCTGCATCCTTCACATACCTTGAGCGGTCTATATTTCTCTCTTATTCTAGTAGTGCTGCATCCTTCACATACCTTGAGCGGTCTATATTTCTCTCTTATCCTAATAGTGCTGCATCCTTCACATACTCTGAGTGGTCTATATTTCTCTCTTATCCTAGTAGTGCTGCATCCTTCACATACCCTGAGTGGTCAATATTTCTCTCTTATCCTAGTAGTGCTGCATCCTTCACATACCCTGAGTGGTCTATATTTCTCTCTTATCCTAGTAGTGCTGCATCCTTCACATACCCTGAGTGGTCAATATTTCTCTCTTATCCTAGTAGTGCTGCATCCTTCACATACCCTGAGTTGACTATTGACTATTTCTCTCTTATTACAATTTTGTGATATCACTGGTTCCATTTTGTGACTCAATACAATAAATGTCAATTTTGCTAAATTAGTTCACTGTTACCTCATTGATATATCAGTATTGTAATGCTTCCATGAGAACACATGCTTCAGGAATACTTTTGCACTTTTTTACTTCATGAAATTAATTTACAAGCATCACTTGGATAGTAGGAGCTCATAAGACAGTTTTAGAGATGCTAACATTATTTTGATGTTAACGTTTTTATAGATGCTAACATTATATTGATGATGGGTTATGTGCACATCACCACCTTCTGTGGATAAAACAAATAATTTAGGACAACTCATCTTTATCCACAGAGTTGGCAAAATCCGCACGCCGATATGTACATATCTCAAGAAGATAAATAGGATTGAAGGTAATTTGATATTGCAATATGAGGATGTTCTGGCAACATTGAAGATAGTATGTAACTTGATGGACTTTCAAAGATTGAAATTGTCACACAGCATCTACTTGCATACAGTGTACAATAAAAAATGTTAAACTTTTTTTTATGGCAAATTTTTCCCATTGCTGCTGGGGTCTGCCAGGGGGAACTTATAGAACTGGAGAATAAATGCTGCTTGTCCAGTGCAGTCGCTACAAGGTGTTCAGGTCTGAGTTATTTTACCCCAATAGAGAAGACTTTTTACCCCACCAAGGTTGGAGCCTGCTGTCTCCTGGTTTGGAGCCCAACTAGTTATAGTTGAAAATGAGTAATTAAAAGAAACAGGTTTGTATAGTTTGTTTGGGGCAAAGAATGCATTGAAAGTGTTTTATTTTTGTGGATGAAAATGTGGTTTGAAAGTCATCTCTTTGTCTAGTGCACAGTTTGTAGATGCTGAAATAAATGCTGCTCCCTGTTGTCACAACATTGTGTACTTTGTAAGTGGATAAGGTTTTTATCATTTTCTCACATGTAGGCATTTGTGTGGATCTAATTGTCTGGATATGAAGCATTTCAGGGCAATGAAAGAACTAGGGAAGAAGAAAGGCAGAAGACAGTATTGTGATAACCATGTGATCAGAGTTAGGGTGTGGTGATGACAGTCTATGAAGCTTTAACCTGGAGACTGCTGGAATCTTCCTGCCTGATCCCCTCATCTAACATGATGCATTGTTCACGATCTTTTCTTTTATGTGCCAGTTCCTGATATGTATCCCCATCAAGTCAACGATGTCACTAACCCATTACCCATTTTTTCAATGGCCACGCCCTCCTCCTCCTCCTGCTGCTTCTTGTCATGTGGTTTTGTCTAGACTCTTTGATCTTGTGATATGCCTGTACCTGCTGGTGTCAGAACTTCTTCAACATTGCCTGTGTTCTTGTAACTATATTATATGTTGTTCAAGAAGCTAAATAGTTGGGTAAAGGGGGTGTGTGGAGATAAGATTGCTTCCTGTTGCAATGTTCTTTATAAACAGTTGCTTATTATTGTATTTTATATATATTATATTATATTATTATATTATATATTGATCTGTGTCATAACAGACTGGTTAACAAAAACTTGTGATCCCTGCAGCCATTAACAAAAATTTCTAATGTAAATGACCAGCCAATAATTTGCTACTGTTTTCAAAGGACAAGCTCCAGCACTGTTAGAAGCTGGAAGATCAAGATAGCAATTACAGGGCATCACTTCAGCTGGAGCACACACTGTGGAAAGTGAGAGACAAGCCCAAGACATTATCCAATAACAATGTTAATAACTAGTTTCCCTATTGGTATTTGGTCATGTCATTTTTACATCTTTAGTTTTTGTTTAATGTTCTCAGATAAACAAGCGTCTGAAGTTGCAGCTTCTCAGAAGATCCCACATCAGATAACTCTGGAACTCACTCCTAGAAACAGCAAGGCTTGGGCCAAAGTTCAAGGCATGTCTCAGAATCCACGTGTGAGGTTTAAGTTGACAGCCAATAGAACCTTGGAATCGGTCTTTAAGTACCTGGAGAAAAAGTGGAAGTCACACAGAGTTAGACTTGTATCCTTAAACTCTGACGTGTACTATAACTGTTGTTGAAAGTGCATCATTTTACTTCTGAGTTCTGTAGCAGCTCAGTCTGATTATTGTCTAGTTGTGTTGTTTCGCTACACGTTTCAGTCATCATCAACAGAAGGAATCATGAAAATTTAGCATTACATCTTTATCGTGCAGGAAGATGACACGTCAGAACCAATGTTGCAGCCATAAAGGTCTTCTGTAAGCAGCAAACACAACACAGATTACAACACATCAATAAGTTTCACTTAATTCATGTGGAAGTTTACAGATGAATAACACCTACCACCAACATGATATTAAGAGATAATATCTTCTTTGTTATGGATCAAGAAGCCTGTGAGCTGATACCCTTCATCCCATTTTATGTTCTTTAGCTTGTGTCATTTTGTTCTGTGTGGAAGGTTTCTCAGCTTCAATGTTGGTACCATCTTACATATTAATTCTACATTGTTAAGTTCTCACCATATCACTGCAATGTTGGTACCATCTTACATATTAATTCTACATTGTTAAGTTCTCACCATATCACTGCAATGTTGGTACTATCTTACATATTAATTCTACATTGTTAAGTTCTCACCATATCACTGCAATGTTGGTACCATCTTACATATTAATTCTACATTGTTAAGTTCTCACCATATCACTGCAATGTTGGTACCATCTTACATATTAATTCTACATTGTTAAGTTCTCACCATATCACTGCAATGTTGGTACTATCTTACATATTAATTCTACATTGTTAAGTTCTCACCATATCACTGCAATGTTGGTACCATCTTACATATTAATTCTACATTGTTAAGTTCTCACCATATCACTGCAATGTTGGTACCATCTTACATATTAATTCTACATTGTTAAGTTCTCACCATATCACTGCAATGTTGGTACCATCTTACATATTAATTCTACATTGTTAAGTTCTCACCATATCACTGCAATGTTGGTACCATCTTACATATTAATTCTACATTGTTAAGTTCTCACCATATCACTGCAATGTTGGTACCATCTTACATATTAATTCTACATTGTTAAGTTCTCACCATATCACTGCAATGTTGGTACCATCTTACATATTAATTCTACATTGTTAAGTTCTCACCATATCACTGCAATGTTGGTACCATCTTACATATTAATTCTACATTAAGTTCTCACCATATCACTGCAATGTTGGTACCATCTTACATATTAATTCTACATTGATTAGTTCTCACCATATCACTGCAATGTTGGTACCATCTTACATATTAATTCTACATTGTTAAGTTCTCACCATATCACTGCAATGTTGGTACCATCTTACATATTAATTCTACGTTGTTAAGTTCTCACCATATCACTGCAATGTTGGTACCATCTTACATATTAATTCTACATTGATTAGTTCTCACCATATCACTGCAATGTTGGTACCATCTTACATATTAATTCTACATTGTTAAGTTCTCACCATATCACTGCAATGTTGGTACCATCTTACATATTAATTCTACATTGTTAAGTTCTCACCATATCACTGCACCGTTGGTACCATCTTACATATTAATTCTACATTGTTAAGTTCTCACCATATCACTGCAATGTTGGTACCATCTTACATATTAATTCTACATTGTTAAGTTCTCACCATATCACTTCAATGTTGGTACTATCTTACATATTAATTCTACATTGTTAAGTTCTCACCATATCACTGCAATGTTGGTACCATCTTACATATTAATTCTACATTGTTAAGTTCTCACCATATCACTGCAATGTTGGTACTATCTTACATATTAATTCTACATTGTTAAGTTCTCACCATATCACTGCAATGTTGGTACTATCTTACATATTATTTCTACATTGATTAGTTCTCACCATATCTTATTTGATTTGTAAAAACCCCACTTTACTCTCCCTATGGACAACTCTATAACATCCATCATGTCTTTATGTTTATCTCCACTTGATAATTGTTAGTTGGGGCTTTTATTTTTTTTCTTTCAAACTAATCTGCTGAAATATATTTAGCGTCATCATCATCATATGCTGTATTGGTTGGCGAAGGTGATCATGTCCTTCCACAATTTCCTATCCAGTATCTTCTCTCTTTGTCATCTGTGATCTCATTATAACCAAGTATTCCATTTCCTCTTCTCATGATGTGCCAGACAAATGTTGATTATTTCTTTCTGATGTTTCTTAGGAGCTCCCATTTTGTTTTTGCCTCTTTGAGAATGTCCACGTTGGTTTTTTTCTTTAAGCTGTCCAGGTAACTCTCAAAATCCTTAAGAGAAATCCCATCTCTGTGGCCTCTAATCATATTTTCATTTACATACCAACAACAAATGGATATAGAGATTGTACATTGAAATCACACTTAGTCCCAATTTATAAAGACAGTTTCAACAAGCTGGCAGCATCAGTCTCAGAAGCTCTTCACATGCAGTTTCATGTTTCTAGAATCAGAACATACAGCTGTAGTAAAACAAGACCTAACAGAGACGTGGGTGTTGTCTTCAGCCCAACTAACTAGCCAGGTAGTGCAGTACATTTTGGCTTCATTTCAGTGCTTTTATGTATTTGTGCAGTCTAGATTTAGAATGTCTGTTGTTCAGTTTATTTACGTAGGTTATATATATCTGAAGATTTATTTACTTATTGCAATAAGACTTCTTTGATCTTCAGCATTGTCTTCATTATAATGTTATTATTTTGTTCCATTGTACAAATTACTGTACATCATGTTAACTATTTCTGCATTGACTGCCCTATATTGTTGCATTCCTCTCAGATAAATTTGGTTAGCACCTTGTCATATGTCATGCATGTTCTGTTGTTCTCAGACACCCAAGTACACATATCTGCATCTATTGGTTGACACATTCTGTACTGTCCACTTTTGCAGAGTATCATATTTTGCATGGTTCAATAGACATTTTTATGTTTTTAGCATTAATAACTTGCTATGACCGACTGATATATATATATATATGTACAACTGGATGCTTATTAGATTGTCTAGATTTGTCAAGTTCATGTGTGCTTGTACATACAACCAAACTTGTAGAAAATGCTGCCCATGCTGTCTTATGTTCCTTAATTGAGCTAAAGAAAGAGAGTCTTGGTGCTAGGGAAGTTGTGGAGGATGAGCTGGTTTTCTACCTGCATCCTGCAAGCAAGATTACCCCTGTCAAACTGATTCCTCTAGAGCAGCAGAAAGTGGATGTCACTTTTACCAGTTATAGAGAAAATATTCTCCGTAAGTTTTTAACTGTCGATCATATCACTTCTGCCAGTTTTAGATTTTACATTTGACAAAAAACTGAACTTGTCAGAAGCCTGTTGTGCCAGTGGCTGATGTACAGTTTCTAGTTGTTTAGGTATATGTTGACAAGCAGCTGTGAGGGCATTGAACCAGGGGAGTTAAAATAAGCTACTGTGAGGACATTGAACCAGGGGAGTTAAAACAAGCTGCTGTGAGGGCATTGAACCAGGGGAGTTAAAATAAGCTGCTGTGAGGGCATTGAACCAGGGGAGTTAAAACAAGCTGCTGTGAGGACATTGAACCAGGGGAGTTAAAATAAGCTGCTGTGAGGGCATTGAACCAGGGGAGTTAAAACAAGCTGCTGTGAGGACATTGAACCAGGGGAGTTAAAACAAGCAGCTGTGAGGGCATTGAACCAGGGGAGTTAAAACAAGCAGCTGTGAGGGCATTGAACCAGGGGAGTTAAAACAAGCAGCTGTGAGGGCATTGAACCAGGGGAGTTAAAATAAGCTACTGTGAGGACATTGAACCAGGGGAGTTAAAACAAGCTGCTGTGAGGGCATTGAACCAGGGGAGTTAAAATAAGCTGCTGTGAGGGCATTGAACCAGGGGAGTTAAAACAAGCTGCTGTGAGGACATTGAACCAGGGGAGTTAAAATAAGCTGCTGTGAGGGCATTGAACCAGGGGAGTTAAAACAAGCTGCTGTGAGGACATTGAACCAGGGAGTTAAAAAAGCTGCTGTGAGGGCGTTGAACCAGGGGAGTTAAAACAAGCTGCTGTGAGGGCGTTGAACCAGGGGAGTTAAAATAAGCTGCTGTGAGGGCATTGAACCAGGGAGTTAAAACAAGCTGCTGTGAGGGCACTGAACCAGGGGAGTTAAAACAAGCTGCTGTGAGGGCACTGAACCAGGGGCGTTAAAACAAACTGTTGTGAGGGCACTGAACCAGGGGAGTTAAAACAAGCAGCTGTGAGGGCACTGAACCAGGGGAGTTAAAACAAGCTGCTGTGAGGGCACTGAACCAGGGGCGTTAAAACAAACTGCTGTGAGGGCACTGAACCAGGGGAGTTAAAACAAGCTGCTGTGAGGGCACTGAACCAGGGGCGTTAAAACAAGCTGCTGTGAGGGCACTGAACCAGGGGAGTTAAAACAAGCTGCTGTGAGGGCACTGAACCAGGGGAGTTAAAACAAGCTGCTGTGAGGGCACTGAACCAGGGGAGTTAAAACAAGCTGCTGTGAGGAAATTGAACCAGGGGAGTTAAAACAAGCTGCTGTGAGGAATTGAACCAGGGGAGTTAAAACAAGCTGCTGCATAAGTTTATGTACATCAGGTCAATTGGGTAGTTACATATTTGTAAGTGTTATATATTATATTGTTCTTTTCTGGACCATACATACAATTTATGACATTTCATTACCATAGTCTGTAATTTATTCTGTAACTCTGCTGTAAAGGTTTTGTTTCACTGGCATATAGAAAAATAGTGTGCATCAGGAATCAAAGAATCTATCAGTTATGTCTGATGGCTCAGGATAACTCTTGGTATGATTTTATTTCCCCTCAAACTCTGCCTTGACTGTTCTATGTTCTCTGCCAGATTGTCCCTGGTATGACTTTATTTCCCCTCAAACTCTGCATTGACTGTTCTATGTTCTCTGCCAGGTTGGCTCTGGTATGACTTTATTTCCCCTCAAACTCTGCATTGACTGTTCTATGTTCTCTGCCAGATTGTCCCTGGTATGACTTTCTCTCACCTCAAACTCTGCCTTGACTGTTCTATGTTCTCTGCCAGATTGTCCCTGGTATGACTTTATTTCCCCTCAAACTCTGCATTGACTGTTCTATGTTCTCTGCCAGGTTGTCCCTGGTATGACTTTATTTCCCCTCAAACTCTGCATTGACTGTTCTATGTTCTCTGCCTTGACTGTTCTATGTTCTCTGCCAGGTTGTCTCTGGTATGACTTTATTTCCCCTCAAACTCTGCATTGACTGTTCTATGTTCTCTGCCAGGTTGTCTCTAGTATGACTTTCTCTCACCTCAAACTCTGCCTTGACTGTTCTATGTTCTCTGCCAGATTGTCCCTGGTATGACTTTATTTCCCCTCAAACTCTGCATTGACTGTTCTATGTTCTCTGCCAGGTTGTCTCTGGTATGACTTTCCCTCACCTCAAACTCTGAATTGACTGTTCTATGTTCTCTGCCAGGTTGTCCCTGGTATGACTTTCCCTCACCTCAAACTCTGAATTGACTGTTCTATGTTCTCTGCCAGGTTGTCCCTGGTATGACTTTCCCTCACCTCAAACTCTGCCTTGACTGATCTCTGCCAGGTTGCCTTTGGTTTAGTTTTCTTTCACCTCAAAATTTCCTTTTCTTTCTGAGTGTGAATTCATGTACTAACATTGCTATACTTTATGTATTAGTGAATATACAATGTTTAACTTCTTACATTCACCTACTTATTTATTTGAAATTTGCAGCAACTTTGCAGAAGCCTAAGAAAGCTAAGACAATGAAAGATCTTGAGAAGTTCAATGAAGATAAGGATAAAGCAAAGACAGAAGGGGCAGAGGACCAGGGAGGAGTTCTTGAAAAAGGTCATTCTGATTCAGGTGACCTCATTCCTAAATCAAAGGAAACTACCAACTTGATCCCTGGGGAACAACAGGTTATAAAAAACTGTACAGAAACAGCAGTGGCACCTTTTGCAAATCTCTTGACATCCATTGATAGCAATGCTGCATCTTTTTGTCACAACGATGTTGCCACAGGGCAGTTTACCATAGCAGATATGTTATCTAGACCGAAACCCTCAACAGTTTTATTGGAGGATGACAACGCTATGTTTCCAGACTCTCCGTCCTTCTCACCACCCACTTGTTTGAGTACAGAAACTTCAAAGCCATCTGTGATAATACCATCATCGCCATCATCTGAATCATCATTACTGTCACCATGTGTGATATCATCACCAACATTTAACAAGAAGAAGCCCACAAAATCATCCAAGAAAGCAGCTATTTCTGAAGAAGGCAATGTGGAGAACTGTGATAACAATGTTGCTGTGGTAGTTAGTGAGAGTTCATCATCTCCTGCTAAAGTTGAGGTGTCCACTCCTGCTCAAGACTTGACAGAGAATTTGGAGAAAGAGATTTCTAGAATCACCCATTTGACCACTGAAGGTTTCACCTTGCAGACATCTAATACAGTGACACTTCTGCATCTTAGTCTGCTCCTCGGTAGCCAACATGTCATACGTCTTGAATATGAATGGAGGGAGAAAAGACCGCCAAAAGTTCAGTTGCCACCACTGCTCTGCCAGGCTGCAAACCAAATGAGTAATGTTCTTAGACGTTTGTGCAACTTGGCAACATTGGAGCTTACAGATTTCATTATCATGGTAAGAATTGACAATGTCAGCATTGTTTCATTATATTTCCCTAGTATGAATGTTTTTATTCTTTTGTCTTTGCCTACGTGACTTGGTATCAATTATTTTATGCTTCTCACTGCATCAGTAAGCTGGTGAAATCAACACCCATCCTTTTAGTTCTTTATCCTTCCTTTTATCTTAGCCTATCACTATTTCTTATATATTAGTTTGTTAGACCTGCTGCGTGTACCATAGTTTCATCATTCTGGTCAGTTTATTTCTGATTATCTTTGTGCCTTTTATTGCCAATTTAATCCAAATATGAGATGTCCAGGATTTAGCACATCATAAGTGTTAATATTTTTATTGTTGCAGTAAAGTCCATGTTTCACTACCATACAGGGTGATTAAAGTAATAAGTTGTTCATCAGTCTAACTTTAGATTGAGGTATGTGTAAAACCTAGCAAATGGATGGCCAAATTGTGATGCTAAACAATTACTGTTACATTAATACACATTTGTCAAGCTATTCAGGAGTATACTAAAAAAAATATTGAGAGATACAGCTATAGTTAGTGGCTAAAAGGGGAGACCACTGTTGGGTCTGTCAGAAATAACAGAAAGATGGAGAGAAAATAACTAGCATGAAACAATGAATTTGATGATAGTGGACAGGCATAGATACAAGTATACATAGGAATAACTAACCAAGGAGAAAATGTTTTGTTACAAGTTAGAGCCATGAGTGTCTGTTATAAAGAAGATTTGCAGAATCAGGGTGTTGTGTTAACAGCTTCATTCCTCCAGCCATAGATATCCATGCCTGTGCTGAAGTGAGCTGCAGCAAGGGAGACAACAGTTAAACTATGGTTGTTCTGGGTGTTGTAAAAAAAAGTACAGGAAAGTATGGTTGGAGCAATGTAAAAAAAGTAAAGTATCCCCGTCACGCCAAGTGGCGTATAGGGAATATGGTGTTAGTGACCATAAATTTTACAGATCTTCGGCACATGATTTTTGGGGTAATGTTGTCGGTAATACGCCCATGCCGCTTTACTTTCCCAGAAAAAAATACGGTACCCATTTAAGGCTGGGTGAACCAGAAACCATCGGTTGGGATCGAACCCTACCTCTTGTCCTTTATAGCCCAGTTCACTAACCATTGAGCTATTGTGGCTCCCATTTAATCTATAGGCAATGTAATAATGTGAAAATATTATTCAACTTTAGCTAAATGGTGTTGGGTACCTTTGGGGCAGTCAAGAGTGTGCAGTAAGATTGATTCTGTTAGCCAATAAATGTGCTACTTCCAGGAAAGTGTCATGAATATCATAATATTTGACATTGTGCTATGTTAAAAGGAAAAGAATGCTGACCAGAACAAGGCATCAAACAAGAATGTTCCATGCAGTCATTGTGGCCGAGAGGGCACTGCCAAGTCTAGAGGCAAGAGACATTCTCAGTCAGAGAGGAAAGAAGGCACAAGAGAAATAGCCACGATGACAGATCCCATGAAATTAGACCCACCATCCATAACACAGGTTTTCCAACCAGCATCTATACTGGCCACAACTGGTAGAACTTTTGTTGCTGCACAAACTTCACAGGTGAGCTCAACAATAAATACGCACGCTCTTGTCTTTATATTTTTTTAATCTCATGTGATAATTATTTTTGCCTTTGGCTAGCTTTACTGCAACTCCACATATCCGTAATACTTATACCTCATTTATGACTTAATGCTCATTCTGGCATAGTAACACTCATTCCGGCTCAGTTCCTTTGCCTTTTGCTTCCCAATAATGCTTTCTACATCTCTTGCGAAATCTCTCAAAAGTTCTTTCATATATCTTTTTCAAAGTCTTACAGTAGCTCATTGTATAGAAGAGTGGTATCCTCTGCTACATCTGAAAGGTTTCATTTACAGCGTGTTGTGAATACATTTGATATATCAATTCTATCTCGGATTGTGCTTGTTTTAGTCATGTTATCATGACTTCCAATGAAGAAGAGGTGAAACCCTAGTTCCATAAGGATTATTTAAAAGACATCAGCCATGAGAAGTAAGTGTACTATTTTCCCATCAGAAATAGTATTATTATATTTGGTTGAATTGTGATTAACATTTTCATTTTTTCAACTTTAGTTTCCCCTTTCTTCACATTTTAAATACCTAGCCCAGTGATTTCATGTCAGACATATTTTATTTCCGTGTTAATGTTCCTTCAATTTGATATATATGATATGATGTATTTAAAAAACATGATTTTTACATTGCTGGCATTGGGTTTTCACAAATCTAAGCTGGATAATTCAAGTCAAACCAGCAAAATAATCAGAAAAGGGAAGAGTTCAAACATCAGTGATCTTCAGCTATGTCCTAATTCTGCTCAAAACATAGACCTGGTAATATTTTTAAAAAGAATCTGTATAACATCATCTATTGAACTGAAGACGGCATATGGGGCCAGAATTCAAGACTCTTTGTTTCTAACGATCAAGCATCAGATGACCTTGCACAGGACACAGTTTGTTTTTTTAACCGTCCATGGATATATTTTTCAGGAATCCCATGAATGTTGAGGTGCTGTCATCATATCTATATTTTGACTAGAGAAATCAGAATTGCCTTAATTGTGAATGTTGACAACAAACCACATCGTGATTGTCTGAGAGTTGCATCTCATGTTAAAGAAACACTTTATGACATTATGTTTTCAAAAAAATATCTGCCAGAGAAATAAAGGTTGCATGCCCAGTGCAGTCATTGCACAGTGTGCGGTTTTGGTTTTTTTTACGCACACACGTACGTAAATAAAATACACCATGACCCAGAGACGCAACCAAACATGAAACCATTTCCGCCAGCCAGTCTTGAGCACACAATAATGTTGTACATATCAGGAAATAATCTTGACATAAATTACTGCTTGAAATTATTATTAATGATTATATCTACAACTAGTTCTGAATGACATTGATGTTATGAATGTATGCATGAATTTGATCAAATTAACTTCTATAGAGCTCACAATAATTGTTGGAGTAGTCAGTAGCACAAAAGAAGGAAACAATTTCTGTTTCTTTGTCAGTATCTTCCTAGTTTGAACTCTCATTTCTGTGTTGACAGATTGCAGGATCGGACCCTGTATTCAGAGTGCCATTTGCTCCCACAGTCAAAACTGTCTCCAGAGAAGAACAGCTGAGATTGGAAGAGCAACAAAGGTTGCAGTTGCAGGCTAAAGCTATAATGGTATGTCTATTTGGTTGCATTGTCATAGTTTAGGCTGTACTAGGGTAAGCCTTGTAGTTAATGAGCTTTCATGCTTCACCCAGCCATTGAAGATCAGAATAGAAGGGATTTTCTCAGGACAAACTGTCATGTAATAGATTACATCAACCATATATGATCCAAAGGTGAAGGACATGCTATGGATACCAATACCATATAGCTAAACTGTGGGCCTAAGAACTAAATAAAACCTAACAGTAAATTGTCAGTTACAGAGAGATATGTTATATCTGTCCAGCCTGTCATTTTAATAAATAAAATTGAAAATAAACAAAAGAAACAACTAACACAAAATCCCAACAACAATGTGTTGAGTACCTGTTTACACACAAAGACTTATACATAGCAGCTTGTCATGACTATCATTATGCTGGACAAGCTCCTAATCTGTGTGATCTGTTTGTTTGGTTACATGTCAGTTTGTGGCTTTTTGTTTGACAAACAACTAAACAAATACAGACATCTTCTGTCTTGAATGAAGGTCAGAGGCTAGGCAGCAGTCAGTGAAGGTTGAGATACATTGTGTCACACAACCCAGGTGTACATTATAAATTCCTATTGTTTTTAGTCAACTATATCATTGACTAAAACTGATTAGTAGTAAAGAAAAGACACAAAATATACAAGAAGATATTGAAGTAGATGGAAGAAAACCTAGAAAGAGTTCAAGAATATAGCTCGCTTGGACATTTTATAACTAATGATGGAAAAATGTAGGACAGAAATAAACAAAAGAATAGGATTGGTAAAAAAAATGTTAACAACATGAAAGATATACTCACATGAAAGCAAATAACATCAGAACTAAAACTACAAATTGACAAATACTATATTTACTTAGCCTTCCTGCATGGTGCATAAACATAGACATTAAATAAGAACACACCCAAAATGGAAGTTGTTGAAATGTGGATCTGTAGGAAAATGGGAGGCATTAGGTGGAAAGAAAAGAAGACAAACAAGGAAGTTCTGAATAAGCTGAACATGACAAAACTACTACTTAACATCATTTGAAAATAGGCAACTGAAATATTTTGGACACTGAAGAGATTTAATACCCTTCTAAAAGTCATTTTGGAAGCGAAGGTACAAGGTAGACCCCACAACCAATGTTAATTATATAATGTCATATTTGTGATATTATATTGATACACACAATTGTCATTGTATTCTAGGGTGACCATTTTTCATTTTTTCCCCATTGTTTCCGGGGACATTTGTCATATTTTTTACATTTTAGCAGATTTTTTTTGCTTATTTCTGAAACTGTCCCACAAAATCGGGGACGAACGATATATATATATATATATATGTGTGTGTGTGTGTACATATATATATATTTATCTATATACATATTTATAATATGTGTGGGTGGGTGTGTGACTGTGTGTGCGCAAGAAATTTTGTAGATGCAAAAAAAAAAAAAAAGATAACTTTAAATTTCATAATAACTGTTCATTTGCTGTTTGATTTTATTTTTGTTAATATTCACGGTACTTATGCGATACACGCACTTAATGACATTACAATAGCTAGTTGTGTTTCTCAATAAAAAAAAATATTTAAATTTAAAAAAATTTAAACAACATATAGATATCAATTGCAGTATTAAAGTAATGTTTACAGTACCTTATTTATACTGAAGAGGTTGTTGCCTCGGCGTGGTACTTGTTTTTTGAGTGTATCTTTCTCAAGATCTCATGATTTGAAGCAAGTTTTTCACTGAAGCTTTCACACGATAAATTAATGTTAGTTTTTACTGTTGGCGACTTTGGCGAGATACTTTGGCGGGAGATGTCCGGAAAGGCAGGGGTGGGGGGAGAGAGAGTGTCTGCTTTTTAAAAAAATTAAACCCATCCCAATAGAAGTGAGTGGTGGGAATAGAAATGACGTAGCACCGCGCTTCAAGAGTTCAAAGAGCTATCTCCGACACAACGCGTCCAAGTCTTCTCTTTTATCTTCTTGCTAATGCCGCTCAGTCTGGGATAAAGAAACACAACTCAGTTACGTCCTGAGTCCTAGTGATTACTTTAAAAGAGGGCCGATTCCGTGTATGAACATTTATTTATTCACTGAAATCGGGGACAAATTTCTTTCGGGGACAACTTCTACATTCCGGGGACTGTCCCCGGAAATCGGGGACGAATGGTCACCCTATTGTATTCTCTTCTACGTTTATTTCAATGATTCAGAGATGGCAGAGTTAGCTGCTGCTTGTTTATATCTCATGTTTGTTAAGAAATTAAACTAGAGATGCTTTATCTCACTACTATTAAATATCAACCTGCATGCGATAAGAAGCTGCTATCTTTCATTTTGTTGAATTAGTGGATGATCATGGGCTGACTGAAAATAGTACTGCATGTTCAGTTTTATCTTGTGTTTTTATTGACTTGAAAGAAAACTGTTTAAATATAAGCCAACTTGTCAAAATACAGAACAGTCAACACTGATGTTGTTTGACTACACCACAATCAACTATGACATTGGTTGATTACAGCACAGACAACTATGTCATTGTTTGATTACAGCACAGGCAACTATGACAATTACAGCATAGACAACTATGTCATTGTTCGATTACAGCACAGGCAACTATGTCATTGTTTGATTACAGCACAGACAACTATGTCATTGTTTGATTACAGCACAGACAACTATGTCATTGTTTGATTACAGCACAGGCAACTATGTCATTGTTTGATTACAGCACAGACAATTATGACATTGTTTGATTACAGCACAGACAATTATGACATTGTTTGATTACAGCACAGACAATTATGTCATTGTTTGATTACAGCACAGACAATTATGACATTGTTTGATTACAGCACAGACAATTATGACATTGTTTGATTACAGCACAGACAATTATGACATTGTTTGATTACAGCACAGACAACTATGTCATTGTTTGATTACAGCACAGACAACTATGACATTGTTTGATTACAGCACAGTCAACTATGACATTGTTTGACTACAGCACAGTCAATAAATACATTGTCATGATGTAATTCTTTATTGCGAGGCTGTCTTAAATGACTTTATATGTTATGAGAGTTCACCAACCTTCACTATGAGCTTCTATCTCTGAGTTGTATTTTTGCTCTAATCATACAAACATTGCTAGAAGTATGAATTAAGATGTCCTGAGGGAAGTGCATTCTTGAGATTGATATTTGATTGGAGTAGTTTAAAATTGGGATACTGGACAGAAATATGAACATTCTGTAATAATTAATTTTTATGCTGTTGTTATTTTAATCCAAAATGGTTTATGAGAATAAATATTTCAAAATTTGACAAATTTAACCCTTTCTGGTGTTTAAAAAAAAACAAAACATAATTTAACCACAAATGTTCCTACAATTTAACTTACAGTGTCTCTTATGATCATTGTTAAAGTTCTATAGCAGAATTCTACTCAAGACAGGTTTCACCCAAGACTACTAAAATATCAAGCAACAGCAGTCCCTTATGAATTATCATGTACTTTGTCAACAGTGTAACCAATGTGTTTGTTTATCTACAGTGTAACCAATGTGTTTGTTTATCTACAGTGTAACCAATGTGTTTGTTTATCTACAGTGTAACCAATGTGTTTGTTTATCTACAGTGTAACCAATGTGTTTGTTTATCTACAGTGTAACCAATGTGTTTGTTTATCTACAGTGTAACCAATGTGTTTGTTTATCTACAGTGTAACCAATGTGTTTGTTTATCTACAGCAAGAGGGACCTAGTCCTCGTAACAGACTCCTCAAGAAGCGGACATTAAACCCAAGAAACAGGAAAACCCCTTCTATTATTGTACAAAGAACCCTCCTGCCAAAAGTGGACACTGGTCAAATGGTTGCTTATATCCAGGTAAAACACGAGATGTTAAACAGTCTGGTACACTTTTGGCAACCATATCCTTAACTGTGGTCATTGTTTTTTTCGGCTTGCTGACAATTTTATCCTTATATGTCCTTGAACTGTGGTCTTCTTCCACTTGCTGACAATTTTATCCTTATATGTCCTTGAACTGTGGTCTTCTGTACTTGATTGATGGCTATACCTCATATATATATATATATATATATATCACCTTTAATAGATGTGGAAGCATACTCCACCTTCATACTGGCCACAATACCACTTGTAGACTCCAGATATTTACCACCATTCTGAGCCACTGCACCTTAGAAGTCATGACAACATACACAACATATAAGACTGTCTCAAGTCTGCAGATTTGAGGAGGCAAACGTGGTTCACAAGCCTGGAAGAATAACTGAATCAATGAAACATACTTAATAATGAATCTCAGTGTGAATAAGTCATGGTTGCTGCAGCAGAAGAGGCATTGTGTTATATTTGACATGAAATAGTGATTGGTGGACCCCAGTCGAGTTCTCACTGCTGTTAGGAGTCATGGCCCCTGAATGTAGTAGTAATGTAATGTTACTTACATGGGCATATTATGTCATAGAGTGGTGAAGTGTTTGAGCCTCACATTACTGAATAATGACATTTGCGTTTTAGGGTTACATCATTCTGTTTTGTTTGTTTGTTACATTCATTCCTCAACTACAGGTACCTATGTGTGTGATCTCACAAACATTAAACATTTGTTTGTTACATTCATTCCTCAACTACAGGTACCTATGTGTGTGATCTCACAAACATTAAACATTTGATTGTTACATTCATTCCTCAACTACAGGTACCTATGTGTGTGATCTCACAAACATTAAACATTTGTTTGTTACATTCATTCCTCAACTACAGGTACCTATGTGTGTGATCTCACAAACATTAAACATTTGATTGTTTGTTCTGTAACAGGTTTTGTACACAATCATTAATCAATTTGCTGACAAATAATTAAACCAAACATTTTTTTTTCTGATTTAAAAGATTTTGCTTTATTTGATTTTGTTCTTGTTGTTGCGTTCGCCAGCTTTCAACTCTGACGAAGTCCCTAGAACTGAATTTTCCATGTTAATCCATTTTTCTCTGGCAGCCGTGTGCACAGGGGTCCCTCGCCGCACAGGCAGATAACTCCGACTTCAGAGGTACTCATGTTTTTTCTATCGATGAGTAATTGACGTTTCAAGCCGGGCCTCGCTGCTGAGACCAGGGGTGGTTGTCGCAGAGAGAAATCATAAATAAGATCCCAACCAGTGGAGCCGAGATTTGAACCCACAACCTCTCTGTCCCAAGGCCGGCGTCCTGCCTCAAGACCAACCAGTCCCCCATGGACTTGGAATATGAGGAAACTGCAACAAGGAACACTCTTCATGCATAGCCTGCAGTGGTTTCCGCCGCCTATCCACCTCATACCAGAAGTTCACGTCCTCCCGAAAGTGATGATCGTCATATTTCTTTAAAAATGTATAGTGCTTGATGATGTTAAGCCATCGTTGTTGACTACAATTTAGAACATATAAACACACAGTTAGTCGTCAGATTATCCCCGTCGCACATCAAACAACAGACCGTAAGATTAGCGTAACGCCGGTCTAAGGATTTACGATGGCGTAGCACACATAACAATCAATTATTTGATTTGATTCATATTTTAGTTTTTATGGTTTTTCACTTGGTGTGGAGTATAGAACTTCAGCAAACACTTTCCAAGCCATCATGTTTTGTGTTTTCTATTCCCTTAAGATCACTTCATGCTTTCACCTTCTACAAACATGTTATGGCCTTCCCCTTTTTTCCTGGAGATTCCAAGAAAGAATCTGTCATGTAATACACTCACTCAGTGTGTGTCCCTTCCAGCCGAATCTTCTTTGTTGCACCTCTTTGTCCACTGATGTTTGACTGCTACTTTCTCCTAGTTCTATGTTAGTAATTTTGTCATTCCATGACTATCCTTTTATTCAGTGCAAGCATCCATTAATGCAAGTCTGTATCTTTTTGATTCTCCTTTTTGTTCCCACAGCCATTCAATATGACAGACTTAACATTGGAATTCACTGGTTTTATCTTTATGGTTTTTATTGAAGATGTATTTAATGATTTTCTCAAAATTAGTGTTTATATTGCTTATAAATATTTTCAACACTTATGTTTTTATGCATTTTAATTGTTCATAACTGCATCCTCTAGCAATCTGGCCCACAGCCTGTAACAGTGCCAGTGGTTGTGGAGGTGGCTCCTGACAACCTGGTGAAAATAGCACAACCAGTGGTGAACATTGTTACCACACAGCAGCCAAAGACTTTCAGCCAGGATCTGGTTCATGGTAAGTCAACATTCACTTCTCATCTTCTAACATCAGTTCTTCTCTCTATTAGTTCTTCTCTCTTTCAGTTCTTCTCTCTATTAGTTCTTCTCTCTTTCAGTTCTACTCTTCTATCAGTTCTTCTCTCTATTAGTTCTATTCTCTTTCAGTTCTACTCTTCTATCAGTTCTTCTCTCTTTCAGTTCTACTCTTCTATCAGTTCTTCTCTCTATTAGTTCTATTCTCTTTCAGTTCTACTCTTCTATCAGTTCTTCTCTCTATTAGTTCTATTCTCTTTCAGTTCTACTCTTCTATCAGTTCTTCTCTCTATTAGTTCTATTCTCTTTCAGTTCTACTCTTCTATCAGTTCTTCTCTCTATTAGTTCTATTCTCTTTCAGTTCTACTCTTCTATCAGTTCTTCTCTCTATTAGTTCTATTCTCTTTCAGTTCTACTCTCTATCAGTTCTTCTCTCTATTAGTTCTATTCTCTTTCAGTTCTACTCTTCTATCAGTTCTACTATATCAGTTCTACTCTCTTTCAGTTCTACTCTCTATCAGTTCTTCTCTCTATTAGTTCTATTCTCTTTCAGTTCTACTCTTCTATCAGTTCTTCTCTCTATTAGTTCTATTCTCTTTCAGTTCTACTCTTCTATCAGTTCTACTATATCAGTTCTACTCTCTATCAGTTCTACTCTCTATCAGTTCTACTCTCTATCAGTTCTACTCTCTTATCAGTTCTACTCTCTATCAGTTCTACTCTCTATCAGTTCTACTCTCTTATCAGTTCTACTCTCTATCAGTTCTACTCTCTTTCAGTTCTACTCTCTATCAGTTCTACTCTCTTTCAGTTCTACTCTCTATCAGTTCTACTCTCTATCAGTTCTACTCTCTTATCAGTTCTACTCTCTATCAGTTCTACTCTCTTTCAGTTCTACTCTCTATCAGTTCTACTCTCTATCAGTTCTACTCTCTATCAGTTCTACTATATCAGTTCTACTCTCTATCAGTTCTACTCTCTTTCAGTTCTACTCTCTTTCAGTTCTACTCTCTTTCAGTTCTACTCTCTATCAGTTCTACTCTCTTTCAGTTCTACTCTCTTTCAGTTCTACTCTCTTTCAGTTCTACTCTCTTTCAGTTCTACTCTCTATCAGTTCTACTCTCTATCAGTTCTCTGTGCAGAGCTGTTTGTTGATGATATTTTAGTAGTCTTGGTAAATTTTCTCAGCTCTGAAACATGACTTGAGTATACTTATGCTACAGAACATTAACAATGATCTTAAGATAAGCTCTAACTGAAATTGTTCTATTTTTTGTATTTTAAATATGATTTTACACCAGAGTGTGATTGGACTAAAATATCATCAAAATGAACATTTCTAGAATATTCATATTTGTGTTCACTGTCACAAATGTGATCCACTGCAATAAAATATCAATCTCAAGCAGAATGAGTGGCATGTAATTTTTTCAGGATATCTTCATTTATAGCGACATTTTTATCATTAGAGCTAACAACACTACTTTGAGAGTAAAGCAAACAGCTGTATCTATTATTGTATTTTATTGAGCTGGAGTTATTTTTAAATGAATACATTGTTTTTTATGTCTTTGTCTTCTCTCTACTTATCTTTACTATTAATCTTGTTAGTTGTTCCTAAAATGTATAATATTTATTACATCAAATAATAAAGTGAATATTTTGATTGCTTGCATATTTTGTGTATTTTCTTTACCAGACAACAACATTTGCAAGACGAGTGATCTTTTAGCATTAGCAGCACAGACTGCTGAGGTCAGTATGGTTTGTTGTTATTTACTGAGAGTAATCAGGGCATCAGGTATCCTTCATTTTTCCAGGTTTTGCCTTCAGTTATCTGCAGCTGACTTTTCTGTGAGTGATCTCCCCACTCAGACTGACCAGCAAGAATTTGGTCTAGTTTTCTCTCTACTTGTCTGTCGTTTGCCTAACCTTTACTTAATCTCTTCTTGCATTTTGTCTTAAAATGTCAGACCAGCAAGAATTTGGTCTAGTTTTCTCTCTACTTGTCTGTCGTCTGCCTAACCTTTACTTAATCTCTTCTTGCATTTTGTCTTAAAATGTCAGTCCAGCAAGAATTTGGTCTAGTTTTCTCTCTACTTGTCTGTCGTCTGCCTAACCTTTACTTAATCTCTTCTTGCATTTTGTCTTAAAATGTCAGTCGAGCAAGAATTTGGTCTAGTTTTCTCTCTACTTGTCTGTCGTTTGCCTAACCTTTACTTAGTCTCTTCTTGCATTTTGTCTTAAAATGTCAGACCAGCAAGAATTTGGTCTAGTTTTCTCTCTACTTGTCTGTCGTTTGCCTAACCTTTACTTAATCTCTTCTTGCATTTTGTCTTAAAATGTCAGACCAGCAAGAATTTGGTCTAGTTTTCTCTCTACTTGTCTGTCGTCTGCCTAACCTTTACTTAATCTCTTCTTGCATTTTGTCTTAAAATGTCAGTCCAGCAAGAATTTGGTCTAGTTTTCTCTCTACTTGTCTGTCGTCTGCCTAACCTTTACTTAATCTCTTCTTGCATTTTGTCTTAAAATGTCAGTCCAGCAAGAATTTGGTCTAGTTTTCTCTCTACTTGTCTGTCGTTTGCCTAACCTTTACTTAGTCTCTTCTTGCATTTTGTCTTAAAATGTCAGTCCAGCAAGAATTTGGTCTAGTTTTCTCTCTACTTGTCTGTCGTCTGCCTAACCTTTACTTAATCTCTTCTTGCATTTTGTCTTAAAATGTCAGTCCAGCAAGAATTTGGTCTAGTTTTCTCTCTACTTGTCTGTCGTTTGCCTAACCTTTACTTAGTCTCTTCTTGCATTTTGTCTTAAAATGTCAGTCCAGCAAGAATTTGGTGTAGTTTTCTCTCTACTTGTCTGTCGTTTGCCTAACCTTTACTTAGTCTCTTCTTGCATTTTGTCTTAAAATGTCAGTCCAGCAGATGGTTTGAGCTTCTGTCTGGGCATTTTTGTTGGGTCTGCCTTCTCCAACCTTTAGCTATTTCTCCTGTTTGTCAGAAAAGCAGCAAGGCCATGCCCTACTTAGTAGCATTTCTAGCCTTTGATCTATCTGGTTTGGGAGACCCTTATGGTAGCTGGTGGTATAACTCCTGGGGTTATAACTCATTTTTATCAAACTGACCTTATGCTGATGTGTGATTAGTCTGCTTGGCTGTTCCATTTTGTTACCATCCTTGGTCAGTGTGTCAGCTTACTCATTTCATTACCCCTTTTTGGGTACTTATTTTTTTGCAATTTTTCTCTCAACTCTGATGGTTTGTTATACTCCAAGTACTGATTTTGTGTCTATTAAGAACACAGCTCAATGTGGTTGAAAGTTGGACTTATATAGTTCCTCAGAGTTTTAGTTTCAGAGTTGAAATATGTACAATATTCTTGTGTTGGAATACTGGTAGAGACCCTGGTATTGTCAAAATATTCTATGAATATCCCTGCCCTTCCATTCTGTAATAGCATCATCTGCTAATCTCTCTCTCTCTCTCTCTCTCTCTCTCTGTGTGTGTGTGCGTGCGTGTGAGAGTGAGTGAGAACCCCAACATGTGGAAGCTTGCCACACTTCTTACAATCTTGTATTAATCATCATTAATCAATTAGACAAGCAAAAAATATGGACTAGACATGAATATCAAAATGACTAAAACTATGATCATAAACAAAGAAAATACTCAAAACCCACAAGTGGATATCAAAATTGAAGGAATAGACCTGGAGACAGTTCAGAACTACAACTACCTTGGACATACTATAACCAGTGATGGAGAATGTACAACTGAAATAAACAAAAGAATAGGAATGGCAAAAAGTAACTTTAATGTCATGAAGGACATACTAACATCAAAACAAATAACACCAGAGCTAAAACTAAGAATAGCAAAATGTTATGTATTCTCAACATTCCTATATGGTGCAGAAACATGGGCATTAGACAAGAAAACAGAATAGAGAATTAAAGCCTTTGAAATGTGGATTTATAGAAAAATAGGAAGAATTGGATGGAAAGAAGAGAAAACAAACGATGAAGTCTTAAAACAACTAAAAATTAAAAAAAGAACTACTAAAGACAAGACAAATGTGATTTTTGGGAGTTTTGAGTCATCAGTGAGTTAAGCAATTTATGTGTTAGTGTTTCTCTTTACTTTCTTGTATTTTCCCATTTCAGTGTTTATTCTTGAGATGTCTTGGGTAATGGAAAAAGAGCAATGAAGATATTAAAAGATTTAAACATTAAAAAGAACCGGCTTATAAATACCATTCTACAGAGGAAATTAAAATACTATGGCCATGTCAAAAGACACAGCGGGCTGGAAAGAACAACACTGGAAGGCATGGTTCCTGGGTGATGCATCAGGGGCAGACCAAGAAGAAGGTGGTTTCAAGACATCAAGAAGACCTTGAAAATGACAACAGAAGCAGTGGGAGATCTGGCTAGAGACAACTCTTTCATATGGGCTGTGATCAGTGCAATGTTTTGCAAAGGATATGCGACCTGATGATGATAATTTTCCCATTTGAATGTTTCTCTTTTCTTTCTTTCATTTTCCAAACAACAGCTTTTCCTTGTCCGCTGTTAGCAAGTAGCTATGTGGGTGTAGATGTGTTGTGGTTGACGACAAGCTGCATTATTTTCACCTTCTGGCTCAACACATCTGAATTCAACATGATAATTTATTGTAAATACCACTTTGTGATCAGATAATACCAGTTATCTCTCTTCTCTGGAGAATTATGTCTTCAACAAGTGCTGACAAAGTATTTGTGTCCTTTGTTGACAGATCAGTAGCAGCTCAATCACAAGTCCTGAGAAGAGTCCTGAGCCCTGTTCAGTGCTGAATATATCTGGTAGTGTTAATGAAGATGTGTTCCAACTGTCTGGCATGGCTGCCAGTTCAGCAGCACCATCTTTAAGCCAGGTCCATACAGAAGTGTCCAGTCAAGCCTTGAATGCCCATGGAGACATTAGCATTTCTGACCTTGACATTTCAATGTCATCTGTTACAGGTTCTAATTGTAAGTCTGTGTCATTGTTTTTGTGTAGAGAACATCTTAACTGGTGCTAAGGAGTTCATGTATCTTGAGCTGAAATCATCTTTATTACTTTAGCTAGTGTGGTGGTGCTGTCTACTCAACTAAACTTTTTAGAAAGCAGACACTGAAATAAATAATCATAGTTTTAATGAAGACCTATGTGGCTGGAGGAGATTGATGTTTATGATGATTCTACAAGAAGTATAAGCGCATGTTGATGTACATGTGTTTTTCTTCTTCTTATATGCTGTTATTTTCATACCTCCTAAATTAGTGCACATATGTTTGTTCACTTATCATACATGTGGTAAGTGAGTCTGCAGTGATTGATTTTAAATGAGAAAATGGTTGCTTCATCTCTGATATGAGGCTTCCTGTTGGTACAGTAAAGCCAAGATGGCTGCTTAGTCAAATGATGTGCTGGACTGGTGTGTGGTTTGTAGTGATTCTTTCTTTAGCAGAGACAGGTCCAGTTGCATTCACCTAACCACACATTCAACATGGTTCTTCGCGCCTGCATATTGGGGTACTGCTGCAGGTGACTGGCCAATGAGTGAAGGGGAATGTTCCCAGGTTCTGGCATTGCTCTGGGACTGGATGTGTTGTAATAATGATAACTGCGATCCCTCGAGAGTGCTCTAGAGAATGAATGTAATACTTCTTGTACAGAGAGACCAGTAATATCCTTCGACCTAATATCACTTGACAATCGCTTGTTGATCAACCTGACTGATCAATGTCGTGACTGATGAAATGACGATTCATGAACGATCGACTGACCGCTCGTCACCCTTGAGACTGAGATCACTCCTCTTCACCACGAGCCCGAGTACCAGAGGTGCTTTAGCACGATGAGCGAGGGCTCGTGATGCTGCTTATGGCCGGATTGCTGAATGACGAGTTCCTCGCCACTCTGATGATCTGCCCCGTTCTCAAGCTGCCATGCCAGTCTTTTGGACCGCCATGATTGATGCCTCGTACTTCACGTCATTCTGTTGCGACTCTCCTTGGACCATTATGATCTATAGTGTAGTACTTCACGTTGTAACTTCTCAATTCCCCCGCGATTTCTCCCAGCTCGTTCACTCGCTAGATGGTTGTAACTTTAAAGATGTTTTAATGACTCAACTCAAGTCCTGACTACACACAAAACATCTTTATTTGACAAGGCACATGTCCGGATCATGTAAACACATTTCACAAATTAACAGTACATATATTCACAGTGATAATTCCCTCCCTTGATTAACATTAGTGCCACCCTCAGGTGCACTTCTCATGGACTGCTACTTTAGCCCAAACTCGGTGGAACTCTCTTGTCGCGTTCCCAACTCTATGTAATCTACTTGACTAACAAGTTCAATTGTGTGTCATAGAAGCTAGTCATAAGCTCCCAAGTCTCTGAGGACCCTTACTTGAAGTTTCCCAATGGTGTGGACGATCTACACGATCGATGAAAGTCTCTCTTCATGGTAGAAGCTTAGTCATAAGCTTCCTAAACTTTCCCGCCACGACTTCCTCGAAGTCAGCGAGATTATCCAACAACGTGTTGATTGCACTGATTCGCAATCAGCTTCTATGCCGAGAAGGTAACGCTAACCTTGACAGCTACAATCACACTTATTCTAAATTCTACATAAGTCTTGCCCCACGACTTCCTCAAAGTCGGCGAGCGCTGGACACTTAACAAGTTTCCAACAATGTTCTACTGTGTCAATTTCGTTGATGCCCAATCAGTTTCTTTGCCAGTAAGGTAACCCTAACCTCAACAGTGACAATCCCACTGATTCTATACTCTTCATAAGTCTTGCTCTACGACTCCCTCAGGGTCGGCGAGCGCTGGACACTTAACAAGTTTCCAACAATGTTCTAGTGTATCAATTTCACTGATTCACAATCAGTTTCATTGCCGCTAAGGTAACCCTAACCGTAACAGTGACAATCACACTTATTCTATATTGCCATATCTAACACAACATTTAGTAATTAACAATCACAACTCCTGGAAATAGAATAACTAAACTAATTGGCTGTCGCCCTATATCTGTCTTAACTTTCATCTATTTACAACTCCTTTCTAGTCCACGGTATGCTAACTAGATTTCTCTAGACGTCCGCACTGGACCCGGCTCAAATGCACACTGACTTTAAAATCTACGTCTATTCCCCTGAAAACATCTCACCCATTCACGCTTATTTCGCCTTTCTCTATAAAACAGTTCACTCACTCACACCTGACCACTTCTGCTTGTCTCCCCTAGATGTTTATTATTTCTCTACTAATATCGTCTGTTTCAATCAACTCTCATCAATACTCTGTTTCTCTTGTTGCCCCGCTACACACCCGTTTCATACACCCTCATCTATTCCCTGTTACAGTGTGATCTATGTTTGAGTGAAAATTTGCTACCAGTTGGACTGCAGCCGAAGTGGAGGCCTGACTTCCTTTGTTAGGACAGCAATTCTTGGGGCACACTCTCACTGATCATGAAGTTTATATGGATTTGGTGCGAGGTGCATGGAGATCATGCTGCCAGTGATGGCCATAACAGCGACCCAGAAGTGTGCATTATGAGTTACACACCATTTAAACAGAACACAATACTTTCAGTAGAACAATTGGAATGAACATCTTGTTGGGCTCTCAGCAGATATGAAGCTGCAGTGACACCATTCTGGTCTAAAGTATTTCTGACATGAAGTAGTTAAGTATGTATTTTTGCTTCATCTGACTGTTTTCTGTGCTAGTTTTCCTGTTTTGGTTATAACTTATACATGTTCATATGTTGCTTTGGCTGACTTTACTCCCCCTTAAGGAATATTTGACACAATGTGTCACTGATGCTAACTGCCCAGCACATGGGGTACACTTGATTATTTTTCTATTTTAAGTGGGCCCAGATGCTGGTGACAAGTTTCTGGACATGGTGCTACAAAATTCAGAACAAGGATTCTCAGGTAAGAGTTCATTAACATAACCTGACAGTTATTATGACATAACCTGATAGTTATTATGACATAAGTTATTGTCTTCAACCAGTGTTATTGAGACTACTTCATTATGAGAATTATGTTCCCCCACAAATATGTCTAGATTAATGTTTTGTGTATGTGTATAATAAAGTGCTGTCTTATATATAAAGACCCTTTATATATGTATAGTTAAGTAAGGTTGTAAATGCGCTACTCTCAGAAAGTCCTTCTAATGTCTTATTCGTTCTTTCTTTCTGGCATTCATCCAATGATTACTAAGAATGGATAGTTCTCTTTGTCATCATCCATCCTTAAAAGGACATTAGGTGGACATAAATGCGTTATGTTGTGGTTTATTTGCACCTTTAGGCTCAACACATCCGGCTACACCATTTTTGAGTAGCGGCAGCGGGTTGCCTTTCCTTTTCAATCTCTATTTGCTTGGCCAGATTAGACTGGTTAGTCAGTTTCTAGAGGCACTATGAAGAGGAGGTGTAGGGTCTATATAGTTCATTAATCTTGGAGCAAGCCCACAGCTGTAAGTTGCTGACAGTTTTCAGCTCTGTTGCTGTCAGGCATCTTGCCTCCACCCTACTGATGTGACACCATTTACTCTAATCAGATCTGTGCCTGAGCAGGACCCCTGCAGCTTGAGCTTTGTTCTATTAGATAAAGATGCTAGATCTGGAAAGTGATAGGGAGCTTGTGTGCAACACCAGGCTTTGAAACTTTTCTTATATTTGATTCAACTGAGAGAGCAAGAAATAAGTACCAAATCTGAGCTCATATGGAAGGAAAAGCACATTGGGTTCAATAGCTACATATTTTCTAGCACAACAGTGTACATTTATAAAACTGCATGACAAGTTTTGTGCTGAATTTGATAGAAATGTTCACCTTTAGGGAGTCACACAAGTGCTCTTTAATTTCCTTACCATTGCCTTGTAGTGTTTTTTTTATAATAAATAAAGTTCCTTACTTAAGGATGATGGAAGTTGTGATATATGTCCTTGCTTTTAAAATGTGTTATCTGGTAAAGATTGTTCCTTAGTATAACAGTTGTGGTGTCATTTGTTTTAGACATGTTTTAACTTGACAGTACTAAGCTGCACTTTAAATATCTGGGAGTAACATTTTCTGTAGATGGGAAAATTGATAAAGAAATAGACATACAATGCAATAAAGCAAACCAAATATTGGGATAGCTATCCCCTATACTTCAACACAAGGCAATACCTATTAGCACTAACACACATCTTATACAGATATATTCATTCCATCGCTACCATTGTGCTTATGTCTAATCATAAAAGAAAGCTTGTCCCACAACGACACCTGAGAAAAGTGCTTGGAATAACCAGAAAAGACAGAATCAGAAATGATATAAGAGAAAGAAATAGGCACTGAGCCAATCCTAAGCTGCATATAGAAGCAACAAATAAACTGGTTTGTCCATCTAGAAAGAATGTGTGATTCCTTACCATACAAAGCTTATTTTAAAAGAGAAGAAGAGAGAAAAGCAAGAGGAAGACCCAGAGGGACGGACAGCATCAAAGAAATGTTACATTAACATAATCGACAGAGGCTGCTGAAAGAGTAAGATCCAGAACTTGTTATTTTTTCTCAGCACCCGAATGGGTACAAGAGGAAGTGAAGAAAGAGGACAGAAGTACTGAGCTTTGATGATAATGGTTGCACAAGTAGTTTGCTTTTGTTGTGCTCCTTACAAGACATGTATGAGTTTTTAGGGTACACTTGACTGGAAAAGTGCCCATTGAATGTAAATGAACATTTAAAAGTAAAGGAAGAATTGATATGGTAACAGCTTTAGGTAGGTGAGTAACAAAACAAAAGTGGAACGATGTTTTGGCTAAAATGGTCTTCAGCTGGAACAACAAACAACACAAAAATATATATAGGGATATACACAGAAATCTAACTACATGGCGATTATATGCTAGACTCACTCAAACAAGGAAAATAAGTCACTTCCCTGTGGTCTTGAGCTTGGTCAGGCACCGACTGGACTGAAATTAATATTGGCCGGTGGACAAAGCAGGATTCAGGTGTGAAATACAGTAAAAGGGGAAAGGTTCTAAAAATAGGTGGAGGTAGGAAGAAGAACCTAGACTCTACCATAGTATTGTATAATCTTTGATTAACTCAAGTTGCTTGTAGATTTCACAAATTGATACTAGATGTATGTACGCATACTTGATGTATGTACTGATTCTAGATATATGTACATACTTGCAGGCTTAATTTCAACACCAAAGAAATGCACGCAAGGCATGGAATCTTACCAGCAAGCCTTCACAACAAACTTTGATCCATTGGTGCTACATACACCACCTCATTCTGGCATATTGACCTACCTCCAGTCTTCCAGCATTTATCCATCCCCCATTAAATTTGGACTTTCTGATCCGCCATGGATCAGTGCTGATGTATGTTGAGTATATTCACTTGTTATCAAGTATCTCCTCTTTGCTTGGAATTATTGCCACATATAGAACAGTTATAACAACATATTATATATATATATCATCATCATCATCGAGTGCCATCTCCGCAACGAAGATTGGCTACCATGGATAGCCATTCCACTGTTTCTTGCTTTGATGGTGCAGGTTGTCATAGACTGACTTGTCCATCTTTTGATGTTTCTCGTCCATGTTAGTCTTGGTCTGCCTCTGCCTCTTTTACCATGTATATTCTCCGCCAATATTACTTTTAGTAGGCTGTTGTATCTTTTAACGTGAAATTTCATTTGTCTTGTCTTAATTGTGTTTAGTAGTTCTCTTTTTATTTTTAGTTTTTTAAAACTTTGTCATTCTTCTTTTCTTTTCTTTCCATCCAATTCTACCTATTCTTCTGTAAATTGACATTTCAAAGGCTTCAATTTTCTGTTCTGTTTTCTTGTCTAATGTCCATGTTTCTGCACCATACAGGAATATTGAGAAGATGTAACATTTTGCTATTCTTAGTTTCAGCCCTGCTGTTATTTGTTTTGTTGTTAGTATATTTTTCTTGGCATTAAAATTACTTTTTGCCATACCTATTCTTTTGTTTATTTCAATTTTAAATTTTCCATCATTGGTTATAGTATGTCCCAGGTAGTTGTAGCTCTGAACTGTCTCCAGATGTATTCCTTCAACTGTGATATTTATTTGTAGGTCTTGAGCATTTTCTTTGTTTATGATCATAGTTTTAGTCTTTTTGATATTCATATCTAGTCCATATTTTTTGCTTGTTGTGTTTACCGCATTAAGCAATTGTTGTAGGTCTTTAGGATTTTCTGCTAGTAGAACATATATATATATATATATATATATATATATATATATATATATATATATATATATATATATATATATAAATAGTAGAAATTCTACTTCACTTGATAATTTGAAGGCAGCAGCTTTCACTGTAATAGAGTGCTGCTGTAGTGTTTGACTTAACAACCCTCAACAATTATTCTGTCAAGATAAAGGGGTACAGCTGTCGAGTGTTGCTGTAGTGTTTGACTCAACAACCCTCAACAATTATTCTGTCAAGATAAAGGGGTACAGCAGTCGAGTGCTGCTGTAGTGTTTGACTTACAACCCTCAACAATTATTCTGTCAAGATAAAGGGGTACAGCTGTCGAGTGTTGCTGTAGTGTTTGACTCAACAACCCTCACAAATTATTCTGTCAAGATAAAGAGGTACAGCTGTCGAGTGCTGCTGTAGTGTTTGACTTACAACCCTCAACAATTATTCTGTCAAGATAAAGGGGTACAGCTGTCTCTTCTCATGTTCATTTTGTGCAGGATGAGAAAGTTGTGAGATTTATTGAACTCAAATTTTCTTCTTCTTTATTTCTTAATCAAGATAATTACTGATGTTTAAATAAACAGTGCCCATCATGTTGTGTGGGGTTGTGCTGGTATTCTATTGTTTGTGTCTTGTGGTACAGTTCATGACCTCTTGAGCTGTCCCGTGTAGACATTTGTGCAGGAGTCAGTATGTTATCATGGGCATTTATACTTTGACTCTGGTTTTATCACTCATTCTCTTTCTGGGCCTATTATTGAATATTTGTGGGCATGTCTTTGTTGTGAATTAGGGCACAAACATTGCATTCACAATTTTCAGGGTGCATGAACTTATGTTGAAAAGACATCATTTGTCTTTCATTACAGCTTCTGCCATTGTGTTACTAATGTTTTTGTAATTGATTTATTTGTATCACATAAGGAATAATTTCTAATATTTATATGAAATTGTATTTGTTTGGTGTTAACTGAGAGACTGGATGCATTGTGGTTAGTGCACTCACCTATCGACCTGAAGGTTCGCGGTTCAAATGCCAATTGAGGCCAAATTTTTGTCCCAACTTAGGGAGCTTTGTGGGCCCAGCCAGCCTCTTTAATTGGGTACCGGAGATGTTCTCTTCAGGGAACTGGCCATGTCAACAATTGAAGCTGAGACCTAGTACAATAAAGTCACTAACACCTTGTTACCCAATGGCCATTGTGGTTGAACTGCCTTTATCTTTTCTCTCTCTCTCTGTGATCAAGACTCAATCAGAGTAGGATTCCAGACTCTCTCATGAAGTCAGCTGTCTGTTTAAGCGAATCGATTGCCCCATATAGTTTTTCTTCCAGGGGGGTGGGCATGGACCACATTGCTCTTCTCAGGTCTGTGTACTGGGGGCAATCCTGTAGAACATGTTTTGTTGTCATATTGTCCAGTGTACAGTGGCATAGGCTGGTTGTACCTATTTTGAATTTGGTGAACATGTGATTTCTCATTCTATTGTGGCCAGTGCGTAGGCGAAGTATGATGACTTGATCCCTTCTTGATAGTTGGTGGTATCCGTCACTCTCGTTATGCTTTGGGCGTTCTCGTTTCAATTTTTTATAGAACTGACCCTTGAGGATGGATCATAACTGAGCAGATTACTCTTGTGGTAATCTCCCTCCCTCTTTAGCTAATTTGTCTGCGCTTTATCTTTTAAACTGGTGAAATATCTCTCTGATTACTTTACAGTGTCTTGGGCACATCTGAACTCTTGCTCTTTAAAACCTCTACCTTAGTTTTATGCCTTTGTGATGTCAAATACAGAATTCCCTCCCACTAAGTCTGACTGGAATGTTTGTCTAGCCTGCCACGACCAGAAAAATTACACCTTGACTATATATTTTATATTACAATCCACCTAATTCACATTTAATCTCTTATTAACATCGAACATCAATATTTGTTTAAACAGAAATACAATTGTCGAAACACTCAGACAAGTAAGAGATGTAATCAAGTTTCATGTGCAGCAGCAACAGTATTGACTAAGTTCAGCATGTTTCCATATTGTAGTTTTATGATGTTTCCAGGCAGCAGACATTTCCCTCAGCTCACTGCTTGGAGACTCATGTTTCAAGAAGGACGACTCTGCTGGGGGCTCACCACCAATTTCCATTCCATCAGAAGCAGTTTCTAACTCCGGCAACCACACAGAGGCAGTTTACTTTTCTGAAGCTATCAGCACATTAGGACCACCACAGTTGTTCAGCGAGGTCTCTCAGGATTCCTTTACCAAACTTGAAGTGAGACTTTAGGTGATCATTTATAACTGAATATTATGTTGCACTTTTCTAAGCTCTAATTTGTGAACTTTCACTTTCTTGGGGGGGGGGAGATTAAAAAAAAAAGGGGGGGGGGGGAAGAGATAGCAGCTTTGTAGTTGAGTTGATTTAAATCCTGAGTGTTAGACCCAGCAGCTAGCTCTCAGACCCAGTAGCTAGCTCTCAGACCCAGTAGCTAGCTCTCAGACCCAGTTGTGGTGGTGAGCTACAGTGGTTTCCTGGTTGGAAAAATTGGGGTCTATCCAAAGACAGCAGTCCCCATGTACGATATTAGTTCTTCAAAGACAGCAGTCCCCATGTACAATATTAGTTCTTCAAAGACAGCAGTCCCCATGTACGATATTAGTTCTTCAAAGACAACAGTCCCCATGTACGATATTAGTTCTTCAAAGACAGCAGTCCCCATGTACGATATTAGTTCTTCAAAGACAACAGTCCCCATGTACGATATTAGTTCTTCAAAGACAGCAGTCCCCATGTACGATATTAGTTCTTCAAAGACAACAGTCCCCATGTACGATATTAGTTCTTCAAAGACAGCAGTCCCCATGTACGATATTAGTTCTTCAAAGACAGCAGTCCCCATGTACGATATTAGTTCTTCAAAGACAACAGTCCCCATGTACGATATTAGTTCTTCAAAGACAACAGTCCCCATGTACGATATTAGTTCTTCAAAGACAACAGTCCCATGTACGATATTAGTTCTTCAAAGACAGCAGTCCCCATGTACGATATTAGTTCTTCAAAGACAACAGTCCCCATGTATGATATTAGTTCTTCAAAGACAACAGTCCCCATGTACGATATTAGTTCTTCAAAGACAACAGTCCCCATGTGCGATATTAGTTCTTCAAAGACAGCAGTCCCCATGTACGATATTAGTTCTTCAAAGACAACAGTCCCCATGTACGATATTAGTTCTTCAAAGACAACAGTCCCCATGTGCGATATTAGTTCTTCAAAGACAACAGTCCCCATGTACGATATTAGTTCTTCAAAGACAACAGTCCCCATGTACGATATTAGTTCTTCAAAGACAACAGTCCCCATGTACGATATTAGTTCTTCAAAGACAACAGTCCCCATGTGCGATATTAGTTCTTCAAAGACAACAGTCCCCATGTACGATATAAGTTCTTCAAAGACAGCAGTCCCCATGTGCGATATTAGTTCTTCAAAGACAGCAGTCCCCATGTGCGATATTAGTTCTTCAAAGACAATAGCCCCCCCCCCCCCAATGTGTGATATTAATTCTTCAAAGACAGCAGTCCCCATATACAATATTAGTTCTTCAAAGACAACAGTCCCCATGTGCGATATTAGGTCTTCAAAGACAGCAGTCCCCATGTACGATATTAGTTCTTCAAAGACAACAGTCCCCATGTGCGATATTAGGTCTTCAAAGACAGCAGTTCCCATGTGCAATATTAGTTCTTCAAAGACAGTAAGGCCCCTCCATGTGCAATATTAGGTCTTCAAAGACAGCATTTATCAGTAATTAATTGTTGTAAGGATGCATGGCATTGAAGTATTGGTGAATGAGGTCACTACATTAGTCCATGTTGGCAGCTGTGGGTTGTGGTGCCCACCTGAGACTCCTCAATAGAGTGAATGTGTCAGTAGCATAATAAATGCTTGACAACTTATGTGACCACATTGTTTTTGCTGAATCTGGGCATGTTCTTTCTATTTGACAGAAAAATCTGTGTTTTCTTGTATGTACGATAGAACAATAGTTCATGCCTGGAACATTAGATGTGGAGCTTTTCTGTTAATGTGGCTGATGTTTGCAGGACTTTAAATAGATACAGCATGTTCAATATTTTTGTTCCACTGTTAGAACCTGCATCACAGCTTGGCTGAATGAAGAGTCCATGATGTAGTCATTACTACCTATGTAGTTGTGGTGTTTTATTGTGGCTACCATGCTATATTCAGCAATCACTGTTGCTCAAATGTTTTGCATTTACCATTTTTTTTAAGGTTGTCATCAATATTGAGTGCCATCTCCACAACGAAGGTTGGCTACCATGGAGTGCCATTCTGCTCTGTCTCTTGCTTTGATGGTGCAGGTTGTCATAGGCTGATTTGTCCATCATTTGATGTTACTCGTCCATGTTAGTCTTGGTCTGCCTCTTTTACCTTGTATTATCCCCTCCATGATTACTTTTAGTAGGCTGTTGTCCTTTAACATGGGCCAAAAATTTAAGATTGCAGCCATCAGAAAAAATTCTGATATAGAAGTAATGACTATTGAAACATTCCTTGGTGTTGCAGTTCTTCAGTAGAGAACAAATTCTAGCCTATTGAAACATTCCTTGGTGTTGCAGTTCTTCAGTAGAGAACAAATTCTAGCCTATTGAAACATTCCTTGGTGTTGCAGTTCTTCAGTAGAGAACAAATTCTAGCCTATTGAAACATATAAAATTGGCAGCGTACTAATCTCTTGGGGAATCTGTGAAGTGCATTACTGAAATATGCAACAATGTGTGAAGTTCCCAACAGTGCTTCCAATCTTGCTGTGTGTTGGGCCATTGCTTTGAAGGTTTTCTCTCATTACAAAGGGAACGCTGTCAATTGTGTTTATTTAAGATGTCTTGTATTCCCTCACTCTGTAGGCAGCTTTGTTGTGGCTGACTTGCCCAGGTATTGTATCAACATTTCTCCTGCCATATGCCATCACCATTTCTCCTGTCATATCATTTCCCTTGTCATATGTCAACATTTCTTCTGCCATATCCCATCATTTCATGACATATCACCATTTCTCCTGCCATATGTCATCAACATTTCTCATGACATATCACCATTTGTCCTGCCATATGTCATTAACACTACTCCTTCCATATGTCATCAACATTTCTCCTGGCATGTCATTAATTTTCTAAAGAAAGCCTCAGCAATTGATTACAACTCTCTTATCTCTCAAGTGATCTCCTATAAGCCCCTCAGTTGTCTATACCTACAAGTACCATGTAGTGGATTCTCTTGTTATAGGAAATGTATTCATTGATTTGGTGCAGAAAACACCTTAATGATGGGGGACCTCAGTAGCCTAGTTGGCAAAACCACCCGACTCAACTACCGATGCTCAGACAACCCGTGTTCGATTCCCGCTGAGAGCAGTGTGAACTCATGGTTGAAAAAAAAATATTCCCACGGTCGACCCGTCGTTGACAGAAATGGGTACCAGGATATTACCCTGGGACGGTGAGGAATGTCGCCTTGCATCGTGAGTTTCGATGCTTGAAGCGACACTATCTAGAAATCTCAAAACTTTTCTGGATAAACGGCCGAGCACATATGGATGGAAACTCGCGTTCTAAGATGCCGGTTCAAGTCTTGTACTTTACCTTTACCATAATGATGGTCTTTCAATCATAAACTAATGTTTATAGTTTATCACATCCAAACTATTGTATCAATTTATTGAACTGAATTGTTGGATTGTATATTTTAATTCTCTTGATCCCAAAGATGACTGTTTTTAAAACCAGTTCAGGATTTTTCAATTCAGGTGGACAGAGCTCTTCAGGGCATCGTTAGTGATGGTAGCAGCCTAGACCTGGTCAGCAGGTTTGAGTTTCTGGCTGCACACATCTCAGGACATCAGGATCGAGAGCTCGTCTGTTCTGGAGATAAACAAGACAAGTTGCTGGCAGGGGCAGGAAGTGTAGAAAATGTTATCAAGTTTGAAGGTCGGAGTCCAGCAAGCTGAATCCAAGTGCAGCCAATTCTTATTGAGATCCCTGTTTTATATGCAGCACAGTTTCTTTCTCCCGTTATTGTAATCAATCTTTTCAAATTAGTATTCGAGTGGAATCACATGTCAAGATAATTGAAATGGCAGTTTTGCTGAAGCTCACATAATTGTACCAAATAAACACAGGTGCCAACAAGTGTCACAAATCATATACAACTTGTTATGTAATGTGATTTGTTGCTTGTTTGACAATAACCAACAACGAACTGTTAGGGATGAGAGTGGATTGAATTAGGCTTTGGCAAATGTCTGTTTAGAGGAAAGAATGTGGACATATATTGGACATGTGCTGAGAAGAGAATTCCTAAACAAGCTCTTGTATGGGAAACATCAGGATACAGAAAAAGAGGAAGACCTAAAGAGACACACAAAAAAAACAGTTATAAGAGAAGCAAATTTGGCTGGTATAGATTCATTAGTTGACATTGAACATCTCACCCAGAATAGAGATGGGTGGGGAAAAACACTACAATCCCTAGCGACATCTAACGGCGTGGGAAGGATCAAGAATGTACACAATGCTAAACAGACTCCACAGATGCTTCACAAATAAAAATCAATGCAAGGATTGGTGATCATTAAATCCATAAACAAAATAGAATTGATGAGCTCTGTGAAAGATGTAGACACCATGATTGTTTGTTTTGTTGTTAGGATCATCATTACTGCACATCTGATTCCATGTTATCTCTGTCTATTGATACTGGTGTCTGTAGTTCTTGTTATCATTGAATACTGGTGTCTGTAGTTCTTCATATCATTGAGTACTGGTGTCTGTTGTTCTTCATATCATTGATACTGGTGTCTGTAGTTCTTCATATCATTAATACTGGTGTCTGTAGTTCTCCATATCATTGATACTTGTCTCTGTAGTTCCTTACTTCATTGATATCTATAACTAGTTCTTCACTTCATTGATATCTGTGACTAGTTTACTTCATTGATACTTGTGTTTTGTAGTTCCTCACTTCTTTGGTACCTGTGACTGTAGATCCTCACTTATTTGGTACCTGTGACTGTAGTTTCTCACTTATTTGGTACCTGTGACTGTAGTTCCTCACTTCTTTGATACCTGTGACTTTAGTTCCTCAATTCTTTGGTACCTGTGACTGTAGTTCCTCACTTCTTTGATACTTGTGACTAGTTTACTTCATTGATACTTGTGTTTTGTAGTTCCTCACTTCTTTGATACCTGTGACTGTAGTTCCTCACTTCTTTGATACCTGTGACTGTAGTTCCCCACTTCTTTGATACCTGTGACTAGTTCCTCACTTCTTTGGTACCTGTGACTGTAGTTCCTCACTTCTTTGATACCTGTGACTTTAGTTCCTCAATTCTTTGGTACCTGTGACTGTAGTTCCTCAATTCTTTGGTACCTGTGACTAGTTCCTCACTTCTTTGGTACCTGTGACTGTAGTTCCTCACTTATTTGGTACCTGTGACTGTAGTTCCTCACTTCTTTGGTACCTGTGACTGTAGTTCCTCACTTCTTGGTACCTGTGACTGTAGTTCCTCACTTATTTGGTACCTGTGACTGTAGTTCCTCACTTCTTTGGTACCTGTGACTGTAGTTCCTCACTTCTTTGGTACCTGTGACTGTAGTTCCTCACTTCTTTGATACCTGTGACTGTAGTTCCTCACTTCTTTGATACCTGTGACTATAGTTCCTCACATTTATATAGAAAGCACATTGTCCTCCCGAGAATGCCCCACCTTAAATTACTGTTTCACAGATTAATATTCTCTAATAAATGGCAGGACAAAGGATCACATGCACATATCATTTATATATGCCTAAAGTCCAGCAATTATGTTTGAGATTCTCACTTTACTTCAGTATTGTTCTGCAAACATTGATGATTATGATGGGTGTGGGTGTGTGTGCATTTTCTCTGGTGATGAATGATATTTCTTGGAGGAAGATTCCCTATAAACACATTGCATGGGTAGTTTGATTTGCTATAAATATAATTATCATAGCTCATAATGAAAGTCTTCAGACATTACTATCACAACACAGACTACACCATACATAACATATGATGTTGGTTATTGGAAGGTATGGACACTAACACAGACCACAACATACGTAACATATGATGTTGGTTACTGGAAGGTATGGACACTAACACAGACCACAACATACATAACATGTGATGGTTAATGGAACATATGGATACTAACACAGACTACATCATACATAACATATGATGTTGGTTTTTGGAAAGTATGGGCACTAACATAGACTACATTATACACAACATATGATCATATGATATGTCACAAATTTGCGCTAAAAAATGCTGTAATTTTTAATAAATACACTGTTTTCTTACTTTCCATTCTCTGCCTTAAGCACCTGTTTAGTCATTGCATTCCCACAACCTACCGAGCCACAGTCTAGAAGCTGTTTTTTCTCTGATTTATGTGGAGTGGTTGGTAGCAAGAAACCCCATGGCAATCCTGGCTTCCAATTTTTGGTGATGGCCAGGCTTCACTGTTAATGGGCTCAGAGCAAAGAAATGTCATCCACTCAAATCATAAACAAGTTTGCCATCCTTTGATGCTGCAGCTTGACTGACAAGATTAATAAACTGGGATTGAAACATCAGTTGTAGGATAGTAGTTAGATAATAGATGGGGAGTGAGTGGCAGCAGAGCAAACAGACCATTCTGGCGGATGTGGGGTCAAGTGTTTCCTAATCTGGTAGATTTCCTAATCAAGTATTTCTTTTCCTCAATTTGGCAGATGTTGGGTCAAATGTTTTTTCCCTGTTTGGTGGATGTGGGGGTCAAGTGTTTCCTAATCTGGTGGTTGTGTGGTCAAGTGGTTCCCAATCTGGTGGATGTGGGGTCAAGTGTTTCCTAATCTGGTGGTTGTGTAAAGTGTTTCTTAATCTGGCAGATGTGTGGTCAAGTGTTTCTCAATCTGGTAGATGTGTGGTCAAGTGTTTCTTTCTCTATCTGGTATATGGGTGGTCAAGTGTTTCTCAATCTGGCAGATGTGTGGTCAAGTGTTTCCTAATCTGATGGATGTGGGGTCAAGTGTTTCCTAATCTGATGGATTTGGAGTCAAGTGTTTCCTAACCGGAATCAGGGTTGGTGAGGTGAATTAAAATACTGAGAGACAATGTTGTCTTATTGTGAACACAAATAGGTTGAGGAAATCATCTATTGTCTGTGTTTAGATGAGCAGCAATATGTCCTACTACGTTGTTGTCTAACTTTGAATTGTGGGTTATTATGTTGCAGGTTTAGTTGAAGTATCCAAGCCATGAAGGTGTTGGCAATTTGAATTCAAGATCTGTGTATTCATGTGAAGTACTTGTTAATAGGCTTGTAGAATCATTTACTGTTTTCATGTAAAACAAGCACTGAGATGCTGCATTATGAGGTTTTATGACAATAAGATGTTCTGTCATAGGGTTACTGGTCACGGCTGGTAACTAAGATATATAGGAGGCCTTGGCTGAGAACATCTGTTGGAAGTAGTAACAGATAAGTCTATCTGTGTGTTTGTTGCATCACACCTGTTGGAAGTAGCAACAGATAAGTGTATCTGTGTGTTTGTTCCATCACACCTATTGGAAGTAGCAACAGATAAGTCTATCTGTGTGTTTGTTCCATCACACCTATTGGAAGTAGCAACAGATAAGTCTATCTGTGTGTTTGTTCCATCACACCTATTGGAAGTAGCAACAGATAAGTCTATCTGTGTGTTTGTTGCATCACATCTGTTGGAAGTAGCAACAGATAAGTCTATCTGTGTGTTTGTTGCATCACACCTGTTGGAAGTAGTAACAGATAAGTGTATCTGTGTGTTTGTTGCATCACACCTGTTGGAAGTAGCAACAGATAAGTCTATCTGTGTGTTTGTTGCATCACATCTGTTGGAAGTAGCAACAGATAAGTGTATCTGTGTGTTTGTTGCATCACACCTGTTGGAAGTAGCAACAGATAAGTGTATCTGTGTGTTTGTTCCATCACACCTATTGGAAGTAGCAACAGATAAGTCTATCTGTGTGTTTGTTCCATCACACCTATTGGAAGTAGCAACAGATAAGTCTATCTGTGTGTTTTGTTCCATCACACCTATTGGAAGTAGCAACAGATAAGTCTATCTGTGTGTTTGTTGCATCACATCTGTTGGAAGTAGCAACAGATAAGTCTATCTGTGTGTTTGTTGCATCACACCTGTTGGAAGTAGTAACAGATAAGTGTATCTGTGTGTTTGTTGCATCACACCTGTTGGAAGTAGCAACAGATAAGTCTATCTGTGTGTTTGTTGCATCACATCTGTTGGAAGTAGCAACAGATAAGTGTATCTGTGTGTTTGTTGCATCACACCTGTTGGAAGTAGTAACAGATAAGTGTATCTGTGTGTTTGTTGCATCACACTTGTTGGAAGTAGCAACAGATAAGTGTATCTGTGTGTTTGTTGCATCACACCTGTTGGAAGTAGTAACAGATAAGTGTATCTGTGTGTTTGTTGCATCACACCTGTTGGAAGTAGCAACAGATAAGTGCATCTGTGTGTTTGTTGCATCACACCTGTTGGAAGTAGCAACAGATAAGTGTATCTGTGTGTTTGTTGCATCACACCTGTTGGAAGTAGTAACAGATAAGTGTATCTGTGTGTTTGTTGCATCACATCTATTGGAAGTAGCAACAGATAAGTGTATCTGTGTGTTTGTTGCATCACACCTGTTGGAAGTAGCAACAGATAAGTGTATCTGTGTGTTTGTTGCATCACACCTGTTGGAAGTAGCAACAGATAAGTGTATCTGTGTGTTTGTTGCATCACACCTGTTGGAAGTAGCAACAGATAAGTGTATCTGTGTGTTTGTTGCATCACACCTGTTGGAAGTAGCAACAGATAAGTGTATCTGTGTGTTTGTTGCATCACACCTGTTGGAAGTAGTAACAGATAAGTGTATCTGTGTGTTTGTTGCATCACACCTGTTGGAAGTAGCAACAGATAAGTTTATCTCTGTGTTGGTTGCAACAAACATGTTGGAAGTAGCAACTGAGTGCAGTGATGCTGCTACTTCATTATTATTAGTCCATAACCAATCACTTTAACAAGTTACACACGATACCATACATTTGTCTTGTTTCTCAAAATGACCAATATATGTGATCAATGTGTTCATTTCTTCTCTGCCCCAACCCCAGAATATAGTAGTTACAAGAAAAGCAGTCCATGGGAGCTCTCATTTTCTTATCAAAAGCTGGATTTTATTTTTGGAGATGTCATCATCATCACTTTGTTTCTATTGTGTGGCTGTCTTTCTATTCTGTCTATATCTTATTTGCAACTTTCTGTTTCTGTCTATATCTTATTTGCAACTTTCTATTCTGTCTATATCCTCCCTGTCCTGTCTATATCTTATTTGCAACTTTCTGTCTATATCCTCCCTGTCCTGTCTATATCTTATTTGCAACTTTCTGTTTATATCTTATTTGCAACTTTGTCTATATCCTCCCTGTCCTGTCTATATCTTATTTGCAACTTTCTGTCTATATCCTCCCTGTCCTGTCTATATCTTATTTGCAACTTTCTGTTTATATCTTATTTGCAACTTTCTATTCTCAGTGTTTTTCAATTTTCTTATGAATTTCGAAACCAGTCATTTTGTAATGTTCTCTGCTGGTTTTATTACATTCAGACCTATTGTCTTCCCTTTGACTTTCTCCCTTAGAATTGTATCTTCTGTCCACAAATTCCCTAATTGGTACTTTCTTTCTACCAGCTCATGTCCTTTTATTGTAACCAGACATACAAGATGTTCTTTATCCCCTGATTGTGATGTTCATCTGTCATTGTTTTCCCACAAACTTGTTTGTGTGTTACACACTTGTCCATTGATTTGTTGGGCCTTTCTGAATGCATTTAACATTTGGGGAAAACTGTGCAATAGTAGTAGTAGATACTACCATAGTTGGTTTGTTGTAGAAATATGTGCATGTCACCTTAAAGCATAACACAATGGATGCCTAGGAAGCACTCTGAAACTGGGAACTGGCTTCTCACAATCCACAAATTATGATTTTTTATTTATTTTTTTTTTTTTATAACGGTATAATTTATTTTGTGAGTCATGTATTTTGTGAGTTATGTATTTTGTGTAATTTATCCCAGAGTTGATCTGTCAAACGAATGCAATTGTTAGCTGATATCTTAATAAAGAAGTTTTTACTGTTTGTGAGTGTTTACATGTTTGATTATGATTTCTCCTTTACCTGAGTCATCCAGCTAATGCACAGTTTGATCATCAATCACTGCCTGCCACTGGGTGTCCGGTTAGCGCAATCGATAGGCGGTTGGCTTACCACGGCAACAGCCGGGGTTCGTACCCTGGCGAGGACACCTGGGTTTTACTAATTCCCTAAAAATTAGTACCTCTGAAGTCGGAGTAAATCTGCCTGCATGGCGAGGGGCATCCTGTAATGGGATAAAACAGACTTTACACGCAAAATTCAGTCCCACAAAATTGAGTGGGTGGGACTTCGTCAGAGGTCAAAAGCTGACGAAAGCGAACGAACGAACTGCCTGCCACTGCAAGCCTTGGAAGATATATATCAAGTGATAGCAAGATGATGAACATGTCAGCAGCACCATGTGTTGTTCTGGCCATTAACTTGTGATGATCAGTGACCAGGGAAGTCTAGAAATCATCTTTGCTGAATTCTTTTACAAGTCATCTAACCTTTGCTGAATTCTTAAAAGTCATCTAACCTTTGCTGAATTCTTTTACAAGTCATCTAACCTTTGCTGAATTCTTTTACAAGTCATCTAACCTTTGCTGAATTCTTTTACAAGTCATCTAACCTTTGCTGAATTCTTACAAGTCATCTAACCTTTGCTGAATTCTTTTACAAGTCATCTAACCTTTGCTGAATTCTTTTACAAGTCATCTAACCTTTGCTGAATTCTTTTACAAGTCATCTAACCTTTGCTGAATTCTTTTACAAGTCATCTAACCTTTGCTGAATTCTTACAAGTCATCTAACCTTTGCTGAATTCTTTTACAAGTCATCTAACCTTTGCTGAACTTTTACAAGTCATCTAACCTTTGCTGAACTCTTACAAGTCATCTAACCTTTGCTGAACTCTTACAAGTCATCTAACCTTTGCTGAACTCTTACAAGTCATCTAACCTTTGCTGAACTCTTACAAGTCATCTAACCTTTGCTGAATTCTTTTACAAGTCATCTAACCTTTGCTGAACTTTTACAAGTCATCTAACCTTTGCTGAACTCTTACAAGTCATCTAACCTTTGCTGAACTCTTACAAGTCATCTAACCTTTGCTGAACTCTTACAAGTCATCTAACCTTTGCTGAACTCTTACAAGTCATCTAACCTTTGCTGAACTCTTACAAGTCATCTAACCTTTGCTGAACTCTTACAAGTCATCTAACCTTTGCTGAACTCTTACAAGTCATCTAACCTTTTTGCTGAACTTTTACAAGTCGTCTAACCTTTGCTGAACTTTTACAAGTCGTCAACCTTTGCTGAATTCTTTTACAAGTCATCTAACTTTGCTGAACTCTTACAAGTCATCTAACCTTTGCTGAACTCTTACAAGTCATCTAACCTTTGCTGAACTCTTACAAGTCATCTAACCTTTTTGCTGAACTTTTACAAGTCGTCTAACCTTTGCTGAACTTTTACAAGTCGTCAACCTTTGCTGAATTCTTTTACAAGTCATCTAACCTTTGCTGAACTCTTTTACAAGTCACCTAACCTTTGGTGAACAGTCTTACCATAGGTGACTCATCTTTGGTTTTACTTTCTTAGTCATTTAACCTTTGGTGAATGGTCTTACTGAAGCAAGGAGGCAACAGGGATATGAAAAGACGGATAATTCGGTAGAGGTCAAGGGGATACAAAGGTTTGAGAAGAAAATAGGGGGAAGCTCATGGTCCACGTGATGGGTGGAAAGCTTGAACAAGTCATGAGGCACAAGAACTGTAAGCAATGTGAGAACGAGGGTAGATGTAAAACGAGTTGTGATTGGTGGGAAAAGAAGGGCTGAGAAAGAAAATAGGTGGGCAGATTCATGCGATGGTTAAATACGGGTGACTGTGCGTGTTATACGGCCGATACCATGAACAGGAGAGTTCGGACAATTTCAAGGACAGGTTGGTTGGTCTGTGGCGATCGAGCTAGTGAGACTTAAATTCCTGGAGAAGTGTTAGAATAAGTGGTGTACTGTAATATTAGGATAAGGTGGCCGTGGTAGGGCCTCATAGGCGGTAGCAATTAGGAATTAGTACAACCAGTCACATTAGCGAGTAGTAAGTCATGAAGAGACATTATTCAGAGGTTAGTATCTTCAACCATTGAAGAGACTTGTGTTATTCGTGAGTGTTCTCACTAATGTAGGCTTAGGATAGTCATGAAGAGACATTATTAAGAAGCTAGTAGCTTTGATATATATATGAAATATCTGCAAATCATCTCTGAAAGACTTCTCCATCTGTGAAAACGACTGGCAACATCTGGCAAATGATCGCACATCATGGAGAGCACGTATAAGGAACGGTATAACAACATTTGAGACTGTGCTAAGACAGGACTTAGAAGAGAAGAGACTCATGAAAAAGGATGGTAAACCCTGTGGACCAGCGAGCCTGACCTGTTCATTATGTGACCGCGTGTGTTTGTCAAACATTGGTAGAATTAGCCACGAGAGAAGCTGTTCGGCAAAAACAATACCTCAAAAAAATACGCAATAGCCTCCACTAGACCGTCTGACAAGACGAAAAGGGCCATATAGTAGCTTTGATCAATTGAAGAGACTTGTGTATTGTGAATGTCCTCACTAATGTAGGCTTGATAGAAGTCATGAAGAGGCATTATTAAGAAGATAGTAGCTTCAACCATTGAAGAGACTTGTGTATTGTGAATGTCCTCACTAATGTAGACTTAGGATATGTCATGAAGAGACATTATTAAGAAGTTAGTAACTTCAACCATTGAGGAGGCTTGTGTTATTGTGAGTGTTTCGCTAATGTAGGCTTAGGATAAGTCATGAAGAGACATTATTAAGAAGCTAGTAGCTTCAACCATTGAAGAGACTTGTGTCGTTGTGAGTGTTCTCACGAATATTAGGCTTTATAGAAATCATGAAGAGACATGATTAAGGTAGTGAGCAGCTACAGCCAACTGCAGAAAAGTCGTTTAGTTGTGAGCAACCTCGTCAAGTTAAACTCCCAGCGGGCAATTGAGTACAGAAGGGATGTAGAATGCTAATGCCAGCATTCTGAATTTGTAGTGTTATAGAGAGAGGTAGGAGAAAGGTGAGAGGCGATCACCATGCGTTTGGCTATGGTACTTTTGTGCAATAAACGTTAGATGTGTGAATTTTCACTGGTGTTGGTACCTGCTTTGTTAGTGCTAGTTGTGTTGTCTAGTCCTAGCGAGGAACGAACACTGGGGTGTCATTAACCAACGGGTATAACAGTGTGGAGTACAACAGCATGATCAACAGGCAAAAGTGACATCCACGGGCAGATAGTCAATCGAGGTGGCAGTCTGGGCAGCAACTGGCCATACTAGACAGGGGTGCCTTGACTGGTCAGCGTACCAAGGCAGTTCGGCACGTCCATGTCAGTGCAAGTGGCTAGCATCCAAGGTGGCTGGTTGAGGCAACTCGAGGGCTTTGATCTCAGCGAGCTTTCTGTGACGTGTTTCAGCTTCAAGGTGAGGGAAGGCTTTGATCTCAGCGAGCTTTCTGTGACGTGTTTCAGCTTCAAGGTGAGGGAAGGCTTTGATCTCAGCGAGCTTTCTGTGACGTGTTTCAGCTTCAAGGTGAGGGAAGGCTTTGATCTCAGCGAGCTTTCTGTGACGTGTTTCAGCTTCAAGGTGAGGGAAGGCTTTGATCTCAGCGAGCTTTCTGTGACGTGTTTCAGCTTCAAGGTGAGGGAAGGCTTTGATCTCAGCGAGCTTTCTGTGACGTGTTTCAGCTTCAAGGTGAGGGAAGGCTTTGATCTCAGCGAGCTTTCTGTGACGTGTTCCAGCTTCAAGGTGAGGGAAGGCTTTGATCTCAGCGAGCTTTCTGTGACGTGTTTCAGCTTCAAGGTGAGGGAAGGCTTTGATCTCAGCGAGCTTTCTGTGACGTGTTTCAGCTTCAAGGTGAGGGAAGGCTTTGATCTCAGCGAGCTTTCTGTGACGTGTTTCAGCTTCAAGGTGAGGGAAGGCTTTGATCTCAGCGAGCTTTCTGTGACGTGTTTCAGCTTCAAGGTGAGGGAAGGCTCAGATCTCAGCGATCTTTCTGCTTACATCTCAACTGTCCGGTGCACGAGGGCTCAGATCCTGGACGAGCCTTCACAGCGGTCAAACGGAGGCCTACTTTAAGACGAGTGAAGGGGAGAAATAGCTCGTTACATTACTATGGGTGACTCATCTTTGGTGAAATGTTCTTTGTCATCCTACCTTTGACTGTCCTTTGTATTACCTTTGGGGTCAGTAACATTAAGACCATCTTGGTGAAATACAGACCTCACGTGAGGGCATCAACCGATGATGGTGTTTGTGACTTCTAGACTTGTTGGACACAATGCCAGCAAGACATTAAAATGACTGAGGACATGCATCTTCTCTATAGCAACACACAGTCATGAACAATCTGGCAAACAGCAAGGACAAAAATCCATTCATTTGAAACAAAATGCTACAGAAAAATCCTTGAGATACCTTGGATAATGAAAAAGAACAATGAAGACATTAAACGATTTTAAACAAAAAGAACTGGTTTATAAACACCATTCTACAGAGGAAATTAAAATACTATCATCATCATGTGCCATACCGGTTGGCGTAGGTGATCATGTCCCTCCACAATCTTCTATCTACAGTGCATCGTATCAGTTCTATTGTTGACTGTTTTCCATGCCATGACACCAAGCTATTCAGTATTTTCTCTCTTTGTCGCCCGCGATCTCTCTTTCCTTTTATTTTGCCAGTTGTAACCAAGTATTCCAACTTTTCTCTTCTCATGATGTGCCCGAAAAATGTTGATTGCTTCTTTCTGATGTTTTTTTAAGAGCTCCCTTTTTGTGTTGGCCTCTTTGAGAACTTCCTCATTGGTCTTTTTAGCTGTCCAGGGAACTTTCAACATTCTTCTGAGAAATCCCATCTCTGTGGCCTCTAATCGTCTTTTCATTTGTTTGTCTACTGTTCATGATTCGCTTCCATAGGTCAGAATTGGTTCTATATAGCACCGATGAACTCTCTTTCTCATTTTTATTGACATAGATTTGTTGCATAAGATATTTTTTCATTTTCTGAAATGCTATTTTGACCTGAGCTATTCTGCTTTTTATTCTGTAGTGCATCTCCCATCTGATGTTATTGTGCCCAAGTATTTGAAACGTTGCACTTGTTTCAGATTTGTCTTGTTTATTTTTATACTGCATGATGGTGGTGATTGTTTCTTCATATATAACCATTACTTCTGTTTTCTTACTATTCAGACTGAGACCTTCTTGTTGCTTTCATTTACTATTTTGTCTATCAATTTAAAATGCTATGGCCATGTCAAAAGACACAGTGAGCTGGGAAGAACAATAATGAATGGTAGAAGGAGGTGGTTTGAATACATCAAAGGACCTTGAACTTGACACCAGAAAAAGTGATAGAGACAGAGATTCCTTTGGATGTTCTGTGATGACCACATCTTCCCAAAGATCCATTTAAAGATGATGTTGGGAACCCCCCCCCCCCAAAAAAAAATATCTGGATCAGCTGTGTCTGTCCACAAACAAATTATGTAGATCTTGGAGCTGAACCCAGAGCATTGTAATGAGTGTCTAGTGCACTACGTAGCCAAGCGCTGCTGACACACACACAGAGCATTGTGATGAATGTCTAGTGCACTACGTAGCCAAGCGCTGCTGACACACACACAGAGCATTGTGATGAGTGTCTAGTGCACTACGTAGCCAAGCGCTGCTGACACACACACAGAGCATTGTGATGAGTGTCTAGTGCACTACGTAGCCAAGCGCTGCTGACACACACACACAGCATTGTGATGAGTGTCTAGTGCACTACGTAGTCAAGCACTGCTGACACACACACAGAGCATTGTGATGAGTGTCTAGTGCACTACGTAGCCAAGCGCTGCTGACACACACACAGAGCATTGTGATGAGTGTCTAGTGCACTACGCAGCCAAGCACTGCTGACACACATACACAGCATTGTGATGAGTGTCTAGTGCACTACGCAGCCAAGCACTGCTGACACACACACAGAGCATTGTGATGAATGTCTAGTGCACTACATAGCCAAGCGCTGCTGACACACACAGAGCACTGTGATGAATGTCTAGTGCACTACGTAGCCAAGCACTGCTGACACACACAGAGCACTGTGATGAATGTCTAGTGCACTACGTAGCCAAGCGCTGCTGACACACACACAGCATTGTGATGAATATCTAGTGCACTACATAGCCAAGCACTGCTGACACACACAGAGCACTGTGATGAATGTCTAGTGCACTACGTAGCCAAGCACTGCTGACACACACAGAGCACTGTGATGAATGTCTAGTGCACTACGTAGCCAAGCGCTGCTGACACACACAGAGAGCATTGTGATGAGTGTCTAGTGCACTACGCAGCCAAGCACTGCTGACATACACACAGAGCATTGTGATGAATGTCTAGTGCACTACGTAATCAAGCGCTGCTGACACACACACACACAGCATTGTGATGAGTGTCTAGTGCACTACGTAGCCAAGCACTGTTGACACACAGCATTGTGATGAGTGTCTAGTGCACTACGTAGCCAAGCACTGCTGACACACACACACACAGCATTGTGATGAGTGTCTAGTGCACTACATAGCCAAGCACTGCTGACACACACACAGAGCACTGTGATGAGTGTCTAGTGCACTACATAGCCAAGCACTGCTGACACACACAGAGCATTGTGATAAATGTCTAGTGCACTATGTAGCCAAGCACTGCTGACACACACAGCATTGTGATGAGTGTCTAGTGCACTACATAGCCAAGCACTGCTGACACACACAGAGCATTGTGATGAGTGTCTAGTGCACTACATAGCCAAGCACTGCTGACACACACACAGCATTGTGATGAATGTCTAGTGCACTACATAGCCAGGCACTGCTGACACACACACAGCATTGTGATGAGTGTCTAGTGCACTACATAGCCAAGCATTGCTGACACACACAGAGCATTGTGATGAATGTCTAGTGCACTACGTAGCCAGGCACTGCAGACACACACACACACACCCACCTGTATAATTCTGTACACACATTTTTTTCTTCTGCTGCATTGAGTTAGACATCATCTTAAGCATGACTGACAAAAAGAGGATAGGGCTGGATTAACATCTGTCAGCTAACTCAACTCTTGACATGCAGTTTGTAAAGTTGGTAATTAATGAGTTCATGAAGGCCTGGCTTCTTTGCTAAGATGCCCTATATGTAGGTAAGGGAATGGATCACTTACAGCACTCATCATGTTTCATCATACAGGAGAAGTTGTATCCCTCATCGCCAAAGTCCTGGAGCTAAGATTAAGTTTTCAGTTGAGATGATCTATGCATGATTATAGCCAAAAGAAAAAGGAAAAAATGCACAAATTTAATCAGACCATCAGTTTTTTTAAGAATGTTGTGTCAACTAAAATGCGTGACAAAGAATGGCATTATAGCTGGTCAGAACCTAAAATATCGGAAACATTTGTAGACAAAACAAAATCACAACACAAAGAAATTCTCATCAGAATAACAAAAAGCAAAGTTTTGACTGGACCAGCTACCCATTCATATCAAAAATGCATAGTTTAATCTTTTTATTCAAGTGAATAAATGAAGAAAGACATGAAATGTTATAGCTCTGGATCAATGCTGTGATTGTTTCAAATTTCAATCACAAAATGATGCACAAAAGCTGTCACTGTTGTGATGTAGAATGACTATAATTCTTTTAGTTTATGATTTAAAATATCTATGAAAAGGAAACTTTTGAAACATTTATGATTTCCTTTTTGTGTGTCTGGTTCTTGCATGTTTTTGTTGTTGGTGATGTGGTCCCTACAACAGCGGCTTGCTTACATTCCATTCTAGAAGCCATTACTGTGTGAACCAAGCCACATAATTTTTAAAAAAATACATTTCTGATGTATTGGGAATTGAATCTGGCTCCAGCAAATAATACTTCACCACTGTGGATGCCAGATTGGCTGTAGAAAGCCATATTTCCACCTTTGTGAATCCAATTGTTGTGGAGGTCCAAATCATTAAAATTGAATATAAAAGCTTGTCCAGTCGTCCTAGAGATAAAGAAACATTATGACTTCGTGGAAAATCATCAAAGCTAACAGCAGATAGATTTGACACAAAACAGCTATTGCACATCAGTTCCAATAAAACAAGATCAATCGGGTTTTATTAATATCATTAGCAACAGATGTGAGATACAGTTCTCCACGAAGACACAAACATTTCTTGGAAATATACCTTCTCTCACTTCTATTTTATAGACTAAAGAACACTATTTCTGGTATTGTGAATCTGTATCAATGTTAAGTACTTCTACTTGTTTTTCTTTTGCTTTGTTTTCCCACTGGACATTGACATGATATAACCAAAATAATCTGCTGAATGATGTACTCAGGGAAAGCCACACTTAGATCAGCAGATATTTTTTTGTTTAAATTAAGAATTGACTTGTTTCTTAATGACAAACAAGTGGTTTTTCCTTATTTTTTTTCTCACTTTCTAATGAAGAAATTGTTTGCAGGAAACCATTGTGAAAGCCGTAGTGGATCAACCAAGGAACAAAACATTGATATCCTTAAAGAAATAGCACACAAATAATACAAGCAGGCTATTATTAAACACTGACTGATTGTGTTTTTTTTATAAATAAATCACATTCCAAGAGATTGCATTAGTTGTGAGTTTTGTAATCACATAAGTAGAGGGGAGAAAACATCAAGAATTTGTGTGGAGACAACAGAGTTATTGTTCCTGTTTTGCCTATAGGGAGAAGAGTTTTGGTAACATTAACGATGGACACTGCTATAGGTCAGCCTGTGTCATTGTGGGCATGAAGCTGATATTTTCCAATTGGCTTATAAATGTCCTGGGACTTGTTTAACCCAACTGTACAAACATGAGAGAGTAAATGAGGTTAACATTAAGTGGCTCTATAAATGAGTGAACAGTGACAGATCATTGTAAGTAATGACTTGTCTAGATTTCTATGTTCAGGAGATACAGCATATACAGGCACACATTTTTGGTTTACTTCAAGCACAAGACTAAATTCAACAGTGGTAGGAGATGTAACAAGAACATCATACACATAGGATTGCTAAGCACACTATAATACAAATGCAATTAAGAATATTTTTAAAAAACCTTAAGACCAACAATTGTGACTCCAGTGATTAAGTAAATAGGCTAAGGCACAAATTTGACTGCTCAACAACTTATTACACATATCAATAAACTTCCACATGAGGGAAGAAAAGTCTACATCAATATAACAATTAACTACATGAACGCTTTCATCATACATTTTGTCCTCAAAATTATCATATACCATGTGCAAAAATCCATTAAAAAAAAAGCAAAATCAGTGCATTCCTTTGTATGTGTGATTCTCACTTGCCATCGGAGAGAAGAATGCCTGGCCCTCAGGTTTGCAAGAGTATGTCAGAAATAGCAAAGTTATCAGTTCTCCCTGGCTGGAAACAGGTCCAAACAAAATAAATGGGAAAGAGATTCTGCTGTCTTGCAGGTTGGTTGGGGGAGATGAAACTTGTAGGCATAAGTAGAGAGTCAATCTTAAAGGAAATAAACTCTGTTCAAATTATCACATGCAGCCTTGCTCAATGACTGGAGACAAGAAATCTGCTAGCCAGGTTCACTTAAAGACAATGATACATGTCCAGAATAGAGAAGTCGATTTATTGAAAACACTTCAAAATAACACAAACTATTGCAAACTGCTCAGCACAGTTAACATTTTGAATGAACAATAAGTAGTGGAACAGTAAATAATGTTCTATGGCACAGTAAGCATTTGGACTCGATGTATGTTATCTACATATCTTTACAATTATACAAAATTGCTATCGAAGTTCAAAATTGTAGTCAACTGTCAGTTTTTAATAAAAATCATTGAGCAAAATTAATGGTCATTTAAAATATCCCTTTGTTAAATGACAGACACATGTACTATATTGATCTGGTCACAAGAGATTCAGAAATTGTAAAATGTGTCCTTTTGGGCTAAACTGGTTGGGGAGAATGTCAGAAATGGTAAAAAGTGTCATATGGTGGGCCGACTTGAAGGGGAGAATGTCAGAAATGGTAAAAAGTGTCATATGGTGGGCCGACTTGAAGGGGAGAATGTCAGAAATGGTAAAATGTGTCATATAGTTGGCCGACCTAAGGGGGTGAATGTCAGAAACAATAAAGTGTCATGTTTAGGTTTCCAATCTGGAGTCAGAAACAACACAAACTGTCATCTGATGGATGAAACTAGCGGGGAGATGAAAGTAAGAATAGAATATGGTGGAGAAAGTGGTATCGGATGCAGTGACTGTCAGACTTGAAGGACTCTGTGAAGGAGACACGGACTAGCCAAGGTGAAGGAATTCTCCTGTCCCTGCAGAAATGTCTGCCACTGATTGCTGTTGTTTGTTGTTAAGGACAGGAAGACAATAGTAACCTTAATATTAATGGATGCTGTCCAAACACATCTCCATGGTAACAGGAGCATAACATGTGGGAATTACATCTCATCTCAGCTATCTTTCTTCTTCCTGACAGTATCATAAGTTGCAATTCTCAACAATTGCAAGTGACTTGTGTGTTGTTGCAATACAGTTGTAAGGTTGTCCCGAAACAAATCAGACGAAAGTTAAGGATTCTGTGTGATATGGCAATCCCAATAACAAGCTGTAAGTTAAGGACTAAGCTTAACGGTACTATGAGGGAACATATTCCCTATGTGGACTGCAGAAAGCAAAGGAAAAAAAAGAACCCTGCCCCACGGCATATAGGGAACATGGTGTTAGTGTCCATATTTATAGAGAGAATGTGTCTCCCATTACAGACAATGAGGGCTTTCATTCCCATGGTGCACTAGTTTACTAAAACTACTTCCTGTGTATGTTTTTTTCCTCACTTGTTTTGCTTAATTTAAACATTTTTTTAAAAATGTAAATACACAGAACCGTTGATTCAATGAAAGAATTTAAGATTGATAACAAAATGGCACTGAGATGAAGGGCTGCTGGACCAATGACCTCGCAATTCAATTTTTAAGAATGTTTTCTTCTCTTGCAATGTTTAGTTTCTTCAACACACAGAAAGTTTTGAAAATATAATCAGGAAAAGTCCTCCACTCATCAATAAACACAACACAACTGATCAATGCTAGAATGTAATGCATCTCCCTTTGTAATCAAGATTGCACCAGTTGTCATGCTGTCAACAAAATCCCGTCCATATTGTACAAGGACCAAGCACGAACGAAGATGACATCCTTAAGGGAGCTCAGTGAGCAATGTCAGAATCTTTGTACTGTTTGGGAAAAAAAAGTAAGCTGAGGTGGTAAGATCACACATTCTAGCACTCATTAGGGCTCACTACAACACTTCAGGAGGCTGTGTGGGGTAGAAAGGCACACAAGAGGTGAAAAGACTGCTGGGAAAAAAAGGCACACAAGAGGTGAAAAGACTGCTGGGAAGAAAGGCACACAAGAGGTGAAAAGACTGCTGGGAAGAAAGGCACACAAGAGGTGAAAGACTGCTGGGAAAAAAGGCACACAAGAGGTGAAAAGACTGCTGGGAAGAAAGGCACACAAGAGGTGAAAAGACTGCTGGGAAGAAAGGCACACAAGAGGTGAAAAGACTGCTGGGTAGAAAGGCACACAAGAGGTGAAAAGACTGCTGGGAAGAAAGGCACACAAGAGGTGAAAAGACTGCTGGGAAGAAAGACACACAAGAGGTGAAAAGACTGCTGGGAAGAATGGCTCACAAGAGGTGAAAAGACTGCTTGGAAGAAAGACACACAAGAGGTGAAAAGACTGCTGGGAAGAAAGACACACAAGAGGTGAAAAGACTGCTGGGAAGAATGGCTCACAAGAGGTGAAAAGACTGCTGGGAAGAATGGCTCACAAGAGGTGAAAAGACTGCTTGGAAGAATGGCTCACAAGAGGTGAAAAGACTGCTTGGAAGAATGGCTCACAAGAGGTGAAAAGACTGCTTGGAAGAAAGACACACAAGAGGTGAGAATATCCTATAGAACTGCATCACTATTAACACCCTTATAACACATATATGGCCAACAGAAACAACCCTGCATGACAAACTACGGTGAACCAGTGATGACCTCAATCACACTGCCTTGTTTGCCAGTGATGATCTCAATCACACTGCCTTGTTTGCCAGTGATGACCTCAATCACACTGCCTTGTTTGCCAGTGATGACCTCAATCACACTGCCTTGTTTGCCAGTGATGACCTCAATCACACTGCCTTGTTTGCCAGTGATGACCTCAATCACACTGCCTTGTTTGCCAGTGATGACCTCAATCACACTGCCTTGTTTGTGACCCAAGCTGTCCTAATTGTCTAACGCATAGGAATAGCTGATCGCTGAAGAAGTCACAAGAAGAAGCAGGGCTTTTAATGTGGCATTAAACTAGGGCAAATGTTGATTGTGGGACAGCAAGAGGAGGCAAATGTTGATTGTGAGACAGCAAGAGGAGGCAAATGTTGATTGTGAGACAGCAAGAGGAGGCAAATGTTGATTGTGAGACAGCAAGAGGAGGCAAATGTTGATTGTGAGACAGCAAGAGGAGGCAAATGTTTATTGTGAGACAGCAAGAGGAGGCAAATGTTTATTGTGAGACAGCAAGAGGAGGCAAATGTTGATTGTGAGACAGCAAGAGGAGGCAAATGTTTATTGTGAGACAGCAAGAGGAGGCAAATGTTTATTGTGAAACAGCAAGAGGAGGCAAATGTTTATTGTAAGACAGCAAGAGGAGGCAAATGTTTATTGTAAGACAGCAAGAGGAGGCAAATGTTTATTGTAAGACAGCAAGAGGAGGCAAATGTTTATTGTGAGACAGCAAGAGGAGGCAAATGTTTATTGTGAGACAGCAAGAGGAGGCAAATGTTTATTGTGAAACAGCAAGAGGAGGCAAATGTTTATTGTAAGACAGCAAGAGGAGGCAAATGTTTATTGTGAGACAGCAAGAGGAGGCAAATGTTTATTGTAAGACAGCAAGAGGAGGTAAATGTTTATTGTAAGACAGCAAGAGGAGGCAAATGTTTATTGTGAGACAGCAAGAGGAGGCAAATGTTTATTGTGAGACAGCAAGAGGAGGCAAATGTTTATTGTGAAACAGCAAGAGGAGGCAAATGTTTATTGTAAGACAGCAAGAGGAGGCAAATGTTTATTGTAAGACAGCAAGAGGAGGCAAATATTTATTGTAAGACAGCAAGAGGAGGCAAATGTTTATTGTGAGACAGCAAGAGGAGGCAAATGTTTATTGTGAGACAGCAAGAGGAGGCAAATGTTTATTGTGAGACAGCAAGAGGAGGCAAATGTTTATTGTAAGACAGCAAGAGGAGGCAAATGTTTATTGTGAGACAGCAATAGGAGGCAAATGTTTATTGTGAGACAGCAAGAGGAGGCAAATGTTTATTGTGAGACAGCAAGAGGAGGCAAATGTTTATTGTAAGACAGCAAGAGGAGGCAAATGTTTATTGTGAGACAGCAAGAGGAGGCAAATGTTTATTGTGAGACAGCAAGAGGAGGCAAATGTTTATTGTAAGACAGCAAGAAGAGGCAAATGTTTATTGTGAGACAGCAAGAGGAGGCAAATGTTTATTGTAAGACAGCAAGAGGAGGCAAATGTTTATTGTGAGACAGCAAGAGGAGGCAAATGTTTATTGTGAGACAGCAAGAGGAGGCAAATGTTTATTGTAAGACAGCAAGAGGAGGCAAATGTTTATTGTAAGACAGCAAGAGGAGGCAAATGTTTATTGTAGCACTGACATGGTAACAGGAAAAAAATCAAATCTGGCAAAATAATTCCCTTTTTAAAAAAAGAAAAAAAAAAAAATACAGAAGTGATTAAACATTTCAGGAAAAGCACATAAGAGAGACATACATACAATACAAATATTGTAAATTTTTTGAATATATATATATATTTATATAAGTAAAATATGGGAGCCGCGATAGCTCAGCGGTTAGTGAACTAGACTAAAAAGGACAAGAGGTAGGGTTCGATCCCAACCAACAGCTTCTGGGTTCACCCAGACTTAAATGGGTACCGGATTTTTTCTGGGAAAGTAAAGCAACACGGGTGTAATACCGACCACATTACCCCAAAAATCATGCGCTGAAGGTATGTAAAAATTATAGTTACTAACACCATATTCCCTGGGGGGCTCTTTACTTTACTTTTATAAGTAAAATATATATATACACATATATATGAATATTTATAAAGCAGTTTAATTTTATTTGTGATTGATTTTGTTATGACCACATCATCAAACATTTCAGCCTCTCTGACATTTCATCGATTTCATTTAGGATAGATAATCAGGATTCTACAATAAACCAAATAGGACTATCTAGGTTCACAATGAACAGTAAAACACAGGTTGGTGTTAATGATTCCTCTGTTGTGGTGGTTGGTAATATTGCCGTGTTGGTCTGCTCCTGCTACTTCTGTAATATCTTCTATCATCTTGGTAGCCATCACCTATGAAGAAACCTGCTGGTGGCTCAAATGGAGGAGGCCTATAGATAGGAACTGAGCTGAATTGTGCTGGGTGTAAGCCCTGGGCACCATATGCTGGATATGTCTGAAGAAATAAAAATAAACAGTAAGCGGGTTCCAGGGTTTCAGTTCCATGAGCAGTCTGGAACTGTTTACAGGCACACTTCAATCAAGTTTCTATTTTGGTATTTCCTAACGTCATAAATAGTAAGAAAACAGAAGTAATGGTCATATTGAAGAAACAACCGTCACCATAATGCAGCATAAAAATAAACAAGACAAATCTGAAACAAGTGCAATGCATCAAAAACTGGGCACAATAATAACATCAGATGGAAGATGCATCACAGAAATAAAATGCAGAATAACTCAGGTCAAAATAGCATTTCAGAAAATGAAAAATATCTTATGTAACAAATCTATTGTCAATAGAAGAGAGTTCATCTGTGCTATATAGAACCAATTCTGACCTATGGAAGCGAATCATGGACAGTAAACAAACAAATGAAAAGACGATTAGAGGCCACAGAGATGGGATTTCTCAGAAGAATGTTGAAAGTTCCTTGGACAGCTAAAAAGACCAATGAGGAAGTTCTCAAAGGGGCCAACACAAAGGGAGCTCCTATGAAACATCAGAAAGAAACAATCAACACATCATGAGAAGAGGAAAGTTGGTACACTCGGTTACAACTGGCAAAATACACAGAAAGAGAGATTGCGGACGACAAAGAGAGGAAACACTGGATAGCTTGGTGTCATGGCATTGAAAACAGTCAACAACAGAGCTGATACGATGCACGGTAGATAGAAGATTATGGAAGGACATGAATGCCAACGCCAACCGGTATGGCACATGATGATGATGAATGTCACAAATATGGGCTTGATGAGTCAGTCTTGACATGTAGAAGTAAACAAGTGGACAACAATCAAGAAAATCTGGTGGTATAACTGGACAGGGAGGAGGTGAGTCCCTATAGATGCAGGACCAGAACCCACCTGCACGTGGTACACGCCATGGTCCTCACACTCTCTCGAGTGTCCTTTTCTTCTGTCTTAATACCTCTATAGAAACCCAGTATGAACGGCGTGGGGTTTGCAGCTCCTAAAATGCTTTGAGACCTTCTACAGGTGCACACAAAAAACTGATGGCTTCAACTTGATGAGAAGACCACCATGTCCTATCTCCAACAGGCTTGAGATTTATTGCAATAACACAACTGGCACTACACATAATACACTTGAAAAAGCGAAGCAAGTGCCAGTAGACAGTAGGTGGCAGGGAATGGGTCAGTATATAGTAGGTGACAGGGAATGGGTCAGTAGACAGTAGGTGACAGGGAATGGGTCAGTAGACAGTAGGTGGCAGGGAATGGGCCAGTAGACAGCAGGTGGCAGGAAATGGGCCAGTAGACAGCAGGTGGCAGGAAATGGGCTAGTAGACAGCAGGTGGCAGGAAATGGGCCAGTAGACAGCAGGTGGCAGGAAATGGGCCAGTAGACAGCAGGTGGCAGGAAATGGGGCAGTAGACAGCAGGTGGCAGGAAATGGGTCAGTATATAGTAGGTGACAGGGAATGGGCCAGTAGACAGCAGGTGGCAGGAAATGGGGCAGTAGACAGTAGGTGGCAGGAAATAGGCCAGTAGACAGTAGGTGGCAGGAAATGGGGCAGTAAACAGCAGGTGGCAGGAAATGGGCCAGTAGACAGTAGGTGGCAGGAAATGGGCCAGTAGACAGCAGGTGCAGGAAATGGGCCAGTAGACAGCAGGTGGCAGGAAATGGGCCAGTAGACAGTAGGTGACAGGGAATGGGGCAGTAGACGGTAGGTAGCAGGGAATAGGTTAGTAGACAGTAGGTGGCAGGGAATGGGCTAGTAGACAGCAGGTGGCAGGGAATGGGCCAGTAGACAGCAGGTGGCAGGAAATGGGTCAGTAGACAGTAGGTGACAGGGAATGGGTCAGTAGACAGTAGGTGACAGGGAATGGGCAGTAGACGGTAGGTAGCAGGGAATAGGTTAGTAGACAGTAGGTGGCAGGGAATGGACTAGTAGACAGTAGGTGCAGGGAATGGGCTAGTAGACAGTAGGTGCAGGGAATGGGCTATATAGCTTGTTTCATAAGTCGTGCCCAACTTTAAAAATCAATATCTTTTAAACCGCTTTTTGTAATTTTTTCAAAATTTGCATGTAAAGTTATAATGATTAGAACCCAACAGGGAATTAATTTCTTTAAAAACAAACATTTGGTTATTATTATTGCTTATTTGATTTATATAAATTTATAACGACCCATTGATGTAGTCAAAACTTAGTGTTTACAGTATTTAAGTTAAAAATAGCGATTAAAAATCCATACACGCTCAATTTACGATTTTGCACGCTTTAAACGTGAGTTGTCTGACACAATTAGACACTTGTAGTAAACACGAGACATTGTGTGTTCCATTTCCGTTAATTCATAGGTGTAGACGTGGAACGCTAACATTTATCATGAGTCTTAAAATGAAATTCTGCAGTTTACAAAACATCGCAATAAAAATGTATGACTATTTTTGCAAAGAGGCTAAACGAGGAAGATTATTTCATTCTTTAGAAAACCCTGAGAATAGGACAAGACACATTTTGGATTTATCTAAACGGTCATTTAATCGCTGGATTCAAGCACGTGACCGTCAATGTTCCAAATATACAAAATCACAAGGAAGAGCAAAAATGTTGGATAATTTCGACAGTGAACTTATTAGAAGTGAAATTCGCAAAATGTTGGGTATGAATGAAACTGTTACAATAAGAAAATTAAAAGTATCGCTGAAAAAGAACAACAGTATTGAAATATCAAAGTCTACATTATGGAGGAATGTGAGAGCTGCAGGCTTTACATTAAGAAAGTATTCCAATGGACGAAACATCATCTGTGAGAAGCCACATATAGTAGTCATGAGAAGCAAGTACTTAAGTAAAGTTAAGTACCCCCGTCACGCCAAGTGGCGTAAAGGGAAATATGGTGTTAGTGACCCTATATTTTACAGACCTTCAGCACATGATTTTTTGGGGTAATGTGGTCAGTATTACGCCCGTGCTGCTTTACTTTCCCAGAAAAAATCCGGTACCCATTTAAGGCTGGGTGAACCCGGAAGCCGTCGGTTGGGATCGAACCCTACCCTTGTCCGTGGTAGTCCAGTTCACTAACCACTGAGCTATCGCGGCTCCCAAGCAAGTACTTACGTGAAGTAAAAGAGGTGCGCAAGCAAGGTTATGATATTGTGTACTTGGATGAAACATGGATCAATGCTCACCACACTAACCAAAGGGAATGGCAGTCATCAGATGGAAAGATTAAGAGATTAATACCTAGCAGCAAAGGACAGCGCTTGATAATTGCTCATGCAGGTAGTCGACAACATGGACTAATACAGAATGCAGAGCTCATTTTTCTTTCAAAATCCATAGACAATCGGGATTATCACTCTGAGATGAATGGTCACATATTTAGACATTGGATTGAAAATTCTGTTCTCCCATCACTAGATCGACCATCTTGCCTAATAATGGACAATGCAGCGTACCACAACATTGTTGCACTTGAAGATAAAGTCCCGACGTCATCCAGTACAAAAGATGCTATTAAGATATGGCTCACAAAGGAGCACATACAATTTAATAACATGTACTTAAAACCTGAATTACTATCTCTAGTAAAGCAAAAACAGAGGACAAAGATTTTTCAAATAGATATGATTATCCAAGAGCACGGTCATATAAGTTTGAGGCTGCCACCTTACCATGCTCATTTAAATCCAATAGAACTAATCTGGGCAAAATTAAAAGGACAAGTGGCAGATGAAAATACAACATTCAAAATATGCGATGTAAAGACTCTTGCTAATCTCGCTTTATTAAATATAGACAAAGATTATTGGGCTAAATGTGAAGACCACGTCTTAAAACAGGAAGAGGAATATTGGAAAAATGATGGTTTGTGGAATGTTCAACCCCAAACAGTTATTAATCTTTTAGACTCGTCTGATTCAGAATGAAAGTATATAGCCCCCACAATGTTGGCCCCTATATTACCTTAAATTAGTTCAACAAACGGTCCTTTTCAGGACCACACAACTATGAAAATTGGACATACAGCTTGATATTATCGTCCGTCCTCGAACTGAGCAGACAATAATTATCCTGGTGTTTTGTTTTATCCAGTTATTTCCCCATTACGGCCACGCCTTTACCTAGTGAAAATTAATCGTAGACCAGCAACTACGGTAATTTCTATCTTTAGGGCTTCACAATTTACAATTTTGACAACATCAAAGAAATATCGCCGCTTTAAGAAAACTGCAGCTGCAAGATATTTGTTAAATATACATTTAAAGGGTCTTTTGCATTCTAATAACATTTGGAAAATTTCAAAAGTATTTATCAAACGGTTAGAGAGTAATAGCGTTTTGAAGTTGGGCATATGATTTGAAACGAGCTATAGTAGACAGTAGGTGGCAGGGAATGGGGCAGTAGACGGTAGGTGGCAGGGAATGGGCTAGTAGACAGTAGGTGGCAGGAAATGGGTCAGTAGACAGTAGGTGCAGGGAATGGGCTAGTAGAAAGTAGGTGGCAGGAAATGGGTCAGTAGACAGTAGGTGGCAGGGAATGGGTCAGTAGACAGTAGGTGGCAGGGAATGGGTCAGTAGACAGTAGGTGGCAGGAAATGGGTCAGTAGACAGTAGGTGGCAGGGAATGGGTCAGTAGACAGTAGGTGGCAGGAATGGGTCAGTAGACAGTAGGTGGCAGGAAATGGGCTAGTAGACAGTAGGTGGCAGGAAATGGGTCAGTAGACAGCAGGTGACAGGGAATGGATCAGTAGACAGTAGGTGGCAGGAAATGGGTCAGTAGACAGTAGGTGGCAGGGAATGGGTCAGTAGACAGTAGGTGGCAGGAAATGGGTCAGTAGACAGTAGGTGGCAGGGAATGGGTCAGTAGACAGTAGGTGCAGGGAATGGGCTAGTAGACAGTAGGTGGCAGGAAATGGGTCAGTAGACAGTAGGTGGCAGGAAATGGGGCAGTAGACAGTAGATGACAGGAAATGGGGCAGTAGACGGTAGGTAGCAGGAAATGGGTCAGTAGACAGCAGGTGGCAGGAAATGGGGCAGTAGACAGCAGGTGGCAGGAAATGGGGCAGTAGACAGTAGGTGACAGGGAATGGGTCAGTAGATGGTAGGGAATGGGCCAGTAGACAGTAGGTGGCAGTGAATGGGGCAGTAGACGGTAGGTGGCAGGAAATGGGTCAGTATATAGTAGGTGACAGGGAATGGGTCAGTAGACAGTAGGTGGCAGGAAATGGGGCAGTAGACAGCAGGTGGCAGGAAATGGGTCAGTAGATGGTAGGGAATGGGTCAGTAGACAGTAGGTGCAGGAAATGGGGCAGTAGACAGTAGGTGACAGGGAATGAGCAAGTAGACGGTAGGTGGCAGGAAATGGGTCAGTATATAGTAGGTGACAGGGAATGGGTCAGTAGACAGTAGGTGGCAGGAAATGGGGCAGTAGACAGCAGGTGGCAGGAAATGGGTCAGTAGATGGTAGGGAATGGGTCAGTAGACAGTAGGTGCAGGGAATGGGGCAGTAGACAGTAGGTGACAGGGAATGGGTCAGTAGATGGTAGGGAATGGGCCAGTAGACAGTAGGTGGCAGTGAATGGGGCAGTAGACGGTAGGTGGCAGGAAATGGGTCAGTAGATGGTAGGGAATGGGTCAGTAGACAGTAGGTGCAGGGAATGGGGCAGTAGACAGTAGGTGACAGGGAATGGGTCAGTAGATGGTAGGGAATGGGTCAGTAGACAGTAGGTGGCAGGGAATGGGTCAGTAGACAGCAGGTGGCAGGAAATGGGGCAGTAGACAGCAGGTGGCAGGAAATGGGTCAGTATATAGTAGGTGACAGGAATGGGTCAGTAGACAGCAGGTGGCAGGAAATGGGGCAGTAGACGGTAGGTGGCAGGAAATGGGCCAGTAGACGGTTGGTGACAGGGAATGGGGCAGTAGACGGTAGGTGACAGAGAATGGGGCAGTAGACGGTAGGTGGCAGGAAATGGGCCAGTAGACAGCAGGTGGCAGGAAATGGGGCAGTAGACAGCAGGTGACAGGAAATGGGGCAGTAGACAGCAGGTGGCAGGAAATGGGGCAGTAGACAGCAGGTGACAGGGAATTGGTCAGTAGATGGTAGGGAATGGGCCAGTAGACAGTAGGTGGCAGGGAATGGAGCAGTAGACGGTAGGTGGCAGGAAATGGGTCAGTAGACAGTAGGTGGCAGGAAATGGGTCAGTAGACAGCAGGTGGCAGGGAATGGGTCAGTAGACAGCAGGTGACAGGAAATGGGTCAGTAGACAGTAGGTGGCAGGAAATAGATCAGTAGACAGCAGGTGACAGGGAATGGGTCAGTAGACAGCAGGTGGCAGGAAATGGGTCAGTAGACAGTAGGTGGCAGAAATGGGTCAGTAGACGGCAGGTGGCAGAGAATGGGTCAGTAGACGGCAGGTGGCAGGAAATGGGTCAGTAAACAGTAGGTGGCAGGGAATGGGGCAGTAGACAGCAGGTGGCATGAAATGGGTTAGTAGACAGCAGGTGGCAGGGAATGGGTCAGTAGACAGCAGGTGGCACGGAATGGGGCAGTAGACAGCAGGTGACAGGGAATGGGCCAGTAGACAGTAGGTGGTGGGAAATGGGTCAGTAGATGGTAGGGAATGGGGCAGTAGACAGCAGGTGACAGGGAATGGGCCAGTAGACAGTAGGTGGTGGGAAATGGGTCAGTAGATGGTAGGGAATGGGCCAGTAGACAGTAGGTGACAGGGAATGGGTCAGTAGATGGTAGGGAATGGGCCAGTAGACAGTAGGTGGCAGGGAATGGGGCAGTAGACGGTAGGTAGCAGGGAATAGGTTAGTAGACAGTAGGTGGCAGGGAATGGACTAGTAGACAGTAGGTGCAGGGAATGGGCTAGTAGACAGTAGGTGGCAGGGAATGGCGCAGTAGACGGTAGGTGGCAGGGAAAGGTCTAGTAGACAGTAGGTGGTGGGGAATGGGCTAGTAGACAGTTGGTGGCAGGAAATGGGGCAGTAGACAGTAGGTGGCAGGAAATGGGGCAGTAGACAGTAGGTGACAGGGAATGGGTCAGTAGACAGTAGGTGACAGGGAATGGGTCAGTAGACAGTAGGTGACAGTGAATGGACTAGTAGACAGCAGGTGGCAGGAATTGGGGCAGTAGACAGTAGGTGGCAGTGAATGGACTAGTAGACAGTAGGTGACAGGAAATGGGGCAGTAGACAGTAGGTGACAGTGAATGGACTAGTAGACAGCAGGTGGCAGGAAATGGGCCAGTAGACAGTAGGTGGCAGTGAATGGGCCAGTAGACAGTAGGTGACAGTGAATGGGCCAGTAGACAGCAGGTGGCAGGAAATGGGGCAGTAGACAGTAGGTGACAGTGAATGGACTAGTAGACAGCAGGTGGCAGGAAATGGGTCAGTAGACAGTAGGTGACAGTGAATGGACTAGTAGACAGCAGGTGGCAGGAAATGGGGCAGTAGACAGTAGGTGACAGTGAATGGACTAGTAGACAGCAGGTGGCAGGAAATGGGCCAGTAAACAGTAGGTGACAGTGAATGGACTAGTAGACAGCAGGTGGCAGGAAATGGGCCAGCAGACAGCAGGTGACAGGAAATGGGCCAGTAGACAGCAGGTGACAGTGAATGGACTAGTAGACAGCAGGTGGCAGGAAATGGGCCAGTAGACAGCAGGTGACAGTGAATGGACTAGTAGACAGCAGGTGGCAGGAAATGGGCCAGTAGACAGCAGGTGACAGTGAATGGACTAGTAGACAGCAGGTGGCAGGAAATGGGCCAGTAGACAGTAGGTGACAGTGAATGGACTAGTAGACAGCAGGTGGCAGGAAATGGGCCAGTAGACAGCAGGTGACAGTGAATGGACTAGTAGACAGCAGGCGGCAGGAAATGGGGCAGTAGACAGCAGGTGACAGTGAATGGACTAGTAGACAGCAGGTGGCAGGAAATGGGCCAGTAGACAGCAGGTGACAGTGAATGGACTAGTAGACAGGAGGTGGCAGGAAATGGGGCTGTAGACAGCATGTGGCAGTGAATGGACTAGTAGACAGCAGGTGGCAGGAAATGGGCCAGTAGACAGTAGGTGACAGTGAATGGACTAGTAGACAGTAGGTGACAGTGAATGGGTCAGTAGATAGTAGGTGACAGTGAATGGGTCAGTAGACAGTAGGTGAAACAGTGAATGGGTCAGTAGACAGTAGGTGACAGTGAATGGGTCAGTAGACAGTAGGTGACAGTGAATGGACTAGTAGACAGCAGGTGGCAGGAAATGGGGCAGTAGACAGCAGGTGGCAGGAAATGGGCCAGTAGACAGTAGGTGACAGTGAATGGGCCAGTAGACAGTAGGTGACAGTGAATGGGCCAGTAGACAGTAGGTGACAGTGAATGGGCCAGTAGACAGTAGGTGACAGTGAATGGGCCAGTAGACAGCAGGTGGCAGGAAATGGGGCAGTAGACAGTAGGTGACAATGAATGGGCCAGTATACAGCAGGTGGCAGGAAATGGGGCAGTAGACAGTAGGTGACAGTGAATGGGCCAGTAGACAGTAGGTGGCAGGGAATGGACTAGTAGACAGCAGGTGGCAGGGAATGGGGCAGTAGACAGTAGGTGACAGTGAATGGACTAGTAGACAGTAGGTGACAGTGAATGGACTAGTAGACAGCAGGTGGCAGGGAATGGGGCAGTAGACAGTAGGTGACAGTGAATGGGCTAGTAGACAGTAGGTGGCAGGGAATGGGCCAGTAGACAGTAGGTGGCAGGGAATGGGGCAGTAGATGGTAGGTAGCAGGGAATAGGTTAGTAGACAGTAGGTGGCAGGGAATGGACTAGTAGACAGTAGGTGCAGGGAATGGACTAGTAGACAGCAGGTGGCAGGGAATGGGGCAGTAGACGGTAGGTGGCAGGGAAAGGTCTAGTAGACAGTAGGTGGTGGTGAATGGGCTAGTAGACGGTAGGTAGCAGGGGAAGGGCCAGTAGACAGTAGGTGACAGGGAATGGGCCAGTAGACAGTAGGTGGTGGGAAATGGGCCAGTAGACAGTAGGTGACAGTGAATGGGCCAGTAGACAGTAGGTGACAGGGAATGGGCCAGTAGACAGTAGGTTGCGGGAAATGGGCCAGTAGACAGTAGGTGACAGTGAATGGGCCAGTAGACAGTAGGTGGCAGGGAATGGTGTAGTAGACAGTAGATGACAGGGAAGGGGCTAGTAGACAGTAGGTGACAGGGAATAGGCCAGTAGACAGTAGGTGGCAGGGAATGGGTCAGTAGACAGTAGATGACAGGGAAGGGGCTAGTAGACAGTAGGTGACAGGGAATAGGCCAGTAGACAGTAGGTGGCAGGGAATGGGTCAGTAGACAGTAGGTGGCAGGAATGGGTCAGTAGACATTAGGTGGTAGGGAATTGGTCAGCAGACATTAGGTGGTAAGGAATGGGTCAGTAGACAGTAGGTGGCAGGGAATGGGCTAGTAGACAGTAGGTGGCAATGAGTGGTCCAGTAGACAGTAGGTGGCAAGGAGTGGTCCAGTAGACAGTAGGTGGCAAGGAGTGGTCCAGTAGACAGTAGGTGGCAGGGAATGGGCTAGTAGACAGTAGGTGGCAGGGAATGGGCCAGTAGAAAGTAGGTGGCAGGGAATGGGCTAGTAGACAGTAGTTGGCAGGGAATGGGCTAGTAGAAAGTAGGTGGCAGGGAATGGGCCAGTAGAAAGTAGGTGGCAGGGAATGGGCCAGTAGACAGTAGGTGGCAGGGAATGGGTCAGTAGACAGTAGGTGGCAGGGAATGGTGTAGTAGACAGTAGGTGGCAGGGAATGGGCAGTAGACATTAGGTGGTGGGGAATGGGCCAGTAGACAGCAGGTGGCGGGGAATGGGCTAGTAGTCAGTAGGTGGCGGGGAATGGTGTAGTAGACAGTAGGTGACATGGAATGGGCCAGTATACAGTAGGTGGCAGGGAATGGGGCAGTAGACAGTAGGTGGCAGGGAATGGGTCAGTAGACAATAGGTGGCAGGGAATGGGCAAGTAGACAGATGGCAGGGAATGGGTCAGTAGACAGTAGGTGGCAGGGAATGGATCAGTAGACAGTAGGTGGCAGGGAATGGATCAGTAGATAGGAAGTGGCAAGGAATGGGTCAGTAGACAGTAGGTGGCAGAGAATGGGGCAGTAGACAGTAGGTGACAGGGAATGGGCCAGCAGACAGTAGGTGACAGGGAATGGGTCAGTAGATGGTAGGTGACAGGGAATGGGTCAGTAGATATTAGGTGACAGGGAATGTGCCACCAGACGGTAGGTGACAGGGAATGGGCCAGCAGACAGTAGGTAACAGGAAATGGGCCAGCAGACGGTTGGTGACAGGGAATGGGCCAGCAGACAGTAGATAACAGGGAATGGGCCAGCAGACAGTAGGTGACAGGGAATAGGTCAGTAGACAGTAGGTGGCAGAGAATGGGGCAGTAGACAGTAGGTGGCAGGTATGGGCCAGCAGACAGTAGGTAACTGGGAATGGGCCAGCAGACAGTAGGTGACAGGGAATAGGTCAGTAGACAGTAGGTGGCAGAGAATGGGGCAGTAGACAGTAGGTGGCAGGGAATGGGCCAGCAGACGGTAGGTGACAGGGAATGGGTCAGTAGATGGTAGGTGGCAGGGAATGGGCCAGCAGACGGTAGGTGACAGGGAATGGGTCAGTAGATGGTAGGTGGCAGGGAATAGGTCAGTAGACAGTAGGTGGCAGAGAATGGGCCAGTAGACAGTAGGTGGCAGGGAATGGGCCAGCAGACGGTAGGTAACAGGGAATGGGCCAGCAGACATTAGGTAACAGAGAGTGGGCCAGCAGACATTAGGTAACAGGGAATGGGCCAGCAGACAGTAGGTGACAAGGAATGGACCGATGTGAATCCTGCCTGACTCAACAGCCTGGAGGAATGAACACATGGATGGCGATCACATCAGCATAGTCACAGTGTGCCATGGATAGCCATCACATCAGCATAGTCACAGTGTGCCATGGATGGCCATCACATCAGCATAGTCACAGTGTGTCATGGATGGCCATCACATCAGCATAGTCACAGTGTGCCATGGATGGCCATCACATCAGCATAGTCACAGTGTGCCATGGATGGCCATCACATCGGCATAGTCACAGTGTGTCATGGATGGCCATCACATCGGCATAGTCACAGTGTGTCATGGAAGGCCGTCACATCGGCATAGTCACAGTGTGTCATGGATGGCCATCACATCGGCATAGTCACAGTGTGTCATGGATGGCCATCACATCGGCATAGTCACAGTGTGTCATGGATAGCCATCACATCGGCATAGTCACAGTGTGTCATGGATGGCCATCACATTGGCATAGTCACAGTGTGCCATGGATGGCCATCACATCAGCATAGTCACAGTGTGGGATGGATGGCCATCACATCGGCATAGTCACAGTGTGGGATGGATGGCCATCACATCAGCATAGTCACAGTGTGGGATGGATGGCCATCCCATCGGCATAGTCACAGTGTGGGATGGATGGCCATCACATCGGCATAGTCACAGTGTGGGATGGATGGCCATCACATCAGCATAGTCACAGTGTGGGAGGGATGGCCATCACATCAGCATAGTCACAGTGTGGGATGGATGGCCATCACATCGGCATAGTCACAGTGTGGGATGGATGGCCATCACATCGGCATAGTCACAGTGTGGGAGGGATGGCCATCACATCAGCATAGTCACAGTGTGGGATGGATGGCCATCACATCGGCATAGTCAGTGTGGGATGGATGGCCATCACATCGGCATAGTCACAGTGTGGGATGGATGGCCATCACATCAGCATAGTCACAGTGTGTCATGGATGGCCATCACATTGGCATAGTCACAGTGTGGGATGGATGGCCATCACATCGGCATAGTCACAGTGTGCCATGGATGGCCATCACATCAGCATAGTCACAGTGTGTCATGGATGGCCATCATATCGGCATAGTCACAGTGTGGGATGGATGGCCATCATATCAGCATAGTCACAGTGTGGGATGGATGGCCATCACATCAGCATAGTCACAGTGTGGGATGGATGGCCATCACATCAGCATAGTCACAGTGTGGGATGGATGGCCATCACATCGGCATAGTCACAGTGTGCCATGGATGGCCATCACATTGGCATAGTCACAGTGTGGGATGGATGGCCATCACATCAGCATAGTCACAGTGTGGGATGGATGGCCATCACATCAGCATAGTCACAGTGTGGGATGGATGGCCATCACATCGGCATAGTCACAGTGTGCCATGGATGGCCATCACATCGGCATAGTCACAGTGTGCCATGGATGGCCATCACATCAGCATAGTCACAGTGTGCCATGGATGGCCATCATATTGGCATAGTCACAGTGTGCCATAGATGGCCATCACATCGGCATAGTCACAGTGTGACATGGATGGCCATCATATCGGCATAGTCACAGTGTGCCATGGATGGCCATCCCATCAGCATAGTCACAGTATGCCATGGATGGCCATCATATCGGCATAGTCACAGTGTGCCATGGATGGCCATCACATCGGCATAGTCACAGTGTGCCATGGATGGCCATCACATCAGCATAGTCACAGTGTGCCATGGATGGCCATCACATTGGTATAGTTCGTTCGTTCGCTTTCGTCAGCTTTGACCTCTGACGAAGTCCCACCCACTCAATTTTGTGGGACTGAATTTTTGCGTGTAAAGTCTGTTTTATCCCATTACAGGATGCCCCTCGCCATGCAGGCAGATTTACTCCGACTTCAGAGGTACTAATTTTTAGGGAATTAGTAAAACCCAGGTGTCCTCGCCAGAGTACGAACCCCGGCTGTTGCCGTGGTAAGCCAACCGATTGGTATAGTCACAGTGTGGGATGGATGGCCATCATATCGGCATAGTCACAGTGTGCCATGGATGGCCATCATATCGGCATAGTCACAGTGTGCCATGGATGGCCATCACATCGGCATAGTCACAGTGTGGGATAGATGGCCATCATATCGGCATAGTCAGTGTGGGATGGATGGCCATCACATCGGCATAGTCACAGTGTGCCATGGATGGCCATCACATTGGCATAGTCACAGTGTGGGATGGATGGCCATCACATCAGCATAGTCACAGTGTGGGATGGATGGCCATCACATCAGCATAGTCACAGTGTGGGATGGATGGCCATCACATCGGCATAGTCACAGTGTGCCATGGATGGCCATCACATCGGCATAGTCACAGTGTGCCATGGATGGCCATCACATCAGCATAGTCACAGTGTGCCATGGATGGCCATCATATTGGCATAGTCACAGTGTGCCATAGATGGCCATCACATCGGCATAGTCACAGTGTGACATGGATGGCCATCATATCGGCATAGTCACAGTGTGCCATGGATGGCCATCCCATCAGCATAGTCACAGTATGCCATGGATGGCCATCATATCGGCATAGTCACAGTGTGCCATGGATGGCCATCACATCGGCATAGTCACAGTGTGCCATGGATGGCCATCACATCAGCATAGTCACAGTGTGCCATGGATGGCCATCACATTGGTATAGTTCGTTCGTTCGCTTTCGTCAGCTTTGACCTCTGACGAAGTCCCACCCACTCAATTTTGTGGGACTGAATTTTTGCGTGTAAAGTCTGTTTTATCCCATTACAGGATGCCCCTCGCCATGCAGGCAGATTTACTCCGACTTCAGAGGTACTAATTTTTAGGGAATTAGTAAAACCCAGGTGTCCTCGCCAGAGTACGAACCCCGGCTGTTGCCGTGGTAAGCCAACCGATTGGTATAGTCACAGTGTGGGATGGATGGCCATCATATCGGCATAGTCACAGTGTGCCATGGATGGCCATCATATCGGCATAGTCACAGTGTGCCATGGATGGCCATCACATCGGCATAGTCACAGTGTGGGATAGATGGCCATCATATCGGCATAGTCAGTGTGGGATGGATGGCCATCACATCGGCATAGTCACAGTGTGGGATGGATGGCCATCATATCGGCATAGTCACAGTGTGGGATGGATGGCCATCATATCGGCATAGTCACAGTGTGGGAGGGATGGCCATCATATCAGCATAGTCACAGTGTGGGATGGATGGCCATCACATCGGCATAGTCGCAGTGTGGGATGGATGGCCATCACATCGGCATAGTCACAGTGTGGGATGGATGGCCATCACATCGGCATAGTCACAGTGTGGGATGGATGGCCATCATATCGGCATAGTCACAGTGTGGTATGGATGGCCATAAAATCGGCATAGTCACAGTGTGGGATGGATGGCCATCACATCGGCAGTCAGTGTGCCATGGATGGCCATCACATCGGCATAGTCACAGTGTGGGATGGATGGCCATCACATCAGCATAGTCACAGTGTGGGATGGATGGCCATCACATCGGCATAGTCACAGTGTGGGATGGATGGCCATCACATCGGCATAGTCACAGTGTGGGAGGGATGGCCATCACATCAGCATAGTCACAGTGTGGGATGGATGGCCATCACATCAGCATAGTCACAGTGTGGGATGGATGGCCATCACATCGGCATAGTCACAGTGTGCCATGGATGGCCATCACATCAGCATAGTCACAGTGTGGGATGGATGGCCATCACATCAGCATAGTCACAGTGTGGGATGGATGGCCATCACATCAGCATAGTCACAGTGTGGGATGGATGGCCATCACATCGGCATAGTCACAGTGTGCCATGGATGGCCATCACATCGGCATAGTCACAGTGTGCCATGGATGGCCATCACATCAGCATAGTCACAGTGTGCCATGGATGGCCATCATATTGGCATAGTCACAGTGTGCCATAGATGGCCATCACATCGGCATAGTCACAGTGTGACATGGATGGCCATCATATCGGCATAGTCACAGTGTGCCATGGATGGCCATCACATTGGTATAGTTCGTTCGTTCGCTTTCGTCAGCTTTGACCTCTGACGAAGTCCCACCCACTCAATTTTGTGGGACTGAATTTTTGCGTGTAAAGTCTGTTTTATCCCATTACAGGATGCCCTCGCCATGCAGGCAGATTTACTCCGACTTCAGAGGTACTAATTTTTAGGGAATTAGTAAAACCCAGGTGTCCTCGCCAGGGTACGAACCCGGCTGTTGCCGTGGTAAGCCAACCGATTGGTATAGTCACAGTGTGGGATGGATGGCCATCATATCGGCATAGTCACAGTGTGCCATGGATGGCCATCATATCGGCATAGTCACAGTGTGCCATGGATGGCCATCACATCGGCATAGTCACAGTGTGCCATGGATGGCCATCACATCGGCATAGTCACAGTGTGGGATAGATGGCCATCATATCGGCATAGTCAGTGTGGGATGGATGGCCATCACATCGGCATAGTCACAGTGTGGGATGGATGGCCATCATATCGGCATAGTCACAGTGTGGGATGGATGGCCATCATATCGGCATAGTCACAGTGTGGGATGGATGGCCATCACATCGGCATAGTCACAGTGTGCCATGGATGGCCATCACATTGGCATAGTCACAGTGTGGGATGGATGGCCATCATATTGGCATAGTCACAGTGTGCCATGGATGGCCATCACATCGGCATAGTCACAGTGTGGGATGGATGGCCATCATATCGGCATAGTCACAGTGTGGTATGGATGACCATAAAATCGGCATAGTCACAGTGTGGGATGGATGGCCATCACATCGGCATAGTCAGTGTGCCATGGATGGCCATCACATCGGCATAGTCACAGTGTGGGATGGATGGCCATCACATCAGCATAGTCACAGTGTGCCATGGATGGCCATCATATCAGCATAGTCACAGTGTGCCATGGATGGCCATCACATCGGCATAGTCAGTGTGCCATGGATGGCCATCACATCGGCATAGTCACAGTGTGGGATGGATGGCCATCACATCAGCATAGTCACAGTGTGGGATGGATGGCCATCACATCGGCATAGTCACAGTGTGGGATGGATGGCCATCACATCGGCATAGTCGCAGTGTGGGATGGATGGCCATCACATCAGCATAGTCACAGTGTGGGATGGATGGCCATCACATTGGCATAGTCACAGTGTGTCATGGATGGCCATCACATCAGCATAGTCACAGTGTGGGATGGATGGCCATCACATCAGCATAGTCACAGTTTGGGATGGATGGCCATCACATCAGCATAGTCACAGTGTGGGATGGATGGCCATCACATCAGCATAGTCACAGTGTGGGATGGATGGCCATCACATCAGCATAGTCACAGTGTGGGATGGATGGCCATCACATCAGCATAGTCACAGTGTGGGATGGATGGCCATCACATCAGCATAGTCACAGTGTGGGATGGAGGTTGCGAGTCAATGAAGTGGGTGCAAATTTCATCCTGGAGTTGGAAGACAGTTCACAGACAACCCCCCCCCCCCCCCCAACAGTCCCCTGATTGACAATGCTATGTATCTAGATTCATAACAACTTATAAAACTAAGGAATTTCAAGGCAGAACTCTTAATGTGTGGATCAAAAATATGGAGGCACAAACAATGGCAATCAAATAAAGAGTGACTTACATAAGCAGATGTTCATATAAAATACAGAGTCAGCCATAACGTGATAAAAGTTCTTATGTGGAACTTGTAGGGAAAAGACTCAACAGAAATCAGTAGTGAGAGAATTAAATTAACCAAATAAAAAATAAATAAATAAATAAAACTTCCATGATCATGGCATGGCATGAGAGTGAGAATAAAATGAAAGAGCTGAGACAAAGTGATTATATGAGAGTCACAAGACAATGAAGGAGCTGAGACAAAGTGATTATATGAGAGTCTCAAGACAATGAAGGAGCTGAGACAAAGTGATTATATGAGAGTCACAAGACAATGAAGGAGCTGAGACAAAGTGATTATATGAGAGTCACAAGACAATGAAGGAGCTGAGACAAAGTGATTATATGAGAGTCACAAGACAATGAAAGAGCTGAGACAAGGTGATTATATGAAAGTCACAAGACAATGAAGGAGCTGAGACAAAGTGATTATATGAGAGTCACAAGACAATGAAGGAGCTGAGACAAAGTGATTATATGAGAGTCACAAGACAATGAAAGAGCTGAGACAAGGTGATTATATGAGAATCACAAGACAATGAAGGAGCTGAGACAAAGTGATTATATGAAAGTCACAAGACAATGAAGGAGTTGAGACAAAGTGATTATATGAGAGTCTCAAGACAATGAAGGAGCTGAGAAAAGGTGATTATATGAGAGTCACAAGACAATGAAGGAGCTGAGACAAAGTGATTATATGAGAGCCATAAGACAATGAAGGAGCTGAGACAAAGTGATTATATGAGAGCCACAAGACAATGAAGGAGCTGAGACAAGGTGATTATATGAGAGTCACAAGACAATGAAGGAGCTGAGACAAGGTGATTATATGAGAGTCATAAGACAATGAAGGAGCTGAGACAATGTGATTATATGAGAGTCACAAGACAATGAAGGGGCTGAGACAATGTGATTATATGAGAGTCATAAGACAATGAAGGGGCTGAGACAATGTGATTATATGAGAGTCACAAGACAATGAAGAGGCTGAGACAATGTGATTATATGAGAGTCACAAGACAATGAAATCATATAAAAGATCTCAGTAACAGAGTTACTCAAAGTATCACAGACCTGATGGTAACCTTGTCTCCCAGGGGCCGGTACAAAATGATTCCTTTGAAATGGTTGGTGAGGGTATCCCCTAAGATAATGAGGTCCCCTGTATGCATCGTAGTTGCTATAGCCACTGTTGTGGTAATGTCTTTTGCCAGCAACATAACTTCCAGGGCTGTTCCTGTATGAGCCGTCACCTGAGTAATTAGACCCTCTTTGATTGTCACTGTTGCATAATTTTGTCTGTGTATTTTGTACATATTTTCCTGGTGAGTTCTCAATGTCTTCCTTCTGACTGCAGACATGATCACAGCTTTTTTTCTGATCATTTTCTTGATGCTGTTCTTTCAAGTTTTTCAAATCATCACTTTTGTTTGTTCCTGGCACCTGAGTTTTCTCCTCCTTTTGGGCCAGGCTGTTCTCTTTCATGGAGACTTGGTTCTGATTGCAGCTAACACTGGGTTTGTTAACAGAACTTTCTGTGCCACATGTTTCTCTAGCCTTAATCTCAAGCTCCCTAGGTCCAACCACCACTGTACCACAAGAAGACATGCACTGGTGTCCAATATAATTGTTTCCAGCCATCCTCCAGTGACCTTGACTGTAATGTGGCACAGACTGGTGTGGTCCTTGGAAAGGAAGCCTGGAACCCTGGCTGCTGCCAATGGTTGTATATTTGTAGAATTTCTGAGACAAATCATTTGATATAGATGGCCCAGCAGACTGGTAAAATTGTGAAGACTCTGAAATAAAAGAAAAAGAATAAGAAGAAGAAAAGAAAAAATGTAATATTTAGCACTAGTAATTTGTAAGAAAGACAGAAATGTGATAAAATCCAAAGTCTGAAGTTCAAAGCTTGGAAAAAAATCTGAGATTCAGAAAACGATTTAGAAGACCAAAGATTGTTCAAATAAAATGACAATCAAGAAATGGCTGCACATGTGTGAGAACATTCTGTACTGATTACTAACTAAAAGTCTTTTTATTATTTAAACTCATTGATTTGCTCATTAAATTAAATGGGTTCCAGGATATGATACTGAGCATAAGCTTAAAGTATAACATGTTGCTTTCTATCATTGCTCTCTATTTATTGTAAAGAGTATTTTTCACTCAATTGTAAAATATTGTCCGTTGGTTTCTTTTCTTTGATGCTCGTTGAATAGACGACTTTGCATCAATATCTACTTTTAAATCATTTATCATGTCTTTAAGTGCTGAGTTGTTCGTACTTCATATACTGATATAGGCCGTCACATTCTTTCTTTAACACATTCAAATCAAATCTCATCCTCTTGATTTTGACAATTGACAAATGCTTGAGGTGTCCAATCACACCAAAACATATTTATTTATGTACTATTTTACAGTCTGGTGGTCACAAGGTACCGTAACACATTTTCATGATTTATATGTACGATACATTTCTTCCAGGCTACAGTCAATAACAATACTACCTGGCGGCCTGAATGACCACTGAATCACATACACCTGGAATTATCTATTATCTGATGATATATATTTTTAATTACACCCACCATGGTCCCAATCTTGGATGTCCGCTATTATGTGCAATATCAGTTTCCACATTTACAAAAGCAGTAATTATCTCAAAACAATAAGAGCTGAGTTCACAATTTATTTTCTTTAAGAAAGGTTTGTCTGTCTAATTTTGATGGAGTGATTAATGAGCCAATCAAAAAGATGGCTTTCCATTACAGCATTACCAAATATCTGGCAACTGCTAAAAGAATTAACTGAGGGACTGGAAAAAAAGGATACAGGCCCAGTGCAGTTCTCACATATTGTGTACAGCAGGTAGGGTTTTTATTTCACCCCTACAAGGAAAATCATAAACCACATAGTAAGGAATGGAGTAAATGATCACCAGGTTGACATTCAGTTCAGTCCACCAAGCAGCCTAGCCCCCTCTTGAATAAGTTAATACATGTTTTAATACTGACATGATTATGAAAATGTGCTTACTTATTGCAAATTCATGAAAGTACAAAGTTAAATGGAAGTTGATATGTGTTTGCAATTTCTAGTTTAGCATCTTTATGCTCAGAGTAACATCCCCTTAGGGAGCCGCGATAGCTCAGTGGTTAGTGAACTGGACTACAAAGGACAAAGGGTAGGGTTCGATCCCAACCGATGGCTTCCGGGTTCACCCAGCCTTTAATAGGTACCGGATTTTTTTCTGGGAAAGTGAAGCGGCACGGGCATAATACTGACCACATTACCCCAAAAAAATCATGTGCCGAAGGTCTGTAAAATTTATGGCCACTAACACCATATTCCCTATACGCCACTTGGCGTGACGGGTCTACTTTACCTTTTTTTTAACATCCCCTTACACTTTATTCTGCCATTCTCTAATCTGTCATTAGAAGACCCCTAGGAATACCCTAAAGCTAAACCTTATTGAACAAATGTAATTAAATGCACAACAACTAGAAGCAGTTGATAAATTCAAATACATGTGGTCAATCAGGGAACATCACTTGTTTAGCAGAAAGACACTAAACTAGGACATTATCCATGAAACATTTCTTGTAACACATTTTCATCTTGTATGTAGTCTCACCTGGTTTATTTCTAAATGCACCATTCTGGTAGGCCTGTTGTCCCATCTCCATTATTCTTGCTACATCTCTGCCATTAGCCTGTTCATAAATAAAGGAATGTTAAATTAATGAATTTGCCAATATATACATTTAATGAGCTTTGCAATTAGTTAAAATCTTGGTAATTAATTAAATTAATGAACTCTATAGACAAGTCTTTGTAATACACACAATTAATATTAAATATATTATTTACACGATAGCTCAGTGGTTAGTGAACTGGACTACAAAGGACAAGAGGTCTGGTTCGATCCTTTCAGGGAAAATAAAGCGGCTTGGGTGTAATAACAACCACATTACCCCAAAAATCATGTGCCGAAGTTTTATAAAAATTAACACCATATTCCCTATATGCCACTTGGCAGGGCTCTTGACTTTACTTACATTACTGCTTGAGGGCAAGAGAAACGGAAACACTGACTCTCTCTCATAGATAATCTATGAGGAAAACTCTCACTAGCAACAAGAGCAGTTCAAGAGGTGCCACATAGAGGACCCACTGTGCACAGTTGATGTTTGTGACCATGTACTCTAAACAGATCTAGAAGTACCACAATAGCTTGGTGACCATATACTCTAAACAGATCTAGAAGTACCACAATAGCTTGGTGACCATATACTCTAAACAGATCTCTCTCTCTCTGCAATCAGGACTCAGTCAGAGTAGGATTCCAGACTCCCACATGAAGTCAGCTGTCAGGTTAAGTGTGTTGATTGCCCCCACAGACAGAACATCACATTTAGAGTCCGCCAGATCCACTCTGACTGAACACCCGTTAATACGTTGCACTGTGTTCTGCGCCAGTGCATCCGATTTCAGCCAGCATTTTTTTAGGTTTGCTTTCCTTAGCCTTTGATTGTCCCCAATCTTCCTGCAAGGCAGCAGATTGTCTTTACTGTAGGGGGATTCTGCCCTTAGATGGTCTGCCCTCCCAGGTTTACGAGCACCATCTGCCCGAGTCACTAGAGGTGACTAACACAGACATGCACACACAAAGATATGAGATGTGACCAACACAGACATGCACACAGTGATACGAGACATGACTAACACCGACACACATCAAGATATATGACACATGACTAACATAGACATGCACATAAAGATATGAGATATGACTGACTTAGACATGCACACACAAAGATATGACACATACCTAACAATAGACATACACACAAAGATATAAGATATGACTAACATAGGCATGCACACACAAAGATATGAGATGTGACTTACATAGCCATGCACACACAAGAATATGAGATGTGACAAACTCAGACATGCACGCACAAAGATATGAGATATGACAAACATAAACATGCACACAAAGATATGACACATGACTAACACAGATACACACTAAGTTATGAGATATTACTAAACTCAGACGCACATAAAGATAAGAGACATGATTAACACGGACACACCAAGATATGAGATATGACTAACATGACACACACCTAGATATGAGCCATGGCTAGCGCACGCACATGCACACACACACGCACACACACAAGCTAAGATTTGAGCCATGGCAAGCACAGAAACACACCAAGATATGAGCCATGACTAGCACAGAAACACACCAAGATATGAGCCATGACTAGCACATAAACACATTGAGGTATCCATATGCTTGGGTTAGTCTGCAGACTCTTCTTAACGTGTGAATTATCTACATACGAGACGCAGGCTTCGATTAACTGTCCACAGGTTTCATTCAAACAGTTGTCCGGAGATTTGAGAGTGCAGTCTGACACGTAGAACTTTCTCTTGCATGCACAGTTCCCGGTTGACTGTTCACAGGTGTCATTGAAACAGTTGTCTGAACATTTGAGAGTGCAGTCTGACCTGTAGTACGTTTCCTTGCACGTACAGTCTGCACTTTCCGGGTCACATATGATGTCACAGCCATCAGAACACGTCTGTTCGCACTGTAGCCCAAAATTACCATCGGGACAAGTGTCATTACAGGTATAGCCAGGAAGTTTACATTGTAGGCCTTTTCCGGATTTTTCCCACATAAAGGACAGACACTGAGACAAGACCTGGAGCAATCGTGTCCATAGATCCCATGTGAGCATTTGCCGTGCCACGTAACGATGATGAAGTCGCAGCTTTTGCCACACCCACTACACACTGCACAAAACGACCAAGAATACCTGTCCAGACAATAGGTGTCTGTAAATGTTTGCGCCTCACACACCATCAGTTCACTGCCGGCCTGCGAAATGGTCGGTGAGAATTCAGACTTAATGTGTGCCATTGGCGTTTGTGTGGTGACTACAATAGTGTTCATATTTCATAAAGAGATCTAGAAGTACCACAATAGCATGGTGACCATATACTCTAAACAGATCTAGAAGTACCACAATAGCATGGTGACCATATACTCTAAACAGATCTAGAAGTACCACAATAGCATGGTGACCATATACTCTAAACAGATCTAGAAGTACCACAATAGCATGGTGACCATATACTCTAAACAGATCTAGAAGTACCACAATAGCATGGTGACCATATACTCTAAACAGATCTAGAAGTACCACAATAACCTGGTGACCATATACTCTAAACAGATCTAGAAGTACCACAATAACTTGGTGACCATATACCCTAAACAGATCTAGATGTATCACAATAACCTGGTGACCATATACTCTAAACAGATCTAGAAGTACCACAATAACTTGGTGACCATATACTCTAAACAGATCTAGATGTATCACAATAGCATGGTGACCATATACTCTAAACAGATCTAGAAGTACCACAATAACTTGGTGACCATATACTCTAAACAGATCTAGAAGTACCACAATAGCATGGTGACCATATACTCTAAACAGATCAAGATGTATCACAATAACTTGGTTACTATATACTCTAAACAGATATGGATGTATCGCAAGAACTTGCAGCGAACTCAGGAGACAAAACAAATGAGAGGAATGCAAAAAAACAATGTTGTAGAAAAGTGAGACAACAGAAGTGCACATTTTTATTGTTATGGAAGGCCCCGGTATCATTGCAAATGAATTAAAATCAATAATTGCTCAACCGCCCGTGCCAGTGGAATCATCCGAATTACTAACTCATCTCCCAAACAAAGAAAAGTAGCTGTAGACCCCTTCATAGCAGTCTCAGCACACGCCAAAAGACATAAGGCGAAACCGCACAGAAAATGAACATAGCCAACTGTTCCTTGTCATACGATATTATCGTAAACAATTGGAATATCGAAACACGATCAAAACGGATTAAACACACCGCTCACGGTGTGTACAGAGCACTTAACTCAGTAGCTCCTGCAACAAGCCAAACTCGGAATATGAGGAAACTGCAACAAGGGACACTTTTCAGATATAGCCTTCAATGGTTTCTGCCGCCTATCCACCATATTGACCGGAAGTTCAAGTCCTCCTGAAAATGTTGATCGTCATATTTTATCAGATTGACTTTGATGCAGAAAATTGCATTGGAGACCCGAAATTAATCAGTCCCCAAATTCAACTCCTGCACCGGTCGAGAGAACATGAACTCCATTCCACCATCTTGGAAACGGAAGTTAAGAAGTGCACAATGCTGGCCAGACTTGAGCCAATCTGAGAAGTGAGACAAAAGAGATACACATTGTCAGTATGACCACAATGTGTGCTAGTCAACAGTTCTTGGTTGCCTCTGAAAGTTTGAGGAATGGCGTTCCTGTCTTCAACCAGCATGATCCAACCCATGACTTACAGGCAACAAAACATGACCGACAGGCAACAAAACATGGTCCAACACATGACCTACAGGTAACAAAACATGGTCCAACCCATGACCTACAGGCAACAAAACATGGTCCAACACATGGCCCACAGGCAACAAAACATGGTCCAGCACATGGCCCACAGGCAACAAAACATGGTCCAACACATGGCCCACAGGCAACAAAACATGGTCCAGCACATGGCCCACAGGCAACAAACATGGTCAAACACATGGCCCACAGGCAACAAAACATGGTCCAGCCCATGACCTACAGGCAACAAAAGACTGGACCACACTGTCTTAAACCAGCATGGTCCAACCCATGGTCTACAGACAACAAAAGATTGGACCACACTGTCTTAAACCAGCATGGTCCAACCCATGGTCTACAGGCAACAAAAGATTGGACCACACTGTCTTAAACCAGCATGGTCCAACCCATGGTCTACAGACAACAAAAGATTGGACCACACTGTCTTAAACCAGCATGGTCCAACCCATGGTCTACAGGCAACAAAAGATTGGACCACACTGTCTTAAACCAGCATGGTCCAACCCATGGTCTACAGGCAACAAAAGATTGGACTACACGTCATAAACCAGCATGGTCCAACCCATGGACTACAGGCAACAAAAGATTGGACCAAACTGTCTTAAACCAGCATGGTCCAACCCATGGTCTACAGGCAACAAAAGATTGGACCACACGTCTTAAACCATCCAAATAAAATTGAAAAAATTAACTAAACATGAAAGTTGGTTTATTGCCTTCTTTGCTCATTGAGTAGAAAAATCAACATTTGAGAAAAGCAAGAAAATATAAACAGAACAACAAATGAAATAGTTTGGAACTATAACATGATAAGTAGCAAAGCCTGCAACAAAAACTAGTCACAAGACCTAAAAATAGGTATAGGTAGACCACCAAAATGATTTACTGAAGAAATCACCAAGAAATTACAGGAAACAAACTGCCCAGCTCCATCAACAACACTCAATTTTACTCCTGATACAGTCAGGCCCATAAGAGAACTAAACTTGCAGAAAAATATAAGACTTCACCTTTATCATTCTCAACCTGTATTCACAACAAAATTCAAATAAAAGCTTTTCTCAAGCAAGAAAAGATAATAACAAACTGGACTTACAAAATTGCCTCCCCGAAGGCTTTCATTCTATCTCTGTCAATTCTGGCTTGGTGTGCTTCCCCTAGAGCTGCCTGTCTCATTTTTTGAAAGTTAATCTCATCCTCGGTGATTTCTCTCTCCTTTTTCTTGTGCAGAGATTTGAAATGAACTAGGAAGAATGGAGAATACATTTAGAGAGTGTAATGTGACAAAAGTATGTTCAGTAAAATGGGAACTTTAAAATATCACAATCAATTGTATGATAAAGAATACTGCCCTAAATGATTGTTTAGAGAACCGCAAGAACAAATAATACTACAATGATATAATATTAAATATATTTTTTAAAATATGCATAATAGATAATTTTGTATATGCTCAAAAATAACATAATACAAACTTGTAGAGAAACAACTATCAAATATATAACAACCATGAATTTGTATACACAAAAAAAGAAGGATATTCCATAACATAATATGCTATGGGGATGTGAAATAAAACATTTCATCTTATATATTTATTAACTAATTTATCTTACAGACATACATGCATCAAAACAGTCAAACTTGGGGTACGTGGATATAATTCTGTCTTCTTATCCCAACAAAACAGTCAAACTTGAGATACATGGATATAATTCTGTCTTCTTATCCCAACAAAACAGTCAAACTTGAGATACGTGGATATAGTTTTGTCTTCTTATCCCAACAAAACAGTCAAGCTTGGGGTATGTGGATATAGTTTTGTCTTCTTATCCCAACAAAACAGTCAAACTTGGAGTACGTGGATATAGTTTTGTCTTCTTATCCCAACAAAGCAGTCAAACTTGGGGTACGTGGATATAGTTCTGTCTTCTTATCCCAACAAAACAGTCAAACTTGAGATACATGGATATAGTTTTGTCTTATTATCCCAACAAAACAGTCAAACTTGAGATACATGGATATAATTCTGTCTTCTTATCCAACAAAACAGTCAAACTTGAGATACATGGATATAATTCTGTCTTCTTATCCCAACAAAACAGTCAAACTTGAGATATGTGGATATAGTTTTGTCTTATTATCCCAACAAAACAGTCAAACTTGAGATATGTGGATATAGTTTTGTCTTATTATCCCAACAAAACAGTCAAACTTGAGATACATGGATATAATTCTGTCTTCTTATCCCAACAAAACAGTCAAACTTGGGATACGTGGATATAGTTTTGTCTTCTTATCCCAACAAAACAGTCAAACTTGGGATACGTGGATATAGTTTTGTCTTCTTATCCCAACAAAACAGTCAAACTTGAGATACATGGATATAATTCTGTCTTCTTATCCCAACAAAACAGTCAAACTTGGGGTACGTGGATATAATTCTGTCTTCTTATCCCAACAAAAGTCAAACTTGGGGTACGTGGATATAGTTTTGTCTTATTATCCCAACAAAACAGTCAAACTCGGGGTACGTGGATATAGTTTTGTCTTCTTATCCCAACAAAACAGTCAAACTTGAGATACGTGGATATAGTTTTGTCTTCTTATCCCAACAAAGCCGTTGACAGCAGACGTAATTCACTCTTAAATGAGCCCTAAATTTCTCCACCTGCCCTGCCCCATCACAGTCACCATTTTCCCTTAATTGTTGAGAAGTCTCTGATGGCATTTTTGTTTGTGCCAAATTTCTCTGACATCCTGCCCATGGACAACATTTTTACAGTTATCCATTCTGTTGTTATCCAACATTGGCGTCCACTCAAAAGCACTGAAATTATTCAGCTATCGACATCTAATTTAAAATTGGGTGGAAGTTCAAATGTTCTTTAGATTGGTGAAAGCTGTCCTGGCTTGATTCAACTCTGTTCAAATATCACTTCCTTTAAACCACATGCTGCCATCAACTTTTTACATGAAATAGATGGGAGTGAACAAAAGAATGAAACTTTATGTTGCCATTAATTCTTCTTCTTCTTCTTTCCTTCCTCATTTGTCTTTCAGCGTCGAGGGGAGATATAATTTGTGGTCTTTTGCTCTTCTGTTGACCTCTGCTGCTGTTATGTTTCCTAGTGCTTCTAATATTCCATCGATCCATCTTTTTCGTGGTCAACCCTTGGGTCTGGTGTTCTCACAACGTTTGTTGAAAGCTTGTTGTGTTGTGTTTTGTTCTTTCTACCTTGTCATGTGGACAAACCATTCTATCTGTTGTTTCCTTATATATTCTATAGCGGGGGCTATTCCTAGCTTTTTTCTCAGTTCTTCATTTCTGATCTTATCTCTCAGACTGTTTCCTGTCATTCATCTAACACATTTCATCTCTGTAGAGGTTATTTTTCTTATTGTTCTTGCATCTAGGGTCCAGGTCTGGCATTGGTAGCACAACGTTGGGATGAAGATTGTATTGTATAGTGCTCGTTTTGCCTCCAGAGTTATTTCCTTTGCCATTAATTGTATGCATGAAATAGATGGGAGTGAACAAAAGAATGAAACTTTGTTGCCATTAATTGTATGCATGAAATAGATATCATCACTATATGGGAGTAAATGAATGAAAAAACAAAAATACCATTTTGCAATGAGAGTAGCAAATGACTAGCAATCTTCTGTTCAAAAGGCACAAAGGGAGGTGGTGCTCCTTCTCCTACAGCATTAGTCAGTGTTCTGGATTCCTTGTCTTTAGCCTGTACAACAAAAGTTGACCTAGCTCAGATTACTCTCATTTACAACAAAAGTTGACCTAGCTCAGATTACTCTCATTTACAACAAAAGTTGACCTAGCTCAGATTACTCTCATTTACAACAAAAGTTGACCTAGCTCAGATTACTCTCATTTACAACAAAAGTTGACCTAGCTCAGATTACTCTCATTTACAACAAAATCTGAGTGCTGCTACAGCATTCACTCAATGCTTGGCATTATTTTTAATTATTTGTTCCATTATTTTGTTTCTTATATTTCTAGCCAATTATTGGTTTCAGATTTCTGGAGCATATTTCTAGATTCCTACCAGTTTCTGGAAATTTCTCTAACAATTCCTAGCAACGTCAAGCTGGAGGCCAACAACTTTTAGGTTTATCTGGCCAGAAATGGATACTGGAGATTGTTTTCAGGAAAAGAAAGGCAACCTGAAGTAGTGCTGACCACATAACCCAAAAATGTGCTTTCAGACAAGGGCACTAAAACCATATATGGCAGTTTGAGGTGTGACCTCTTCTCTGTAAGCTTTGGTTATAGATGAAAACTTGACCTCTTCTCTGTAAGCTTTGGTTATAGATGAAAACTTGACCTCTTCTCTCTAAGCTTTGGTTATAGATGAAAACTTGACCTCTTCTCTCTAAGCTTTGGTTATAGATGAAAACTTGACCTCTTCTCTCTAAGCTTTGGTTATAGATGAAAACTTGACCTCTTCTCTCTAAGCTTTGGTTATAGATGAAAACTTGACCTCTTCTCTCTAAGCTTTGGTTATAGATGAAACTTGACCTCTTCTCTCTAAGCTTTGGTTATAGATGAAAACTTGACCTCTTCTCTCTAAGCTTTGGTTATAGATGAAAACTTGACCTCTTCTCTCTAAGCTTTGGTTATAGATGAAAGCTTGACCTCTTCTCTCTAAGCTTTGGTTATAGATGAAAACTTGACCTCTTCTCTCTAAGCTTTGGTTATAGATGAAAACTTGACCTCTTCTCTCTAAGCTTTGGTTATAAATGAAAGCTTGTACACATGTTGCTTAAAGCAGATTCTCTTTCTCTCTCTCTCTCTCGTCACTTCCTCTGAAACCCATTAGAAAGTTCTAGTCCTAGCGATTCTTGCAGTCTTACTCACTGTTATAGCATTTCTCAGATGTTGTCAGTACATTCTACGAATACAGGCTCTTATCAATATCCTCTTGTAAAATATATTTGATATGGTAGAGACATTTCTTCTGATATGTGTGGTCTATGGGGTAGAACTTGTGTTAGCTGTTTGATATATGTGGTCTATGGGGTAGAACTTGTGTTAGCTGTTTGATATATGTGGTCTATGGGGTAGAACTTGTGTTAGCTGTTTGATATATGTGGTCTATGGGGTAGAACTTGTGTTAGCTGTTTGATATATGTGGTCTATGGGGTAGAACTTGTGTTAGCTGTTTGATATATGTGGTCTATGGGGTAGAACTTGTGTTAGCTGTTTGATATATGTGGTCTATGGGGTAGAACTTGTGTTAGCTGTTTGATATATGTGGTCTATGGGGTAGAACTTGTGTTAGCTGTTTGATATATGTGGTCTATGGGGTAGAACTTGTGTTAGCTGTTTGATATATGTGGTCTATGGGGTAGTACTTGTGTTAGCTGTTTGATATATGTGGTCTATGGGGTAGTACCTGTGTTAGCTGTTTGATATATGTGGTCTATGGGGTAGTACCTGTGTTAGCTGTTTGATATATGTGGTCTATGGAGTAGTACTTGTGTTAGCTGTTTGATATATGTGGTCTATGGAGTAGTACCTGTGTTAGCTGTTTGATATATGTGGTCTATGGAGTAGTACTTGTGTTAGCTGTTTGATATATGTGGTCTATGGAGTAGTACTTGTGTTAGCTGTTTGATATATGTGGTCTATGGAGTAGTACCTGTGTTAGCTGTTTGATATATGTGGTCTATGGAGTAGTACTTGTGTTAGCTGTTTGATATATGTGGTCTATGGAGTAGTACTTGTGTTAGCTGTTTGATATATGTGGTCTATGGAGTAGTACTTGTGTTAGCTGTTTGATATATGTGGTCTATGGAGTAGTACTTGTGTTAGCTGTTTGATATATGTGGTCTATGGAGTAGTACTTGTGTTAGCTGTTTGATATATGTGGTCTATGTAGTAGTACCTGTGTTAGCTGTTTGATATATGTGGTCTATGGAGTAGTACTTGTGTTAGCTGTTTGATATATGTGGTCTATGGGGTAGTACTTGTGTTAGCTGTTTGATATATGTGGTCTATGGAGTAGTACTTGTGTTAGCTGTTTGATATATGTGGTCTATGGAGTAGTACTTGTGTTAGCTGTTTGATATATGTGGTCTATGGAGTAGTACTTGTGTTAGCTGTTTGATATATGTGGTCTATGGAGTAGTACTTGTGTTAGCTGTTTGATATATGTGGTCTATGGAGTAGTACTTGTGTTAGCTGTTTGACATATGTGGTCTATGGAGTAGTACTTGTGTTAGCTGTTTGATATATGTGGTCTATGGAGTAGTACTTGTGTTAGCTGTTTGACATATGTGGTCTATGGAGTAGTACTTGTGTTAGCTGTTTGATATATGTGGTCTATGGAGTAGTACTTGTGTTAGCTGTTTGATATATGTGGTCTATGGAGTAGTACTTGTGTTAGCTGTTTGATATATGTGGTCTATGGAGTAGTACTTGTGTTAGCTGTTTGATATATGTGGTCTATGGAGTAGTACTTGTGTTAGCTGTTTGATATATGTGGTCTATGGAGTAGTACTTGTGTTAGCTGTTTGATATATGTGGTCTATGTAGTAGTACCTGTGTTAGCTGTTTGATATATGTGGTCTATGGAGTAGTACTTGTGTTAGCTGTTTGATATATGTGGTCTATGGGGTAGTACTTGTGTTAGCTGTTTGATATATGTGGTCTATGGAGTAGTACTTGTGTTAGCTGTTTGATATATGTGGTCTATGGAGTAGTACTTGTGTTAGCTGTTTGATATATGTGGTCTATGGAGTAGTACTTGTGTTAGCTGTTTGATATATGTGGTCTATGGAGTAGTACTTGTGTTAGCTGTTTGATATATGTGGTCTATGGAGTAGTACTTGTGTTAGCTGTTTGATATATGTGGTCTATGGAGTAGTACTTGTGTTAGCTGTTTGATATATGTGGTCTATGTAGTAGTACCTGTGTTAGCTGTTTGATATATGTGGTCTATGGAGTAGTACTTGTGTTAGCTGTTTGATATATGTGGTCTATGGGGTAGTACTTGTGTTAGCTGTTTGATATATGTGGTCTATGGAGTAGTACTTGTGTTAGCTGTTTGATATATGTGGTCTATGGAGTAGTACTTGTGTTAGCTGTTTGACATATGTGGTCTATGGAGTAGTACTTGTGTTAGCTGTTTGATATATGTGGTCTATGGAGTAGTACTTGTGTTAGCTGTTTGATATATGTGGTCTATGGAGTAGTACTTGTGTTAGCTGTTTGATATATGTGGTCTATGGAGTAGTACTTGTGTTAGCTGTTTGATATATGTGGTCTATGGAGTAGTACTTGTGTTAGCTGTTTGATATATGTGGTCTATGGAGTAGTACCTGTGTTAGCTGTTTGATATATGTGGTCTATGGGGTAGTACTTGTGTTAGCTGTTTGATATATGTGGTCTATGGAGTAGTACTTGTGTTAGCTGTTTGATATGTGTGGTCTATGGGGTAGTACTTGTGTTAGCTGTTTGACATATGTGGTCTATGGAGTAGTACTTGTGTTAGCTGTTTGATATATATGGTCTATGGAGTGGTACTTGTGTTAGCTGTTTGATATATGTGGTCTATGTAGTAGTACTTGTGTTAGCTGTTTGATATATGTGGTCTATGGAGTAGTACTTGTGTTAGCTGTTTGATATATGTGGTCTATGGAGTAGTACTTGTGTTAGCTGTTTGATATATGTGGTCTATGGAGTAGTACTTGTGTTAGCTGTTTGATATGTGTGGTCTATGTAGTAGTACTTGTGTTAGCTGTTTGATATATGTGGTCTATGGAGTAGTACTTGTGTTAGCTGTTTGATATATGTGGTCTATGGAGTAGTACTTGTGTTAGCTGTTTGATATGTGTGGTCTATGGAGTAGTACTTGTGTTAGCTGTTTGATATATGTGGTTTATGTAGTAGTACTTGTGTTAGCTGTTTGATATGTGTGGTCTATGGGGTAGTACCTGTGTTAGCTGTTTGATATATGTGGTCTATGGGGTAGTACTTGTGTTAGATGTTTGATATGTTTGGTCTATGTAGTAGTACTTGTGTTAGCTGTTAGATATATGTGGTCTATGTAGTAGTACTTGTGTTAGCTGTTTGATATATGTGGTCTATGTAGTAGTACTTGTGTTAGCTGTTTGATATTTGTGGTCTATGTAGTAGTACTTGTGTTAGCTGTTTGATATATGTGGTCTATGGAGTAGTACCTATTTTAGCTGTTTGACATATGTGGTCTATGGAGTGGTACCTGTGTTAGCTGTTTGATATATGTGGTCTATGGGGTAGTACCTGTGTTAGCTGTTTGATATATGTGGTCTATGGGGTAGTACTTGTGTTAGCTGTTTGATATGTGTGGTCTATGGAGTAGTACTTGTGTTAGCTGTTTGACATATGTGGTCTATGAAGTAGTACCTGTGTTAGCTGTTTGATATATGTGGTCTATGGGGTAGTACCTGTGTTAGCTGTTTGATATATGTGGTCTATGGGGTAGTACTTGTGTTAGCTGTTTGATATGTGTGGTCTATGGAGTAGTACCTGTGTTAGCTGTTTGATATATGTGGTCTATGGAGTACTTGTGTTAGCTGTTTGATATATGTGGTCTATGGAGTAGTACCTGTGTTAGCTGTTTGATATATGTGGTCTATGGGGTACTTGTGTTAGCTGTTTGATATATGTGGTCTATGGAGTAGTACCTGTGTTAGCTGTTTGATATATGTGGTCTATGGGGTAGTACTTGTGTTAGCTGTTTGATATGTGTGGTCTATGGAGTGGTACTTGTGTTAGCTGTTTGACATATGTGGTCTATGGAGTAGTACTTGTGTTAGCTGTTTGACATATGTGGTCTATGGAGTAGTACTTGTGTTAGCTGTTTGATATATATGGTCTATGGAGTGGTACTTGTGTTAGCTGTTTGACATATGTGGTCTATGGAGTAGTACTTGTGTTAGCTGTTTGATATATGTGGTCTATGGAGTAGTACTTGTGTTAGCTGTTTGACATATATAGTCTATGGAGTAGTACTTATGTTAGCTGTTTGATATATGTGGTCTATGGAGTAGTACTTGTGTTAGCTGTTTGATATATGTGGTCTATGTAGTAGTACTTGTGTTAGCTGTTTGATATATGTGGTCTATGTAGTAGTACTTGTGTTAGCTGTTTGATATATGTGGTCTATGGGGTAGTACCTGTTTTAGCTGTTTGATATATGTGGTCTATGGGGTAGTACCTGTGTTAACTGTTTGATATATGTGGTCTATGGGGTAGTACCTGTTTTAGCTGTTTGATATATGTGGTCTATGGGGTAGTACCTGTGTTAGCTGTTTGACATATGTGGTCTATGGAGTAGTACTTGTGTTAGCTGTTTGATATATGTGGTCTAAGGAGTAGTACTTGTGTTAGCTGTTTGACATATATAGTCTATGGAGTAGTACTTATGTTAGCTGTTTGATATATGTGGTCTATGGAGTAGTACTTGTGTTAGCTGTTTGATATATGTGGTCTATGTAGTAGTACTTGTGTTAGCTGTTTGATATATGTGGTCTATGTAGTAGTACTTGTGTTAGCTGTTTGATATATGTGGTCTATGGGGTAATACCTGTGTTAGCTGTTTGATATATGTGGTCTATGGGGTAGTACCTGTTTTAGCTGTTTGATATATGTGGTCTATGGGGTAGTACCTGTTTTAGCTGTTTGATATATGTGGTCTATGGGGTAGTACCTGTTTTAGCTGTTTGATATATGTGGTCTATGGGGTAGTACCTGTTTTAGCTGTTTGATATATGTGGTCTATGGGGTAGTACCTGTGTTAGCTGTTTGATATATGTGGTCTATGGGGCAGTACCTGTGTTAGCTGTTTGATATGTGTGGTCTATGGGGTAGTACCTGTTTTAGCTGTTTGATATATGTGGTCTATGAGGTACTTGTGTTATCTATCTATTGACCTTTCGAGCCGTAACCGGCCCATAGGGCGTAGACCAAGATACACCTTCTCCTATATGAATTTTTGTTCTAGCAGTTTTCTTTTAAAGATATTTTATCAAATCTCGCCATCTGTCTCTGTTCTGTGCAAGCAGTTCTATCTCATTGAGGGAGCCGATTCCTGCTGCTCTTGCCTCTCTCATCAATGTTCTTCTCAGTGTCTCCCTGGGTCTTCCTCTTTTTCTTTACCTGTTGTTTCCCATATGAGGGCTTGCTTTGCTATTCGATTATTATCTCTTCTCATCACATGTCCAACGTATGACCATCGTCTTTTCTTTATTACTGAAGATATTAGTGGTTGATTGGCGATTTCTCTAATTTCCTCGTTTGTTTTGAATTCGTTCCATTCTATACCAAGTATTTTCCTTAGACATTTATTTTCGAATGCGTTCAACTTTGTTTCTATATCTCTTGTTGTTTTCCAGCTTTCACACGCATACGTAAGGGTTGATAGTACATTTGATTTGAATAGCCTAAGTTTTGTGTTTGTGCTAATGAGTTTTGATTTCCACAACTTTTCAAGGCTTCTGAAAGACATTGCTGCTTTAGCCAGTCTGATTCTAATTTCTTTGCTCGTATCCCCTTCTCGATCAATGTGACTTCCAAGATAGATGAAGTGATCGATCTCTTCTACTGGTTTGTTTTCCATGTATATTTTGTCACTTGTTGGAATTAAACTTTTCATGACTTTAGTCTTTTCATGATTGACCTCAAGCCCAATTTTGCTGGCTATTGATGATAGTTCATTTGTGTTTTCCTGCATCGTTTTTATCTGATTGCTGATGAGAACTATGTCATCAGCAAAGTCCAGGTCCTCCAAATGGTCTCCTTGTATCCATTCGATGCCTTTATTACCAGTGCAGCATTTCTTCATTATGAAGTCCATAACAATTCCAAATAACAAAGGCGATAAAATACATCCTTGTTTAACCCCAGTTTCTATTGGGAAACATTCGCTCAGTCCTTCCTCTGTTCGAACTGCACATGTGTAACCATCATACATGTCTTTGATAATATTTATGATTTTTGATGGTAAGCCATATTGCTTCAGAATTTTCCACAAAGAATCTCTATGAATACTATCAAATGCTTTTTTGAAGTCGATGAAGTTAAGTACAAAAGGTTTTGCTTTTCAATGTGTTCCTCCAATATAAGTCGTAGAGTGAAAATGTGGTCAAGACAGCTTCTCCCTTTTCTAAACCCAGCCTGTTCTTCACGCATTACTGTATCTATTGAATCCTTTATTCTATTTAGGATGATTTTACAGAATAATTTTGAGGCAACTGACAAAAGTGTCACGCCTCTCCAATTGTTACAATCTCTAAGATTGCCCTTTTTTGGGATCTTAACAATGATTCCTTTTTTTCCATTTATGAGGCGTCTTCTCTGTTTTCCAAATGATGTTGAACATTTTTTGGAGATGTATTAAATTATGGCTATCAATTGCCTTGAGGATCTCAGCTGTTAACTTATCCTCTCCAGCAGCCTTGTTATTGGTCATTAGCTTTAAGGTGGTTTCTATTTCACTCAAGGTGAAGTCATCTAAATTTACATCTAATTCTGCTGCTGGTGTTTCAGCTTCAAAATCTATTAAACTGTGAGGTAGTGGACGGTTAAGAATTTCTTTGAAGTGTTCCGCCCAACGGGCTTTTATGTCTGCGCTTGTTGTTAGCATTAATCCAGATTTGTCTAGAATTGGTGTTCCACTGGATGTATAGTGTTTTGTCAGCATCTTTTGTACAGTATAAAGAGTTCTGCTGTCTCCTGTAATTGCAGCTGTCTCTGCTTTCTCTGCCAAGTTGTCTATATAAGCTCTTGTATCTCTTCTTGCCGAACTTTTCACTTTGTTGTCTAATTCTTTGTATGTTGCTTTTGCCAGAACCTTTCCAAGATCTGTCTTTACATTAGTCATGGCTCTCTTCGCTTCTCTTCTTTCTTTGATGTATTTCCATGTGGTGTCTGAGATCCAAGCTCGTTTTTCCATTTTCTTCAGTCCAGCACTTGCTTCTGCTGCTGTCATTAGTATTTTGCTCTGTGAGTCCCACATTTCATTGATATCTAAGTCTATTTCACCAAGTGCTGAATAACAATTACTTAGCTCTATGTTAAACTTTTCCTTTATTGCTTCATCTTTCAGTTTATGACTATCAATTTTATGTGTAATTGACCTCTTCTGTTGGTTTCTAAATTTTAATCTTATTTTCCCAATGCACAGGTTGTGGTCACTATTAACATCAGCACCTCTGTATGCTCTTACATCTATTAATGATGATCTGAATTGTTGTTTAATACATAGGTGGTCAATTTGATTTGATGTTCTATCATCAGGAGATATCCATGTTGTTTGTGGATATTTTTATGTGGAAATAATGTCCCACCTATAACTAAATTTATACTTATTATATATATATATATATTATATAATATATATATTATATATAATATATATTATATATATATTATATATTTATTACTTGTGTTAGCTGTTTGATATATGTGGTCTATGTAGTGGTACCTGTGTTAGCTGTTGATATATGTGATCTATGAGTACTTGTGTTAGCTGTTTGATATATGTGGTCTATGTGTAGTACCTGTGTTAGCTGTTTGATATATGTGGTCTATGAGGTACTTGTGCTAGCTGTTTGATATATGTGGTCTATGTAGTAGTACCTGTGTTAACTGTTTGATATATGTGGTCTATGTAGTAGTACTTGTGTTAGCTGTTTGATATATGTGGTCTATGTAGTAGTACTTGTGTTAGCTGTTTGATATGTGTGGTCTATGGGGTAGTACCTGTGTTAGCTGTTTGATATATATGTCTATGGGGTAGTACCTGTGTTAGCTGTTTGATATATGTGGTCTATGGGGTAGTACTTGTGTTAGCTGTTTGATATATGTGGTCTATGGGGTACTTGTGTTAGCTGTTTGATATATGTGGTCTATGGGGTACTTGTGTTAGCTGTTTGATATATGTGGTCTATGGGTGCTTGTGTTAGCTGTTTGATATATGTGGTCTATGGGGTACTTGTGTTAGCTGTTTGATATATGTGGTCTATGGGGTACTTGTGTTAGCTGTTTGATATATGTGGTCTATGAGGTACTTGTGTTAGCTGTTTGATATATGTGGTCTATGTAGTGGTACCTGTGTTAGCTGTTTGATATATGTGATCTATGAGGTACTTGTGTTAGCTGTTTGATATATGTGGTCTATGTAGTAGTACCTGTGTTAGCTGTTTGATATATGTGGTCTATGGAGTAGTACTTGTGTTAGCTGTTTGACATATATGGTCTATGGAGTAGTACTTGTGTTAGCTGTTTGATATATGTGGTCTATGAGGTACTTGTGTTAGCTGTTTGATATATGTGGTCTATGTAGTAGTACCTGTTTTAGCTGTTTGATATATGTGGTCTATGAGGTACTTGTGTTAGCTGTTTGATATATGTGGTCTATGGAGTTGTACCTGTGTTAGCTGTTTGATATATGTGGTCTATGAGGTACTTGTGTTAGCTGTTTGATATATGTGGTCTATGTAGTAGTACCTGTGTTAGCTGTTTGATATATGTGGTCTATGTAGTAGTACTTGTGTTAGCTGTTTGATATATGTGGTCTATGTAGTAGTACTTGTGTTAGCTGTTTGATATGTGTGGTCTATGGGGTAGTACCTGTGTTAGCTGTTTGATATATATGGTCTATGGGGTAGTACCTGTGTTAGCTGTTTGATATATGTGGTCTATGGGGTAGAACTTGTGTTAGCTGTTTGATATATGTGGTCTATGGGGTACTTGTGTTAGCTGTTTGATATATGTGGTCTATGGGGTACTTGTGTTAGCTGTTTGATATATGTGGTCTATGGGTACTTGTGTTAGCTGTTTGATATATGTGGTCTATGGGGTACTTGTGTTAGCTGTTTGATATATGTGGTCTATGGGGTACTTGTGTTAGCTGTTTGATATATGTGGTCTATGGGGTAGTACTTGTGTTAGCTGTTTGATATATGTGGTCTATGGGGTACTTGTGTTAGCTGTTTGATATATGTGGTCTATTGGGTACTTGTGTTAGCTGTTTGATATATGTGGTCTATGGAGTACTTGTGTTAGCTGTTTGATATATGTGGTCTATGGGGTAGAACTTGTGTTAGCTGTTTGATATATGTGGTCTATTGGGTACTTGTGTTAGCTGTTTGATATATGTGGTCTATGGGTACTTGTGTTAGCTGTTTGATATATGTGGTCTATGGGGTACTTGTGTTAGCTGTTTGATATATGTGGTATATGGGGTAGTACCTGTGTTAGCTGTTTGATATGTGTGTCTATGGGGTACTTGTGTTAGCTGTTTGATATATGTGGTATATGGGGTAGTACCTGTGTTAGCTGTTTGATATGTGTGGTCTATGGAGTACTTGTGTTCACTGTGACATATGTAGTCCATGTATGTGGTGAATAGCAGGGGTGCTAATACACATCTCCTAATAGCAGGGGTGCTAATACACATCTCCTAATAGCAGGGGTGCTAATACACATCTCCTAATAGCAGGGGTGCTAATACACATCTCCTAATAGCAGGGGTGCTAATACACATCTCCTAATAGCAGGGGTGCTAATACACATCTCCTAATAGCAGGGGTGCTAATACACATCTCCTAATAGCAGGGGTGCTAATACAAATCTCCTAATAGCAGGGGTGCTAATACACATCTCCTAATAGCAGGGGTGCTAATACACATCTCCTAATAGCAGGGATGCTAATACACATCTCCTAATCTATTGGATGTGAGTAGCCAGCATTAGTTTGCACTGATTGTTTAGGTAAACATTCTACAATGCTAACATGATGGTTCCACATCTGATTGTTTAGGTAAACATTCTACAATGCTAACATGATGATTCCACATCTGATTGTTTAGGTAAACATTCTACGATGCTAACATGATGGTTCCACATCTGATTGTTTAGGTATACATTCTACAATGCTAACATGATGGTTCCACATCTGATTGTTTAGGTAAACATTCTACAATGCTAACATGATGGTTCCACATCTGATTGTTTAGGTAAACATTCTACAATGCTAACATGATGGTTCCACATCTGATTGTTTAGGTAGACATTCTACAATGCTAACATGATGGTTCCACATCTGGTTGTTTAGGTAAACATTCTACAATGCTAACATGATGGTTCCACATCTGATTTTTAGGTAAACATTCTATGATGCTAACATGATGGTTCCACATCTGATTGTTTAGGTAAACATTCTACGATGCTAACATGATGGTTCCAAATCTGATTGTTTAGGTATACATTCTACAATGCTAACATGATGGTTCCACATCTGATTGTTTAGGTAAACATTCTACGATGCTAACATGATGGTTCCACATCTGATTGTTTAGGTAAACATTCTACGATGCTAACATGATGGTTCCAAATCTGATTGTTTAGGTATACATTCTACAATGCTAACATGATGGTTCCACATCTGATTGTTTAGGTAAACATTCTACAATGCTAACATGATGGTTCCACATCTACCACAGTCATTGTTGGTCTGGCTCTGTTGTGACTGCAATAACATAAGATAATAAACAAGACACACATTGAACAAATCTAAGGTCTTCATGCAAGTCTTCTTTCTGATCTCTCTATATTCATCAGACTATTCTTCTTTATTGTCTGCCCATAACAGGTCAATAAATGAACGTGTGTGTGGTGTGTACAGCAAGCAGTCTCGCCAATACAACTATAATTTGCATGACATTTCTGGGTGTCAGGTAGCACTCCCCATATCTGCTAAACTATCTCCAGGGTCACCACGGGGAGGTGAAATAGTCTTTATCAGTTTTGGTTCACTGAACGAGGTGCAAGCAGTCAGGTATGAGTCTGTGACAACTTACAGCTCAGGTACTGCATTAAGGTCAATGAGCAAGCCAACTAATATTATGAATTAAAAACATTGACAGAAGAGAATAATTATATGAGTCAAACCTTTTGGAGCTCCCATGGTTCTGCCAGGTTGTGAACCCTTCCTCCAAGGAGACTAGTGTTCTTGTTTGAGAGGAGCAAGAAGTTTGACTCAACCTCGACTCTGCTAGACAGAAGTACTTACTTCCTGGAGGTGTGCTCAGACTAAGGTAAAGGAAGAAAATAAAGAAGACTTCAAACATGTTACACTACAAGACTAATTATATAAAGTTTCAGTTCAGATTGTGAGCAACCCAATAAGTGCTCAGTTAATTCAAGCACAGTATGCATACTCATGGCTCCAGAAGCTTCCAGGTTAAACATATACATCATATGCTTCTTTAACCATCCACTATTTTGTTGTCAATACCAAACATCCCCCTAGCAATGAAAAAGTAAAATCATCAAAATGGAAATGAGATGTTTGATGAGAATATGACAAGAAGAGGCAGAAATGAGGATATTGGGAGTCACACCAACATGGGATTAGACTCAATCAAATAGTATGGACATAATCACCAAAAACAGTGTTCTAAAGAGAGTAGGCATGTGCTGGAAAGATGACTTTGAAAACAATAAATCAATGAAATACTAGACATGATGGCACAAGGGCACACCACCGTGAGCAAAACATTTCATTTTCTCAACAGCAGAAGGGCAAAAGTAAATTAAAAGAAGTCTCCCTTGCTCTGAACCTTGCTGTAGTCTGTCATTGCTTTTTGCATGCCCAGGGGAAAACACTCTCATGAGTTACTCTGAGATCCTTATATATTCACCAGACTGGGATCCAACATGAAAACCTCTATAGCAGGTTAGATGGTAATGCCAGTAGAGGAATAGTGACATTACACCCAGCCATAAACTTTGGCTTGACAACACTCACTAGGTTGTCAAAACATTGGGTCTAATGCACAACCTCAAAGAGAACAACACAGGTCAACAACTATGAGCCAAAGAAATAACCAATATGGCAATCTTATAGTCTATTTTTTCTTTTTTGCTGTCACGTGTGCTAATGAACATATTGGTGAGAAGAGGGAGCACCTGTGGATGTGTCTGGGGTGCAGTAATGATGGTCCTACATAACATAAAATCCACTCAAATTTAAATATTGAAAGGATCTTCATACAAGTATCAAAATCCACTCAAATCTCAACACTAATTAGATAATGTGGCCAAAGTCCACTCAAATCTCAACATTAATTAGATAAGTGGTGGCAAAATCCACTCAAATCTCAACACTAATTAGATAAGTGGTGGCAAAGTCCACTCAAATCTCAACACTAATTAGATAAGTGGTGGCAAAATCCACTCAAATCTCAACACTAATTAGATAAGTGGTGACACAAAGTCCACTCAAATCTCAACACTAATTAGATAAGTGGTGGCAAAGTCCACTCAAATCTCAACACTAATTAGATAAGTGGTGACACAAAGTCCACTCAAATCTCAACACTAATTAGATAAGTGGTGGCAAAGTCCACTCAAATCTCAACACTAATTAGATAAGTGGTGACACAAAGTCCACTCAAATCTCAACACTAATTAGATAAGTGGTGGCAAAGTCCACTCAAATCTCAACACTAATTAGATAAGTGGTGACACAAAGTCCACTCAAATCTCAACACTAATTAGATAAGTGGTGGCAAAGTCCACTCAAATCTCAACACTAATTAGATAAGTGGTGACACAAAGTCCACTCAAATCTCAACACTAATTAGATAAGTGGTGGCACAAAGTCCACTCAAATCTCAACACTAATTAGATAAGTGGTGACACAAAGTCCACTCAAATCTCAACAATAATTAGATAAGTGGTGGCAAAGTCCACTCAAATCTCAACACTAATTAGATAAGTGGTGGCACAAAGTCCACTCAAATCTCAACACTAATTAGATAAGTGGTGGCAAAGTCCACTCAAATCTCAACACTAATTAGATAAGTGGTGACACAAAGTCCACTCAAATCTCAACAATAATTAGATAAGTGGTGGCAAAGTCCACTCAAATCTCAACACTAATTAGATAAGTGGTGGCACAAAGTCCACTCAAATCTCAACACTAATTAGATAAGTGGTGACACAAAGTCCACTCAAATCTCAACACTAATTAGATAAATGGTGACACAAAGTCCACTCAAATCTCAACACTAATTAGATAAGTGGTGACACAAAGTCCACTCAAATCTCAACACTAATTAGATAAGTGGTGGCAAAGTCCACTCAAATCTCAACACTAATTAGATAAGTGGTGACACAAAGTCCACTCAAATCTCACACTAATTAGATAAGTGGTGACACAAAGTCCACTCAAATCTCAACACTAATTAGATAAGTGGTGACACAAAGTCCACTCAAATCTCAACACTAATTAGATAAGTGGTGGCAAAGTCCACTCAAATCTCAACACTAATTAGATAAGTGGTGACACAAAGTCCACTCAAATCTCAACACTAATTAGATAAGTGGTGACACAAAGTCCACTCAAATCTCAACACTAATTAGATAAGTGGTGACACAAAGTCCACTCAAATCTCAACACTAATTAGATAAGTGGTGGCAAAGTCCACTCAAATCTCAACACTAATTAGATAAGTGGTGACACAAAGTCCACTCAAATCTCAACACTAATTAGATAAGTGGTGACACAAAGTCCACTCAAATCTCAACACTAATTAGATAAGTGGTGACACAAAGTCCACTCAAATCTCAACACTAATTAGATAAGTGGTGACACAAAGTCCACTCAAATCTCAACACTAATTAGATAAGTGGTGGCAAAGTCCACTCAAATCTCAACACTAATTAGATAAGTGGTGACACAAAGTCCACTCAAATCTCAACACTAATTAGATAAGTGGTGGCAAAATCCACTCAAATCTCAACACTAATTAGATAAGTGGTGACACAAAGTCCACTCAAATCTCAACACTAATTAGATAAGTGGTGGCAAAATCCACTCAAATCTCAACACTATTAGATAAGTGATGGCAATACATTGAAATGCCAACATCACATGACTAACATGAGAGTAATTCTCAATAAATATGTTTACCTAATATGGGATAGGAGGAAGAATCAGGACACATTCGCAGATATACATATACACTCACACATATATATATATATATTTAGAGAGACAGACAGACAGAAAGTGAGAGAAAGAGAATGAGTGAGACAGAGAGAGAGAAAGAGAGAGAGAGAGAGAGCAATGAAGAAATATAAAAAGACCTAAACACTGAAAAGAGCTGGCTTATGACAACCATTCAACAGAGAAACTAAAATACTATGGCCATGTCAATTTGACATCACAGTGGGCTAGAAAGAACAATAATGGAGGGTATGGTTCCTGAAAGATGAGGCAGGAGCAGACCAAGAAGGTGCTTTAAAAACATCAAAGAGATGTTGACTCAGAAGAAGTGGGAGATCTGGCTAGAGACAGAGATTCCTTTGGATGTTCTGTGATGAGTTCAACAAAGGTCATGTGACCTGAAGATGTGGCTACAAGAAAAGTGCCACATTTAAGCTGGAAAAATTAGTGTGGACAATGTTCTTCTCCTTGGTCACTGTTTGACTGTTTTTAGTGTCTTATAGAATTGTAACAGAGCCTCTCCATTATGAGTGTGACCATCCTTCACCTGGCATCCCAGGTCTGGCCCACTCTGTTATTTCTGGTTTATCTGCCAGATTGTCTCTCTTTCTTTCAAGCTTCCTTCAGACTCAACTGCAAGGCAGTACTTGTTTGTGATTGTTTCTGGAATGTCTCCACGCACACAACATGCCCAATCCAAGTGCCAGCTCTTGACAGTATGTGCATACACTGTAGACAATGAGTGAGATATGACTAACCTTAAACCTTTGATTGGTTCTAGTGTCACAGCTGAGCAAGTGATATGACCATCAGTTAGAGTAAGTAGAGATATATAAGGTGTCTCTTGTGGTTCGTCATCATTCTGTGGTGAAGAGATGCTTCGCAGTTTTAGAAGCTGTAAAACACATGGCACCTTGACCTGAAGAATGATATCAGGAATAATACATTCAAGGTCCCACAGATCTTCAAACTATGTCTCAAAGATAAAAAATGACAAATTATTTCAATGCTTATGGTCTTCATAACAAACATGGCTCTCTTTTCTGTAGTGATTGTTTCCTTCTTCATTGCTCCCCCATTTGAAATGTTCATCAATTATGTAGTTCACTCATGACCATAAAGTCTCCAAGTTATGGAAACCAAGTTGTTTCATCAAGCCATTTCTTCTCTCTGGCTTCCATGTAGAGTTGATACTCTTCACAAATGTGTTCACATAAAATGTGACTATGTCCACAAATGTGTGCAGGTAAAAAATGTGACTATGTCCAAAAATGTGCATGTCAGTCTTTGTTGTCTGATGTACAAAAAATAGAATCTTTACAAACTTCAGCTACAACATATAGTCCAATGTCAGAAATAAATAAGGGTAGCTTTATTTGATAGACTGTACATAATCTTTGAATTGATTAACTTGGAAGATGCTAGCAACAAAACAAACAGTAAACCTCAACTATTTTTATGTCACTGACTTTCTATCACAACAAAACCCATCACTGCACATGCAAGCTTTCTTCGCACAATTATCTTACAAAGATGGTTACAATAACTCTCTAGTGTTCAGGTTCAAATTTTGAGAAATCAAAATATTTAAGGCAAGATTTGATTGATTTATTTGTTTTCAAGTGCATTGTAAGAATAATGATAAAACCTGTATTCTTTGAAAATGTGAAAAGAAGAAGATGTGACAACAGAAGCAGACTTTGAGTGCTTGTCACTTGAAGTGTTCAGAGTGTAATGATGATAACCCATGAGTAACTCAATAATCCCTCCTTAGTTATGCTAGTCGTCCTCTATCTTAAGAGTGAAACCATTTCACTTGTCACCTAAACCCTTCCCAAGTACACAACTGCCCAATAATCTACAACAGTAGTTATACTAAAATAACAATAAATATAAACCATAAATAATATATTTGAATTAACATGAATGCCAACAATAATAAACTCATTCTTACCAGATCTTTTTGGCTGTTGTTGATATCTTCAATAAGCCAAACTGTTCCAATGTCCTCATCGTCTGTTAAAAAAAACATTTGTTGAATGTTTTAAACTTTGTAATTTGCTTCAGAATTTCCGGTTGTATCAAGATGGAGGAATTATTTTTCTCCGGCTTGTATAGAACCGTTGATCAGAGGTTTAACAAGCTGCTATCTTGGTATAGAACCGTTGATCAGAGGTTTAACAAGCTGCTATCTTGGTATAGAACCGTGATCAGAGGTTTAACAAGCTGCTATCTTGGTATAGAACCGTTGATCAGAGGTTTAACAAGCTGCTATCTTGGTATAGAATCGTTGATCAGAGGTTGTTGTGCATTCACTCTCTCCGTAATGTTGTTCACTCTCTCCGTAATGTGTTCACTCTCTCTCTCTGTAATGTGTTCACTCTCTCCATCATGTGTTCACTCTCTCCATTGTGAGTTCACTCTCTCTGTCATGTGTTCACTTTCTCAGTTGTGCATTCACTCTATCCGCAATGTCTTCACTCTCTCTGTGATGTGTTCACTCTCTCAATTGTATATTCACTCTCTCCATCATGTGTTCACTCTCTCCATTGTGTGTTCACACTCTCCATCATGTGTTCACCCTCTCCATCGTGCATTCACTCTCTGTCATGCATTCACTCTCTCCATTGTGAGTTCACTCTCTGTCATGTGTTCACTCTCAGTTGTGCATTCACTATCTCCATAATGTGTTCACTCTCTCTGTAATGTGTTCACTCTCTCGATGATGTGTTCACTCTCTCCATCATGTGTTCACTCTCTCTCTGTAATGTGTTCACCCTCTCCATCGTATGTTCACTCTCTCCATCGTGTGTCGTATGTTCACTCTCTCCATCGTGTGTCATATGTTCACTCTCTCCATCGTGTGTTCACTCTCTCAATCATGTGTTCACTCTCTCCATCGTGTGTTCACTCTCTCCATCGTGTGTTCACTCTCTCCATCGAATGTTCACTCTCTCCATCGTGTGTCGTATGTTCACTCTCTCCATCGTGTGTCATATGTTCACTCTCTCCATCATGTGTTCACCCTCTCCATCGTGTGTTCACTTTCTCCATCATGTGTTCACTCTCTCCATCGAATGTTCACTAATTGTGAAGAATCCATCCCTATTCCTTGAAGAAGTATGTTAAGACATCAATGTGCTGTGTTCACTCTCTCCATCATGTGTTCACTCTCTCCATCGAATGTTCACTAATTGTGAAGAATCCATCCTATTCCTTGAAGAAGTATGTTAAGACATCAATGTGATGTGGTCATATTTGTACTTCTTGACACAACACATTCAACTTCAAAGGGTTAGCCTTTTTTTTCAGAAGTACCGCATTGAGGTGGAGTAAGATATTCATCAGCTGTTGCTGCCACTGATCCTGACACAAGCTGTCAGCTATGAGTCATAGACCACATTTACAGCTCTGGTGCTGAACAGGTGTCTTGGCCTCCATTGTTTAACATTACCCGCTCTCAATTAAATAATGCTATAGATAGATACCGTCATCATCATCAAGTGCTACACTTGCTGGCATAGATGATCATGTCTCTTCACAACTTTCGATCTCGACAGTTATTTATCTTTTGTGTTGTTGTCCTTCTGCCATGCCATTCTCTTAAGCTGTCTGGTATCTTTTCTCTTTGCTTTCCTCTGGTACTAGACTTAAGGAGCTGTTAAACAGTACTAGGCTAAGTGGAGCTGTTTAAACTGGTACTAGACTAAGTGGAGCTGTTAAACTGGTACTAGACTAAGTGGAGCTGTTAAACTGGTACTAGACTAAGTGGAGCTGTTAAACTGGTACTAGACTAAGTGGAGCTGTTAAACTGGTACTAGACTAAGTGGAGCTGTTAAACTGGTACTAGGCTAAGTGGAGCTGTTAAACTGGTACTAGACTAAGTGCAGCTGTTAAACTGGTACTAGACTAAGTGCAGCTGTTAAACTGGTACTAGACTAAGTGCAGCTGTTAAACTGGTACTAGGCTAAGTGGAGCTGTTAAACTGGTACTAGACTAAGTGGAGCTGTTAAACTGGTACTAGACTAAGTAGAACTGTTAAACTGGTACTAGACTAAGTAGAACTGTTAAACTGGTACTAGACTAAGTAGAACTGTTAAACTGGTACTAGACTAAGTAGAACTGTTAAACTGGTACTAGACTAAGTAGAACTGTTAAACTGGTACTAGACTAAGTAGAGCTGTTAAACTGGTACTAGACTAAGTAGAGCTGTTAAACTGGTACTAGACTAAGTGCAGCTGTTAAACTGGTACTAGACTAAGTAGAACTGTTAAACTGGTACTAGACTAAGTAGAGCTGTTAAACTGGTACTAGACTAAGTGCAGCTGTTAAAACTGGTACTAGACTAAGTAGAACTGTTAAACTGGTACTAGACTAAGTAGAACTGTTAAACTGGTACTAGACTAAGTAGAGCTGTTAAACTGGTACTAGACTAAGTGCAGCTGTTAAACTGGTACTAGACTAAGTACAGCTATTAAACTGGTACTAGACTAAGTACAGCTATTAAACTGGTACTAGACTAAGTACAGCTATTAAACTGGTACTAGACTAAGTAGAGCTGTTAAACTGGTACTAGGCTAAGTGCAGCTGTTAAACTGGTACTAGGCTAAGTGGAGCTGTAAACTGGTACTAAACTAAGTGCAGCTGTTAAACTGGTACTAGGCTAAGTGGAGCTGTTAAACTGGTACTAGGCTAAGTGGAGCTGTTAAACTGGTACTAGACTAAGTGGAGTTGTTAAACTGGTACTAGGCTAAGTGGAGCTGTTAAACTGGTACTAGACTAAGTGCAGCTGTTAAAACTGGTACTAAACTAAGTGCAGCTGTTAAACTGGTACTAGACTAAGTGCAGCTGTTAAACTGGTACTAGGCTAAGTGCAGCTATTAAACTGGTACTAGACTAAGTGCAGATGTTAAACTGGTACTAGACTAAGTGCAGCTGTTAAACTGGTACTAGACTAAGTGCAGCTGTTAAACTGGTACTAAACTAAGTGCAGCTGTTAAACTGGTAATAGACTAAATGCAGCTTTTAAACTGGTACTAGACTAAGTACAGCTATTAAACTGGTACTAGACTAAGTGGAACTGTTAAACTGGTACTAGACTAAGTGCAGCTGTTAAACTGGTACTAGACTAAGTGGAGCTGTTAAACTGGTACTAGACTAAGTAGAACTGTTAAACTGGTACTAGACTAAGTGGAGCTGTTAAACTGGTACTAGACTAAGTGGAACTGTTAAACTGGTACTATACTAAGTAGAGCTGTTAAACTGGTACTAGACTAAGTGGAACTGTTAAACTGGTACTAGACTAAGTGGAGCTGTTAAACTGGTACTAGACTAAGTGGAGCTGTTAAACTGGTACTAGACTAAGTAGAACTGTTAAACTGGTACTAGACTAAGTAGAGCTGTTAAACTGGTACTAGACTAAGTATAACTGTTAAACTGGTACTAGACTAAGTACAGCTGTTAAACTGGTACTAGACTAAGTAGAACTGTTAAACTGGTACTAGACTAAGTAGAACTGTTAAACTGGTACTAGACTAAGTAGAACTGTTAAACTGGTACTAGACTAAGTAGAGCTGTTAAACTGGTACTAGACTAAGTGCAGCTGTTAAACTGGTACTAGACTAAGTGCAGCTGTTAAACTGGTACTAGACTAAGTACAGCTATTAAACTGGTACTAGACTAAGTACAGCTATTAAACTGGTACTAGACTAAATGGAGCTGTTAAACTGGTACTAAACTAAGTGGAGCTGTTAAACTGGTACTAGACTAAGTGCAGCTATTAAACTGGTACTAGACTAAGTAAAGAATCAAATGAAATAAATGCCATACTGACATTATTCACTACTCTGGGATCCTCATCTTCAAAGTGTAGCAGCTTGAGCTCACAGTCTTGGTCTAAAGGTCTGTGCATGTCCCAGGGTTCTCCATTAACCAATGCCAGTGCAGATCTGCTCATCTGTAGCTCTTGCAAATCTGACAACCAACAAACAATATAACATTCATGTGTTTTAACATGACAGAGCTAACACAAACAAATGTTAACATTCATGTGTTTTAACATGACAGAGCTAACACAAACAAATGTTAACATTCATGTGTTTTAACATGACAGAGCTAACACAAACAAATGTTTACATTCATGTGTTTTAACATGACAGAGCTAACACAAACAAATGTTAACATTCATGTGTTTTTAAACATGACAGAACTAACACAAACAAATGTTAACATTCATGTGTTTTTAAACATGACAGAACTAACACAAACAAATGTTTACATTCATGTGTTTTAACATGACAGAGCTAACACAAACAAATGTTTACATTCATGTGTTTTAACATGACAGAGCTAACACAAACAAATGTTTACATTCATGTGTTTTAACATGACAGAGCTAACACAAACAAATGTTTACATTCATGTGTTTTAACATGACAGAACTAACACAAACAAATGTTAACATTCATGTGTTTTTTAAACATGACAGAACTAACACAAACAAATTTTACATTCATGTGTTTTAACATGACAGAGCTAACACAAACAATGTTTACATTCATGTGTTTTAACATGACAGAGCTAACACAAACAATGTTTACATTCATGTGTTTTAACATGACAGAGCTAACACAAACAAATGTTTACATTCATGTGTTTTAACATGACAGAACTAACACAAACAAATGTTTACATTCATGTGTTTTAACATGACAGAACTAACACAAACAAATGTTTACATTCATGTGTTTTAACATGACAGAGCTAACACAAACAAATGTTTACATTCATGTGTTTTAACATGACAGAACTAACACAAACAAATGTTTACATTCATGTGTTTTAACATGACAGAGCTAACACAAACAAATGTTTACATTCATGTGTTTTAACATGACAGAGCTAACACAAACAAATGTTTACATTCATGTGTTTTAAACATGACAGAGCTAACACAAACAAATGTTTACATTCATGTGTTTTAACATGACAGAACTAACACAAACAAATGTTTACATTCATGTGTTTTAACATGACAGAACTAACACAAACAAATGTTTACATTCATGTGTTTTAACATGACAGAACTAACACAAACAAATGTTTACATTCATGTGTTTTAACATGACAGAACTAACACAAACAACCAAGGGCAGAACATGATTTAACATGACAGAACTAACACATAATATCATAAGTGTGGCATGTTCTAACATGACAGAACTAACACTATGTATATCAGATATATAGACTAACACACATGGCACAAGAAAGCTCAAATAGAGGGATTGCTATAACAGAAATACAGACTTACACATGGCACAAGAAAGCTCAAATAGAAGGACTGCTATAAAAGAAATACAGACTTACACATGGCACAAGAAATCTCAACAGAGGGATTGCTATAACAGAAATACAAATTAACACATGGCACAAGAAATCTCAAACAGAGGGACTGCTATAACATAAATACAGACTTACACATGGCACAAGAAAGCTCAAACAGAGGGACTGCTATAACAGAAATGCAGACTTACACATGGCACAAGAAAGCTCAAACAGAGGGACTGCTATAACAGAAATGCAGACTTACACATGGCACAAGAAAGCTCAAACAGAGGGACTGCTATAACAGAAATGCAGACTTACACATGGCACAAGAAAGCTCAAACAGAGGGACTGCTATAACAGAAATGCAGACTTACACATGGCACAAGAAAGCTCAAACAGAGGGACTGCTATAACAGAAATGCAGACTTACACATGGCACAAGAAAGCTCAAACAGAGGGACTGCTATAAACAGAAATGCAGACTTACACATGGCACAAGAAATCTCAAACTGAGGGACTGCTATAACAGAAATACAGATTTGCACATGGCACAAGAAATCTCAAACTTGGGACTGCTCTAACAGAAACACAGACTTACGCATGCACAGTTAAAGGGTGTTGACAAATTCTTGTTCATGATAAGAGTACAATTTTCTGGCACCCCGACATACTTCACTTGAATTTTCTCAACTCTTGTTACCAATGCTAACTGCCGTTGCTGTTCCTTTTCAAATAACTCCACACGTTTCTTGCGAACTTCAGCATTTGTTAATCTCTGTGATGATAATGTACCTGAACGAAGAAGAAAAAGGTAACGTCAAATAGCAGTCATTCTCATACTAAAGGTCAAGGTAAAGTATGAGACTTGAATCGCCATCTTAGCACATGAGTTTCCACCCATGTGTGCTCGGCCGCCTATCCAGAAGTGTTCGGAGACTTCTAGATAGTGTTGCTTCAAGCATCGAAGCTCACGATGCAAGGCGGCATTCCTCACCTTCCCAAGCACTACCCTGATATCCATTTCTGCCAGCAGCTGGGTTGAGTGCAGGAGTATTTTTTTTTTCCAACCACGAGTACAATTCACACTGCTTCCAGTGGGAACCGAACACGGGTTGTTCGAACGTCGGCAGCCTAGGCGGGTGATTTCCCCAACTAGGCTACCGAGGTCCCCAAACTGTTAGCTCTGATGAGCTCTTGTGGTTTATGTCTCTTGGAGAAACATGATTAATGCTCTCTTGGTAACATGTTCATGTCTCTTAGAGAAACATGATTAATGCTCTCTTGGTAAAATGTTCATGTCTCTTAGAAAACATGATTAATGCTCTCTTAGAGAAACATGATTAATGCTCTCTTGGAGAAACATGATTAATGCTCTCTTGGAGAAACATGATTAATGCTCTCTTGGAGAAACATGATTAATGCTCTCTTGGAGAAACATGATTAATGCTCTCTTGGTAACATGTTCATGTCTCTTAGAGAAACATGATTAATGCTCTCTTGGTAAAATGTTCATGTCTCTTAGAGAAACATGATTAATGCTCTCTTGGAGAAACATGATTAATGCTCTCTTGGTGAAACATGATTAATGCTCTCTTGGTAATATGTTCATGTCTCTTGGAGAAACATGATTAATGCTCTCTTGGTAACATGTTCATGTCTCTTAGAGAAACATGATTAATGCTCTCTTGGAGAAACATGATTAATGCTCTCTTGGAGAAACATGATTAATGCTCTCTTGTTGTTGTTATGGATCCAGTGACCTTTGAGCTGATGCCCTTCGGCCCAATGCCATGTAGAAGTATCTGCAGGTATTTTTAAGTTCTGCTGTTGTTCCGTACAGAGTATTCCATTTGGAGGGTCTTTGAGGAAATAGTGTTGTTCTGATGTCAGTGAGCTCTGGACATTGAAACAGGTGATGTTCTACAGTTTCTTGTGGGTGATTACAGAGTGGACATACTGGGGTATGGTTTTGTTGTATTCTATTAATGTGGTTATTTAGCATAACATGTCCTGTTCTCAGTCTGATGCTCTCTTGGAGAAACATGATTAATGCTCTCTTGGAGAAACATGATTAATGCTCTCTTGGTGAAACATGATTAATGCTCTCTTGGTGAAATGTTCATGTTTCTTGGTGAAACATGAATAATACTCTCTTGGAGAAACATGATTACAACTGTCAAATCAACTTAACACACAAAGTGGACCAAAAAGCTGGTATATGGCAATGAAATAGCCAAAAAGCTCGCTAGCAGCTCTGGCACTGAGTGTGGCCTTACTCTCAACAAAGAGGATATCGCCATGTTTGTTCTTCATTCCTTAAGAGAAGAGGAGGAGAATGGGTGGTAGAATATATTGAGACTGAGGAGTCTAAAGGTGGGAAAGAAATTTGGTCCATCCGGAGCGTTAGTGGGAAAAGCGGATGTATCTATAATCAACACCTTACTGAAACAGTCATTCTGCTTCTATCTATCTATCTAATGACCTTTCAAGTCATAGCCGGCCCATAGGGCATAGACCCAGATACTCCTTCTCCTATCTAAATTTTTATTCTAGCAGTTTTCAATCCTTCTAAAGATATTTTATCAAATCTTGCCATTTGTCTCTGTTCTGTGCAAGCAGCTCTATCTCATTGAGGGAGCTGATTCCTGCTGCTCTTGCCTCTCTGATCAATGTTCTTGTCAGTGTCTCTCTGGGTCTGCCGTTTTTCCTCTGACCTGTTGTTTCCCACATGAGTGCTTGCTTTATTATTCGGTTATTATCTCTCCTCATCTCTCCTCCATTCTGCTGACACTTTGAGAAATGCTGGGACGGTCGGTGGAGTGAGTATGGGGATGCCCCGACTGCAGTGAAACTGATTCCATGAACAGAGTAGCAGCTAAATAAGCAAACTCAGAGTGTTGTTTCAATAATATCAAATACTGCAAGCTGGAAAACATTAAAAGGAATTGAGAAAAAAATTAATGCTTTTGAAGACAAATACCAAAGAAAAATACTCTATATACAATGGAATGAATTCAAGAGTAATATTGAAATAAGAGAAATGGCCATGCAACCAACGATCTCATCTACAATGGAATTAATTCAAGACTAATATTGAAATAAGAGAAATAGCCATGCAACCAAGGATCTCATCTACAATGGAACGAATTCAGGACTAATATAGAGATAAGAGAAATGGTCATGCAACCAATGATCTCATCTACAATGGAATGAATTCAAGGCTAATATAGAGACAAGAGAAATAGCCATGCAACCAAGGATCTTGTATACAATTAAGGAAAGAAGATGGACATATATTCGACATGTGTTGAGAAGATATTTTAAAACCGGCTCCTCTATGGGAAACATCCGGATACAGGAAAGAAGGAAGACCTAAAGAGACACTAAAAAAAAAAACACTTATAAGAGAAGCAAAGTTGGTAGGCATAGACTCATTAAATTTAATTGAACATCATGAGATGTTGCAATCTGAGAATAGAGATGGGTTGCAAAAAACAGACAAGCCCTATGTGACGTCACGTGTAACAGCATGGAAAGATCAAGAATATCATAATTGGTGATCTGTTCATTTATTTGTTCTGAGTGTTCCCTGACAAAGGTCTCTAGCAGTAAAGTAGGTTTTTTTAGTCCATCAAGTATCCTTACTTTCCTGCTGTAGTAGTTACCTGGGAAAGAACAGGACAAGGGCAAAGTGAGCAACAGATTAGGAATAGATAATGGAGATAGAAGTCATAGAACCCACTAGCAAAGAGAAAATTAGGAAGGCACTAACAAAAACCTGATGCCATCAAAGCAAGTCATAGAACTCATTAGCAAAGAGAAAATTAGGAAGGCCTAAATATATATTATATATGAAGAAGAAAAGTCATAGAAACACTCCAGAACATTAGCCCGGAGAGTAGAGAAAATAACCAAGAATAGGGATGGATTGAGTCCTTGATGAGAGAGAAGTAGAGAAAAATATCCAAGAATAGGATGGATTGAGTCCTTGATGAGAGAGAAGTAGAGAAAATATCCAAGAATAGGGATGGATTGAGTCCTTGATGAGAGAGAAGTAGAGAAAATATCCAAGAATAGGGATGGATTGAGTCCTTGATGAGAGAGAAGTAGAGAAAATATCCAAGAATAGGGATGGATTGAGTCCTTGATGAGAGAGAAGTAGAGAAAATATCCAAGAATAGGGATGGATTGAGTCCTTGATGAGAGAGAAGTAGAGAAAATATCCAAGAATAAGGATGGATTGATAGCAACTGGGAAAATTGAGGGACGAAGAGATAGATGGAAACAATGAGAAAATATACCGGACAGCTTAAGAGAATGGCTTGGCAGAAGGAAGGTCAACAACAGAAATCACACTCACAGAAATGACTGAAATGATAAATAGCTGCCGAGATCGAAAGTTGTGGAGAGACATGATCATCTACGCCAGCATGGTACTTGATGTATACTAGAGTACAAAATAGTATGACATTTGTGCTAAATTATAGTCAAACCGTAGCTACCCTGCTGTGATAACTGACGCTGTAGGAGCTTGTGAGATGGCAGCAACAGCCTTGACTTCTGCACGACGCCGGCCATTTTTGTTAGTCTCTGTGAGAGTTACCTCCCCTTAGCTAATCATCATCGTGTGCCTGGAATGGGGCCTCGGAGTTTCCTTCATAAAAGATGTCACTAATTTTGTGATATATTGGGTCAAGGTAAAGCAATGCATCGAAGTGTGAAGCTGCAGTAAAAGCTGAACGTGAAGGAAAAATGAAAACAAAAATAAATTAAAAATGGTATGGTTAAAGCTTTACGTAATTAACGGATGACACAAATTTGAACGACGTTTCGGCTCAATAGGCCTTCAGCAGGAACAAACAAACAATACACACACAGATATGTAGGTAAATCAAATTAGCCATATATAGCTAACTAATAATGAAGCATCTCAAATAAAATAATTTCGAGCTAGTATGAAATATTTCTTCATTGATCAAAGAGGTAAGAGCAGCAGGAATCGGCTCCCGCGATGAGATAAAGTTGCTTGCACAGAACAGAGACAAATGGCGAGATTCGATAAAAGATCTTTACAAGGATTGAAATTGCTAGAATAAAAATTAGATAAGAGAAAGAGTATTTGGGTCTATGTGCCGGCTACGGCTCGAAAGGTCAATAGATAGATAGATAGATAGATAGATAGATAGATAGATAGATAGATAGATAGATAGATAGATAGACAGACAGACAGACAGACAGACAGACAGACAGACAGATAGACAGATAGATAGACAGATAGATAGATAGATAGATAGATAGATAGATAGATAGATAGATAGATAGATAGATAGATAGATAGATAGATAGATAGATAGATAGATAGATAGATAGATAGATAGATAGATAGATAGATAGATAGATAGATAGATAGATAGATAGATAGATAGATAGATAGATAGATAGATAGATAGATAGATAGATAGATAGATAGATAGATAGATAGATAGATAGATAGATAGATAGATAGATAGATAGATAGATAGATAGATAGATAGATAGATAGATAGATAGATAGATAGATAGATAGATAGACAGACGGATAGACAGACGGATAGACAGACGGATGGATGGATGGATGGATGGATGGATGGATGGATGGATGGATAGATGGATGGATGGATGGACGGACGGACGGACGGACGGACGGACGGACGGACGGACGGATGGACGGACGGACGGACGGATGGATGGATGGATGGATGGATGGATGGATGGATGGATGGATGGATGGATAGTATGAGAAATTAAAATGTCTTCTCCGCTGTGGCCAGAAGGAATATAAACAGTTTTATGTATTTTTCTTTGTCTTGACCCCTACCTAATGACAGGGAGGCATCTAGCAAGGGATAACTCTCGAAGATTATATGATACGTGTAATTAGCCTAAATGTGACGTTAATTTTATTTTTAAATAATGTTTCTTATTATTTATGGGTAAAATCACTCAGAATGGATACCGGTCAGGGCTGATAAGGGTTTATATCTGGCTCTTCTCCCATAGCCTTCCCTTCTCGTAGGGTGGATGCCATCCAGGGTTGTTGGACCCACCCTGCCCGTGGTTTCTGTCTGGCTCTTCCCCCATAGCCTCCCCTTCTCCTGATGGCAACTGCTAGGCAGATGTGGTTTGTTTCCTGGGTGAACTTCACATGGGTAGAGCTTCGAATGTGGCTCTGAAAGGCATGGCCTGTCCCATCGTTGGACATATGTTATATCTATTTATTTATTCATGATTCATGATTGTACAAAGAAGTTACGACGGTGGTTTTCTGTTGCCTTCCGGCGGTTTGTTTACGGTTGGCTCCGCTAGCCTTTGACTAAAAAGTCTCACCCACAAGGCAGTGGGGTACCCGCCCTTAGTCTTTTACTCTCCCGAGCTGCAGCCACAGGTTGTACTGTTTACTGCATACAGTAGCAGGTAAAAATTACCTGATATGACAGACAAGAAAATCACTGGAGTCTGTAGAAATGTGATTTTACAAAAGAATGTTGAGAATAACATGGACAGCTAAGAAGAGTAATAAAAATGTTCTGAAAGAGGTCAAAGCAAAAAGAGCTAAACTCTAATATTAGGAAGAAACAATCATCATTTTTTGGCCATGTAATGAGAAGAGAACAACTGGAATATATTGTAACAACTGGAAAAATTGAGGGACGAAGAGACAGAGGGAAGCAAAGAGAGAAAATACCAGACAGCTTAAGAGAATGGCTTGGCAGAAGGTCAACAACAGAAATGATAAATAACTGTCGAGATCGAAAGTTGTGGAGAGACATGATCACCTACGCCAGTAGTCCCAGTACTTGATGATGATGATCTATTTATTGACCTTTCGAGCCGTAGCCGGCCCATAGGGCATAGACCCAGATACTCCTTCTCTTATCTGAATTTTTATTCTAGCAGTTTCCAATTCTTCTAAAGTTATTTTATCAAATCTCGCCATTTGTCTCTATTCTGTGCAAGCAACTCTATCTCATTGAGGGAGCCGATTCCTGCTGCTCTTGCCTCTCTGATCAATGTTCTTACCAGTGTCTCCCTGGGTCGGCCTCTTTTCCTCTTACTTGTTGTTTCCTACATGAGGGCTTGTTTTATTATTCGGTTATTATCTCTTCTCATCACATGTCCAACATATGACCACCGTCTTTTCTTTATTACTGAAGATATTAGTGGTTGATTGGCGATTTCTCTAATTTCCTCGTTTGTTTTGAATTCGTTCCACGCTATACCAAGTATTTTCCTCAGACATTTATTTTCGAATGCGTTCAACTTTGTTTCTATATCTCTTGTTGTTTTCAGCTCTCACACGCATACGTAAGGGTTGATAGTAGCCTACATCTGAATTGAATAGTCTAAGCTTTGTGATTTTGCTGATGAGTTTTGATTTCCACACATTTTGAAAGACATTGCTGCTTTAGCTATTCTGATTCTAATTTCTATGCTTGTATCCCCTTCTCGATCAATGCGACTTCCAAGATTGATAAAGTGATCGATCTCTTCTACTGGTTTATTTTCCATGAATATTCTGTCATCTGTTGGAATTAAGCTTTTTATGACTTTAGTCTTTTCATGATTGATCTCAAGCCCAATTTTGCTGGCTATTGATGATAGTTCATTGGTGTTTTCCTGTATCGTTTTTATCTGACTGCTGATGATGACTATGTCATCAGCAAAGTCGAGGTCCTCCAAATGGTCTCCTTGTATCCATTCAATGCCTTTGTTACCAGTGCAGCATTTCTTCATTATGAAGTCCATAACAATTACAAATAACAAGGGCGATAAGATACATCCTTGTTTAACCCCAGTTTCTATTGGGAAACATTCGCTCAGTCCTTCCTCTGTTCGAACTGCACATGTGTAGTCATCATACATGTCTTTGAAAATATTTATGATTTTTGATGGTAAGCCATATTGCTTCAGAATTTTCCACAAAGAATCTCTATGAATACTGTCAAATGCTTTTTTGAAGTCGATGAAGTTAAGTACAAAAGGTTTTTGCTTTTTAGTTTAAATAAAGCAAAAAAAAAGTGAAGAGCCCCCATTACACCAAGTGGCGTATAGGGAATATGGTGTTAGTGACAATAAATTTTACAGACCTTCAGCACATGATTTTTGGGGTAGTGTGGTCGGCATTACTTTCCCAGAAAAAAATCCAGTACCCATTAAGGCTGGGTGAACCCGGAAGCCGTCAGTTAGGATCGAACCCTACCTCTTGTCCTTTGTAGTCCAGTTCACTAACCACTGAGTTATCGCGGCTCCCGCTTTTCAATGGGTTCCTCTAATATAAGTCGTAGAGTAAAAATGTGGTCAAGGCAGCTTCTCCCTTTTCTAAACCCAGCCTGTTCTTCACGCATTACTGTATCTACTGAATCCTTTATTCTATTTAGGATGATTTTGCAGAATAACTTTGAGGCAACTGACAAAAGTGTCACGCCTCTCCAGTTGTTACAATCTCTAAGATTGTCCTTTTTTGGGATCTTAACAATGATTCCTTTTTTCCATTTATGAGGCACCTTCTCTGCTTTCCAAATGATGTTGAACATTTTCTGGAGATGTATTAAATTATGGCTATCAATTGCCTTGAGGATCTCAGCTGTTAACTTATCCTCGCCTGCAGCCTTGTTGTTGTCCATATGCTTTAATGATTATTATCGGACATATCTATCTATCTATTGTCCTTTCGAGCCGAAGACGGCACATAGGGCAGAACCACAATCTCAAAATCAGAAACATTGCGTGCCAAAATGGCACACATTGCAGAGATCACTACTTCTAAAATCTATGGCTCTGTTTCCATAACAATGCTTTTTACAATGACAGCTTGTCAAGCCTTCGATCAACCTCCTTAGTCGCCTCTTACGGCATGCCTGGAACTTGTGATCAAGTCTTGCCCAAGCTTCAGCAATTGCTGTAGTGTTGCTCAATATACAGACGGCACGCTGGACTTTGGCAAGATCACGTGGGGTGTTTTTAATTAATACAACAGTCCCCCCCCCCCTTCCCTTCTCGTCCTGGTAGGAGAAGCCTTCCATCTGGTCATTGGTTCATGAGATCAGATCTGCACTCTCGTCTCCAAAGTTATGCTCAGCTCTAATTCGCTAACTTTGGCACCTTCTACCAGACCTGAAGACTGACTCTTATGTCGGGTGTATGGGTATATGGTTACAAATCTGATTGACAACCCATACTCTCTCTCTGCGATCAAGACTCAGTCAGAGTAGGATTCCAGACTCTCTCGTGAAGTCAGCTGTCTGTTTAAGTGATTCGATTTGGTGTATCAGCATCAATACAGACAAATGCAGTACTACACTTTTCACTCTCCCCAAAACAAAAAGCAGGAGCCATCTACATAAACAATGAGCCTGTGAAAGAAGACATACAAGCTACATATCTCGGAGTTACATTTGATAACAAACTATCTTGGAAACAGCAGATAAATAAGGCAACCCAAAAAGCAAGGAGGAAATTGGCTATTCTTAAGAAAGCTGTGTGGAACCACATGGGGTGCGAGTGGGAAAATACTCAGTAAAGTTTACCAACAGAGTATACGCCCACATTTAGAATATGGATCATCTGCATGGTGCTCAGCATCAAATACCACACTGCAAGAACTGGACAAAGTACAAAACCAGGCACTTAGGGTCATCACAGGAGCAATGAAATCAACACCAATATTGGAGATGGAGAAATTGTGGAAGATACCAGCACTGAGAGAACGGAGGGACACAAGGGTGCTGATACAGTCTTGCATGCCGAGACATCCAATGAAGGACCGATTCCAAAATCTTGCAAGAGAAGCAGTTTTATCCACCAAGCCAAGCGTATTAGTAGACAAACACCAGACATGCCAAGAGTTGTTAAACCCCTACTGCCCATACCAGAACAGACTCCCTGGACAGAGGAATTAGGATTATCAATACAAATACTGACAGAAGTGAAAGGAATAGTTGACAAAGAAGAACAAAATAGTCTACAGCGAAAAACAATAACTCTCAGTTTCCTGGATGAAGAATACCCACAAGACCTATGAATTCGCGTGTACACAGATGGATCAGCACAGAATGCAGTAAAGAATGGGGGAGCAGGTGCATATATAGAGTACCCAAATAACACTAGGGATATGAATAAAATAGCAACAGGTAAATATTGTCACAATTATGATGCAGCATACAAGCAATAAAGTTGGCAATAGAAAAAACTGCTGAACAGTAATCTTAGCCCACATCCTGTAGTGTTTTTGACAGATGCAAGATCAGTACTCCAGGCACTACAATCCAGAAAATTACCACATCTGCAGACCTTATTGACTGAACTCTGCAAGCACCACAGGGTTGCCCTGCAGTGGATCCCGTCTCACTGTGGAATACCAGGAAATGAGAAAGCAGATCAGTTGACAAAGGAAGGTTCAACAGGCACAGAACTAGATACACCGGTTACATACCATCATAAGAAACAGATAATCAAATCAATCAGAGGACCACAAGCCCCAAATCAGGATGCCTTTCATAATATGAATAGATATGAACAAGTTATCATTATACGCCTCAGAACAGGACACAATCGACTCCATAGCCACATGTATACAAAATTCAAGATCGGCACCTCAACTACTTGTACATGTGGACAGGCGCCCCAGACTGCTGAACACATACTTCAAGACTGCACTGAATATAGTAGACTGAGGAAAATCCATTGGCCCATAGATACAACACTACAGACAAAACTATATGGGCCACTGCCAGAATTACAAAAGACAGTAACATTTATACAGGAAACGACATTGCAGATATAGACAACAATACTTCGGGTGAACGAAAGATAGATAGTGATTCGATTGCCCCATATAGTTTCTCTTCCAAGGAGGTGGGTGTGGACCACATTGCTCTTCTCAAGTCTGTGTACTGGGGGCAATACTGTAGAACATGTTTTGTAGTCATATTGTCCAGTGTACAGTGGCATAGGCTGATTGTACCTATTTTACCCCTTAGGTAGAGCCAATATTTGTTTCGTTGCTGAGAGAAACAATTTCACGTCGACCATTACCACGGAGATTGTACTTCCGGGTTATCTCAAAATATATACTTGGCCAAGTCGTCTTTCTGAGACCAGTTCTACTACACGGACTGTTCTTCTTGCTGCTCTTATCTAGTTTATTGTTGTGTTAACACAGTTAGATTTCGTTCTTTCCAAGGAGCTAATACCAAGGGAAACGGAATTAAAATTTTGCTGGTGTGTTACGGTTACAAGAGTGTGGTAACACCAACTGTGTTGACGTTGTGTGTGTTGTTAGAGAGAGACAGACTAGACATACCATACAAAAAATACATACTGGACGACTTTCTCAACTTGTGTTGTGTTATTAGATACTGTTTAGACATTAAAGAGAGACTAGACTGTAGACATGTTACATACTGACATACTCAACTTGTATTGTGTTGTGTTGTTAGAGACTGTTTAGATTAGATACATTAGAGACTAGACTTACCGACTTACTCAACTTGTGTTGTGTTATTAGATACTGTTTAGACATTAAAGAGAGACTAGACTGTAGACATGTTACATACTGACATACTCAACTTGTGTTGTGTTGTGTTGTTAGATACTGTTTAGATTAGATACATTAGAGAGAGACTAGACTTACCGACTTACTCAACTTGTGTTGTGTTGTTAGAGACTGTTTAGATTAGATACATTAGAGACTAGACTTACTGACTTACTCAACTTGTGTTGTGTTGTTAGAGACTGTTTAGATTAGATACATTAGAGAGAGACTAGACTTACTGACTTTCTCAACTTGTGTTGTGTTGTTAGAGACTGTTTAGATTAGATACATTAGAGAGAGACTAGACTTACTCAACTTGTGTTGTGTTGTGTTGTTAGAGACTGTTTAGACATTAGAGAGAGACTAGACTTACTGACTTTCTCAACTTGTGTTGTGTTGTTAGAGACTGTTTAGATTAGATACATTAGAGAGAGACTAGACTTACTGACTTACTCAACTTGTGTTGTGTTGTTAGAGACTGTTTAGACATTAGAGAGAGACTAGACTTACTGACTTACTCAACTTGTGTTGTGTTGTTAGAGACTGTTTAGACATTAGAGAGAGACTAGACTTACTGACTTTCTCAACTTGTGTTGTGTTATTAGAGACTGTTTAGATTAGATACATTAGAGAGAGACTAGACTTACTGACTTACTCAACTTGTGTTGTGTTGTTAGAGACTGTTTAGACATTAGAGAGAGACTAGACTTACAGACTTTCTCAACTTGTGTTGTGTTGTTAGAGACTGTTTAGACATTAGAGAGAGACTAGACTTACTGACTTACTGACTTACTCAACTTGTGTTGTGTTGTTAGAGACTGTTTAGACATTAGAGAGAGACTAGACTTACTCAACTTGTGTTGTGTTGTTAGAGACTGTTTAGACATTAGAGAGAGACTAGACTTACTCAACTTGTGTTGTGTTGTTAGAGACTGTTTAGATTAGATACATTAAAGAGAGACTAGACTTACCGACTTACTCAACTTGTGTTGTTAGAGACTGTTTAGATTAGATACATTAGAGAGAGACTAGACTTACTCAACTTGTGTTGTGTTGTGTTGTGTTGTTAGAGACTGTTTAGATTAGATACATTAGAGAGAGACTAGACTTACTCAACTTGTGTTGTGTTGTTAGAGACTGTTTAGATTAGATACATTAGAGAGAGACTAGACTTACTCAACTTGTGTTGTGTTGTTAGAGACTGTTTAGATTAGATACATTAGAGAGAGACTAGACTTACTCAACTTGTGTTGTGTGTTAGAGACTGTTTAGATTAGATACATTAGAGATAGACTAGACTTACTCAACTTGTGTTGTGTTGTTAGAGACTGTTTAGATTAGATACATTAGAGAGAGACTAGACTTACTCAACTTGTGTTGTGTTGTGTTGTTAGAGACTGTTTAGATTAGATACATTAGAGAGAGACTAGACTTACCGACTTACTCAACTTGTGTTGTGTTGTGTTGTTAGAGACTGTTTAGATTAGATACATTAGAGAGAGACTAGACTTACTGACTTACTCAACTTGTGTTGTGTTGTTAGAGACTGTTTAGATTAGATACATTAGAGAGAGACTAGACTTACTCAACTTGTGTTGTGTTGTTAGAGACTGTTTAGATTAGATACATTAGAGAGAGACTAGACTTACTCAACTTGTGTTGTGTTGTTAGAGACTGTTTAGATTAGATACATTAGAGAGAGACTAGACTTACCGACTTACTCAACTTGTGTTGTGTTGTTAGAGACTGTTTAGATTAGATACATTAGAGAGAGACTAGACTTACTCAACTTGTGTTGTGTTGTTAGAGACTGTTTAGATTAGATACATTAGAGAGAGACTAGACTTACTCAACTTGTGTTGTGTTGTTAGAGACTGTTTAGACATTAGAGAGAGACTAGACTTACTGACTTTCTCAACTTGTGTTGTGTTGTTAGAGACTGTTTAGATTAGATACATTAGAGAGAGACTAGACTTACTGACTTACTCAACTTGTGTTGTGTTGTTAGAGACTGTTTAGATTAGATACATTAGAGAGAGACTAGACTTACTCAACTTGTGTTGTGTTGTTAGAGACTGTTTAGACATTAGAGAGAGACTAGACTTACTGACTTACTCAACTTGTGTTGTGTTGTTAGAGACTGTTTAGACATTAGAGAGAGACTAGACTTACTCAACTTGTGTTGTGTTGTTAGAGACTGTTTAGATTAGATACATTAGAGAGAGACTAGACTTACAGACTTACTCAACTTGTGTTGTGTTGTTAGAGACTGTTTAGATTAGATACATTAGAGAGAGACTAGACTTACTGACTTACTCAACTTGTGTTGTGTTGTGTTGTTAGAGACTGTTTAGATTAGATACATTAGAGAGAGACTAGACTTACTCAACTTGTGTTGTGTTGTGTTGTTAGAGACTGTTTAGATTAGATACATTAGAGAGAGACTAGACTTACCGACTTACTCAACTTGTGTTGTGTTGTGTTGTTAGAGACTGTTTAGATTAGATACATTAGAGAGAGACTAGACTTACTCAACTTGTGTTGTGTTGTGTTGTTAGAGACTGTTTAGATTAGATACATTAGAGAGAGACTAGACTTACTGACTTACTCAACTTGTGTTGTGTTGTTAGAGACTGTTTAGATTAGATACATTAGAGAGAGACTAGACTTACTCAACTTGTGTTGTGTTGTGTTGTTAGAGACTGTTTAGATTAGATACATTAGAGAGAGACTAGACTTACTGACTTACTCAACTTGTGTTGTGTTGTTAGAGACTGTTTAGATTAGATACATTAGAGAGAGACTAGACTTACCGACTTACTCAACTTGTGTTGTGTTGTTAGAGACTGTTTAGACATTAGAGAGAGACTAGACTTACTCAACTTGTGTTGTGTTGTGTTGTTAGAGACTGTTTAGATTAGATACATTAGAGAGAGACTAGACTTACTGACTTACTCAACTTGTGTTGTGTTGTTAGAGACTTTATTATATAGACATTAGACGACTATTAATAGATTACATTTTGTTCACATTTCTTTCAGGTCTTTATAGAAGTTTACATTTTGTTCACATCTCTGTCAATGCTTTGTAATAGATTGCATTTTGTTCTTATCTCTGTCAGGTCTTTATAGTAGATCGTAATTTGTTCACTTTTGTTGTAGCCAACATTTCTAACTTTCTAAATGGGAGAGGTAATTGTTTTGAACATTTATTTTGAGCGAAACAATAAATTTGACGAGGGCAGATGAAGGCAACATAGCTGGAAGCTGTCACCGACTTAAAGCTGATGTCTTGTATCAGGATCAGTGAACCTGAACCCTCCAGACCCTACTCCACCTCTTAGTGGTGCTCTAAAATCAAACTAGCCAGTCTGGTCTGGCCAAGGGATCAAGAGGGAAGGCAACCCTGTGCTAAAAAATGGGCTGAGGTTGGATGTACTGGGCTGAAAGGCATAGATATCACAGTTTAACTGTAAACTACAACACAACGTATCCATGCCCACATAATGCCCTTTTAGAGGCGGATGAACAAGAGGTCTAACCTTTAGTCATTGGGTGAACGTAAGTTAATGAACAAATGAACGAACAAACTAATGAACAAATGAACGAACAAACTAATGAACAAACTAATGAACAAATGAACAAACAAACTAATAAACAAACTAATGAACAAACTAATGAACAAATGAATGAACAAACTAATGAACAATTGAACAAACAAACAAATGAACGAACAAACTAATGAACAAATGAATGAACAAACTAATGAACAAATGAACGTACAAACTAATGAACAAATGAACGAACAAACTAATGAACAAATGAACGAACAAAGTAATGAACAAATGAACGAACAAACTAATGAACGAACAAACTAATGAACAAATGAACGAACAAACTAATTAACAAATGAACGAACAAACTAATGAACAAATGAACGAACAAACTAATGAACGAACAAACTAATGAACAAATGAACGAACAAACTAATTAACAAATGAACGAACAAACTAATGAACAAATTAACGAACAAACTAATTAACAAATCAATTGAATGAACATGAAGTTATGAGGCATGGGATGAAGTATTTTGTGAGCTTTTCTGGTTCATGATTCTGAAGAATTGCCCAAGTGTGCTGTTTGTAACTCAATAATTGATTTGTTCAATAGATTTATTTGATTCAATTGGTGATTTATTTCACAGATTTATTTATAATAAATTGTTGATTTATTTCACAGATTTATTTATAATAAATTGGTGATTTATTTCACAGATTTATTTATAATAAATTGTTGATTTATTTCACAGATTTATTTATAATAAATTGTTGATTTATTTCACAGATTTATTTATAATAAATTGTTGATTTATTTCACAGATTTATTTATAATAAATTGTTGATTTATTTCACAGATTTATTTATAATAAATTGTTGATTTATTTCACAGATTTATTTATAATAAATTGTTGATTATTTCACAGATTTATTTATAATAAATTGTTGATTTATTTCACAGATTTATTTATAATAAATTGTTGATTTATTTCACAGATTTATTTATAATAAATTGTTGATTTATTTCACAGATTTATTTATAATAAATTGTTTATTTATTTCACAGATTTATTTATAATAAATTGTTGATTTATTTCACAGATTTATTTATAATAAATTGTTGATTTATTTCACAGATTTACTGAAACTGCTGATTAACATGGAGACACCAAAGAGATTCTTTAGTGATATCCCTGCTCTTGATGACTGTGATGTAGAGCTCTGGACAGAATTTTTAGGTATTGGAGCCAACATTTCTTTCGTTATCTGCAGGCTCCCCTACTTCTTCCTTGTTTGCTTTTTTACACCCAGATCAATTTCTGCCACAAATCTTGTTCAGCTATCAACTTTTTCTACACATCTAGACCACATATTATCTTCTTCAGCTATCAACGTTTACTACACACCTAGACCACATATCATCATCTTCAGCTATCAACTTTTGCTACACATCTAGACCACATATTATCTTCTTCAGCTATCAACATTTACTACACATCTAGACCACATATCATCATCTTCAGCTATCAACATTTACTACACATCTAGACCACATATCATCATCTTCAGCTATCAACATTTACTACACATCTAGACCACATATCACCATCTTCAGCTATCAACTTTTGCTACACATCTAGACCACATATCATCCTATTCAGCTATCAACTTTAGCTACACATCTAGACCCCATATCATCCTATTCAGCTATCAACTTTTGCTACACATATAGACCACATATCATCTTCAGCTATCAACTTTTGCTACACATATAGACCACATATCATCATCTTCAGCTATTACAATTCAGCTATCAACTTTTTAAAATGCTTTATCTTTTTAGTTGATTAAATTTCCGGCTGCATTATTTTCATCATAATATATTTCTGTCTGTATTGTTTTCATCATAATATATTTCTGTCTGTATTGTTTTCATTATAATATATTTCTGTCTGTATTGTTTTCATTATAATATATTTCTGTCTGTATTGTTTTCATTATAATATATTTCTGTCTGTATTGTTTCATTATAATATATTTCTGTCTGTATTGTTTTCATTATAATATATTTCTGTCTGTATTGTTTTCATTATAATATATTTCTGTCTGTATTGTTTTCATTATAATATATTTCTGTCTGTATTGTTTTCATTATAATATATTTCTGTCTGTATTGTTTTCATTATAATATATTTCTGTCTGTATTGTTTTCATTATAATATATTTCTTCTGCATTTATAGATTGACAGAAATTTCTGACTACATTTTTTTTCATCAGATTACATTTTGTGTTTTCTTTTTTGTTGTCTGTGTTTTCCTTGCCATTGTTTCTGTCTGTTTTATCTTCCAGGTGACTACATTTCTGTCTGGCAGCGAAATACTTCCCTGTTTATTGAGGAGCAGAAGCAGAAAATGTTACAGATGGCGCTGTGCCCATTTTTGTTTGGTGTCACTTACAATGTGCCACAAGCATGGCAGGAAATGCTTCACATGTTTGGTGTTGTTGACAAGGACAGGTATGCTATAGTTGTCTATTACATCTGGGTGGTCTAGAGGTCAGATGCTGGCCTTTGGACAGGGAATGTCATGGGTTTGAATCCCGCCATGGGTGGTGGAAGCCTTGATAGTTAGTGTGCTCGCTTCCTGGTCAGAAGGGCCTTGGTTCAATCTGCAGAAGTGGCAGATTTTATTTTGCACCAACAAGACTCCGAGGTTCTAACTACCTACCTACCTGTCTGCCTGCCCTGTCCTGTCTGTCTCTCTGCCTACCTGCCTGCCTATTGACCTTTTGAGCCATAGCCCGCCCATAGGACATAGACCCAGATACACTTTCTTTTATCTAAATTTTTGTTCTAGCAGTTTTCAATCCTTCTAAAGATATTTTATCAAATCTCGCCATTTGTCTCTGTTGTGTGCAAGCAACTCTTATCTCATTGAAGGAGCCGATTCCTGCTGCTCTTGCTTCTCTGATCAATGTTTTCCTCAGTGTCTCTCTGGGTCGGCCTCTTTTTCCTCTAACCTGTCATTTCCCACATGAGGGCTTGCTTTGTTATTCGGTTATTTCTCTCCTCATCACATCCTCATCACTCTAAAAATGGGTACCAGAGAATTTTCTTGGAAGTAAAGGTGGCCTCAAATAAACAAAAGAATAGGAATGGCAAAAAGTAATTTAAATGGCATTAAAAGTATACTAGCATCAAAACAAATAACACCAGGGCTAAAACTAAGAATAGCAAAATGTTACATCTTCTCATTATTCCTATAGGCGCAGAAACATGGACATTAGACAAGAAAGCAAATCAGAGAATCGAAGCCTTTGAAATGTGGATTTATAGAAGAATAGGTAGAATTGGATGGAAGGAAAAGAAAACAAATGTTGAAGTCTTAAAATAACTAAAAATGAAAAGAAAGCTACTAAACACAATTCAAACAAGACAAATGTGACTTTTGGGGCATGTTAAAAGACACAACAGCCTACTAAAGTAATCTTGGAGGGAAAAATATAAGGTAAAAGTGGCAGAGGCAGACCAAGACTAACATGGACGAGTAACATCAAAAGATGGACAAATCAGCCTATGACAACCTGCACCATCAAAGCAAGAGACAGAGCAGAATGGCACTCCATGGTAGCCAACCTTCGTTGCGGAGATGATACCCAATGATGATAATGAAAGGTTGTCTGGCGTGATATTGAGCACATCACCCAAAAATGTGCCATAATCATATAAAAGTCCACTGACACCATATTCCCAATATGCTTATCAAGGCATGGAGGAAACATTTCTTCCTCATGGCTTTACCATCCCCTGGTCTCTATGTAGTGAGGTCTGATGACTAGCCCTCTTGAATTGCAACAAAGAACAGGCCATGTGTGCACACGTGCACGTTAACTCTTAATGTCTGTGGGAACGCTGTCATGGTTACTTACTTATTTACATTTTGCCAAGCAAACGCTGACATGGTTACTCTAATTTTGTTTCATTATAGTGAAATTACACATTTTAAACTACCACATCCGCAAGGGATATAACTCTTATAGAATTTCCTGTCTGTAGACATGCATCAGTCGATCAACATGGGCTTAATTTGTTCACAAAATCATCAAAATTTGTGTTGTTTTCTAAAGTCTTCAATCAGCTGATTCGTGTTTATAAGTGAAAAATGGCCAGCAGCAGTGAAGTATCTACTGCTCCTAAACGTGAATTATTATTAACAGCAGAAAAAGCTAGCAATTATGTTCTGAGTGCTTTCAATGTAATAGTGATCTTAGTGACTTAGTTTTAGTAGCACTGTGGGATTAAAATGGACCCCCATTTTGGGTAGGTGAGTACCATTTTTCATATAATTTTTTTAACACAAATTTTGATTTTTAATTGCTTAAATTCTTATCCTTCAATTTTTTTTTTCAAAATAATGTTTCTGATTATGAATCTGTGTCCTTTTCTCTTCAATTTGATGCCTAATATATATGTCTATGACTTATTATAGTGAAAATATGAAAGATTTAGTGAAAAAATTTTCCAGGAAGAAAAAATTCTGGCAAAACTCTAGTGACTGGGTAGAAAAACATGGACATTAAGAGTTAAAGAGCCCTTGGCAGTTGAAATAAAGAAAGAACAAAAATGGCCACCACCAGGGTAAAACAGCAAATCTGCCCATTCATTATCCAGACATGTTGTTAGGCTGAAAAATGTAGATTTTGTGTAAACTAGTGACACATCTTGGAGCCAACCGTAAACAAACCAATGGAAGGCAACAGAAAACCCTCGTCGTAACTTCTTTGTACAATCATGAATCGCCACAATGAGGAAGATACTATGTAATCCATTTTTGACAATCGAAACAAGAAAAAGAGTTCTTAAATGTTATATAGAGTCAGTCTTAACTTATGGATGTGAATCATGGACAATATGACAACAAACCAGAATATCACTGGAGTCTGTAGAATTGTGGTTTTACAGAAGAATGTTGAGAATACCAAAGACAACTAAGAAGAGTAATGAAAATGTTCTGAAAGAGGCCAAAGTAAAAAGAGAACTAATTTCCAATATTAGGAAGAAACAATCATCTTGTTTTTGGCCATGTAATGAGAAGAGAACAACTGGAATATATTGTAACAACTGGGAAAATTGAGGGACGAAGAGATAGAGGAATGCAAAGAGAAAAAATACCAGACAACTTAAGAGAATGGCTTGGCAGAAGGTAAACAACAGAAATGATAAATAACTGTCGAGATCGAAAATTGTAGAGAGACATGATCACCTATGCCAATGGGCCCGGTACTTGATGATGATGATGAGTGACACATCTAGATCCATTTAATGAGTGGCAGCTTCTATCTAGGTCCATTTAATGTGTGACAGCTTCTATCTAGATCCATTTAATGAGTGACATCTTCTATCTAGATCCATTTAGTGAATGGCAGCTTCTATCTAGATCCATTTAATGAGTGACAGCTTCTATCTAGATCCATTTAATGAATGGCAGCTTCTATCTAGATCCATTTAATGAGTGACAGCTTCTATCTAGGTCCATTTAATGAGTGACAGCTTCTATCTAGGTCCATTTAATGAGTGACAGCTTCTATCTAGGTCCATTTAGTGAGTGGCAGCTTCTATCTAGGTCCATTTAATGAGTGGCAGCTTCTATCTAGGTCCATTTAATGAGTGACAGCTTCTATCTAGATCCATTTAGTGAGTGGCAGCTTCTATCTAGTTCCATTTAGTGAGTGGCAGCTTCTATCTAGGTCCATTTAATGAGTGACAGCTTCTATCTAGGTCCATTTAGTGAGTGGCAGCTTCTATCTAGGTCCATTTAATGAGTGACAGCTTCTATCTAGGTCCATTTAATGAGTAGCAGCTTCTATCTAGATCCATTTTATGAGTAGCAGCTTCTATCTAGGTCCATTTAGTGAGTGGCAGCTTCTATCTAGGTCCATTTAATGAGTGGCAGCTTCTATCTAGGTCCATTTAATGAGTGGCAGCTTCTATCTAGATCCATTTAATGAGTGGCAGCTTCTATCTAGGTCCATTTAATGTGTGGCGGCTTCTATCTAGGTCCATTTAATGAGTGGCAGCTTCTATCTAGATCCATTTAATGAGTGACAGCTTCTATCTAGGTCCATTTAATGAGTGGCAGCTTCTATCTAGATCCATTTAATGAGTGACAGCTTCTATCTTGGTCCATTTAATGAGTGGCAGCTTCTATCTAGGTCCATTTAATGAGTGACAGCTTCTATCTAGATCCATTTAATGTGTGACAGCTTCTATCTAGGTCCATTTAATGAGTGGCAGCTTCTATCTAGATCCATTTAATGAGTGGCAGCTTCTATCTAGGTCCATTTAATGAGTGGCAGCTTCTATCTAGGTCCATTTAATGAGTGACAGCTTCTATCTAGATCCATTTAATGAGTGACAGCTTCTATCTAGATCCATTTAATGAGTGACAGCTTCTATCTAGATCCATTTAATGAGTGACAGCTTCTATCTAGGTCCATTTAATGAGTGACAGCTTCTATCTAGATCCATTTAATGAGTGACAGCTTCTATCTAGGTCCATTTAATGAGTGACAGCTTCTATCTAGAACCATTTAATGAGTGACAGCTTCTATCTAGATCCATTTAATGAGTGACAGCTTCTATCTAGATCCATTTAATGAGTGACAGCTTCTATCTAGGTCCATTTAATGAGTGGCAGCTTCTATCTAGTTCCATTTAATGTGTGGCAGCTTCTATCTAGGTCCATTTAATGAGTGGCAGCTTCTATCTAGATCCATTTAAGGAGTGGCAGCTTCTATCTAGATCCATTTAAGGAGTGGCAGCTTCTATCTAGATCCATTTAATGAGTGGCATCTTCTATCTAGATCCATTTAATGAGTGGCAGCTTCTATCTAGATCCATTTAATGAGTGGCATCTTCTATCTAGATCCATTTAATGAGTGACAGCTTCTATCTTGATCCATTTATTGAGTGACAGCTTCTATCTTGATCCATTTAATGAGTGGCAGCTTCTATCTAGATCCATTTAATGAGTGGCAGCTTCTATTTAGGTCCATTTAATGAGTGACAGCTTCTTTCTTGATCCATTTAAGGAGTGGCAGCTTCTATCTAGATCCATTTAATGAGTGGCAGCTTCTATCTAGATCCACTTAATGAGTGACAGCTTCTATCTAGATCCATTTAATGAGTGACAGCTTCTATCTAGATCCATTTAATGAGTGACAGCTTCTATCTAGATCCATTTAATGAGTGACAGCTTCTATCTAGATCCATTTAATGAGTGACAGCTTCTATCTAGATCCATTTAATGAGTGACAGCTTCTTTCTTGATCCATTTAAGGAGTGGCAGCTTCTATCTAGATCCATTTAATGAGTGACAGCTTCTATCTAGATCCATTTAATGAGTGACAGCTTCTATCTAGATCCATTTAATGAGTGACAGCTTCTATCTTGATCCATTTAATGAGTGGCAGCTTCTATCTAGATCCATTTAATGAGTGGCAGCTTCTATCTAGATCCATTTAATGAGTGGCAGCTTCTATCTAGATCCATTTAATGAGTGGCAGCTTCTATCTAGATCCATTTAATGAGTGGCAGCTTCTATCTAGATCCATTTAATGAGTGACAGCTTCTATCTAGGTCCATTTAATGAGTGGCATCTTCTATCTAGACCCATTTAATGAGTGACAGCTTCTATCTAGATCCATTTAATGAGTGGCAGCTTCTATCTAGATCCATTTAATGAGTGACAGCTTCTATCTAGATCCATTTAAGGAGTGGCAGCTTCTATCTAGATCCATTTAATGAGTGACAGCTTCTATCTAGATCCATTTAATGAGTGACAGCTTCTATCTAGATCCATTTAATGAGTGACAGCTTCTATCTAGGTCCATATGATTCTGTCTTGTAACTCCTCCCTTTGTTCTGGTGCATGAGTGATCCTTTTTTGACTTCATGGTTCCTGCTGGTGATAGTGAAACTTTTTCATCGTAGCAAGCAGTGTGGTACTAGGTCTTCTATATCAACAGCTGCCACCACTCATCTATGTTATTTTATTCACCCTCAAACATTTTTGTTTGTATGCAACCACTCTCCTGCTTTCATAGATTGTAGTATCTATGTCCCACAGAGATGGGATTTCTCAGAAGAATGTTGAAAGTTCCCACAGAGATGGGATTTCTCAGAAGAATGTTGAAAGTTCCCACAGAGATGGGATTTCTCAGAAGAATGTTGAAAGTTCCCACAGAGATGGGATTTCTCAGAAGAATGTTGAAAGTTCCCACAGAGATGGGATTTCTCAGAAGAATGTTGAAAGTTCCCACAGAGATGGGATTTCTCAGAAGAATGTTGAAAGTTCCCACAGAGATGGGATTTCTCAGAAGAATGTTGAAAGTTCCCACAGAGATGGGATTTCTCAGAAGAATGTTGAAAGTTCCCACAGAGATGGGATTTCTCAGAAGAATGTTGAAAGTTCCCACAGAGATGGGATTTCTCAGAAGGATGTTGAAAGTTCCCACAGAGATGGGATTTCTCAGAAGAATGTTGAAAGTTCCCACAGAGATGGGATTTCTCAGAAGAATGTTGAAAGTTCCCACAGAGATGGGATTTCTCAAAAGAATGTTGAAAGTTCCCACAGAGATGGGATTTCTCAGAAGAATGTTGAAAGTTCCCACAGAGATGGGATTTCTCAGAAGAATGTTGAAAGTTCCCACAGAGATGGGATTTCTCAGAAGAATGTTGAAAGTTCCCACAGAGATGGGATTTCTCAGAAGGATGTTGAAAGTTCCCACAGAGATGGGATTTCTCAGAAGAATGTTGAAAGTTCCCACAGAGATGGGATTTCTCAGAAGAATGTTGAAAGTTCCCACAGAGATGGGATTTCTCAGAAGAATGTTGAAAGTTCCCACAGAGATGGGATTTCTCAGAAGAATGTTGAAAGTTCCCACAGAGATGGGATTTCTCAGAAGAATGTTGAAAGTTCCCTGGACAGCTAAAAAGATCAATGAGGATGTTCTCAAAGAGGCCAACACAAACGCAGCTTCTAAAAAACATCAGAATGAAACAATCAACATTTTTCAGGCACATCATGAGAAGAGGAAAGTTAGAATACTTGGTTACAACTGGCAAAATAAAAGGAAAGAGAGATCGCTGACGACAAAGAGAGAAAATACTGGATAGCTTGTTGTCATGGCATGGAAAACAGTCAACAACAGAACTGATACGATGCACTGTAGATAGAAGATTGTGGAAGGAAATGATCGCCTACGCCAACTGGTATGGCACATGATGATGAGTATCTATGTCTGAGTGTAGGCATACCAGAATACATATTGATGAGAACATATGAGACTCACGTACAATACTCATTATCTGTAATATTGTATTTGACTCTCTACTACAATATAACCAAATATTTATGTTGTATTTGACTCTCTACTACAATATAACCAAATATTTCTGTTGTATTTGACTCTCTACTACAATATAACCAAATATTTCTGTTGTATTTGACTCTCAACTCAAATATAACCAAATATTTCTGTTGTATTTGACTCTCTACTACAATATAACCAAATATTTCTGTTGTATTTAACTCTCAACTCCAAGATAACCAAATATTTCTGTTGTATTTGACTCTCAACTCCAATATAACCAAATATTTCTGTTGTATTTGACTCTCAACTCCACGATAACCAAATATTTCTGTTGTATTTGACTCTCAACTCCAAGATAACCAAATATTTCTGTTGTATTTGACTCTCAACTCCAATATAACCAAATATTTCTGTTGTATTTGACTCTCAACTCCAATATAACCAAATATTTCTGTTGTATTTGACTCTCTACTACAATATAACCAAATATTTCTGTTGTATTTGACTCTCTACTACAATATAACCAAATATTTCTGTTGTATTTGACTCTCTACTACAATATAACCAAATATTTCTGTTGTATTTGACTCTCAACTCCAATATAACCAAATATTTTTGTTATATTTGACTCTCTATTACAATATAACCAAATATTTCTGTTGTATTTGACTCTCTACTACAATATAACCAAATATTTCTGTTATATTTGACTCTCTACTACAATATAACCAACTATTTCTGTTGTATTTGACTCTCAACTCCAATATAACCAAATATTTCTGTTGTATTTGACTCTCTACTACAATATAACCAAATATTTCTGTTGTATTTGACTCTCTACTACAATATAACCAAATATTTCTGTTGTATTTGACTCTCAACTCCAAGATAACCAAATATTTCTGTTGTATTTGACTCTCTACTACAATATAACCAAATATTTCTGTTGTATTTGACTCTCTACTACAATATAACCAACTATTTCTGTTGTATTTGACTCTCAACTCCAAGATAACCAAATATTTCTGTTGTATTTGACTCTCTACTACAATATAACCAAATATTTCTGTTGTATTTGACTCTCTACTACAATATAACCAAATATTTCTGTTGTATTTGACTCTCTACTACAATATAACCAAATATTTCTGTTGTATTTGACTCTCTACTACAATATAACCAAATATTTCTGTTGTATTTGACTCTCTACTACAATATAACCAAATATTTCTGTTGTATTTAACTCTCTACTACAATATAACCAAATATTTATGTTGTATTTGACTCTCTACTACAATATAACCAAATATTTCTGTTGTATTTGACTCTCTACTACAATATAACCAAATATTTCTGTTGTATTTGACTCTCTACTACAATATAACCAAATATTTCTGTTGTATTTAACTCTCTACTACAATATAACCAAATATTTCTGTTGTATTTAACTCTCTACTACAATATAACCAAATATTTCTGTTGTATTTGACTCTCTACTACATATAACCAAATATTTCTGTTGTATTTGACTCTCTACTACAATATAACCAAATATTTCTGTTGTATTTAACTCTCTACTACAATATAACCAAATATTTCTGTTGTATTTGACTCTCTACTACAATATAACCAAATATTTCTGTTGTATTTGACTCTCTACTACAATATAACCAAATATTTCTGTTGTATTTGACTCTCTACTACAAGATAACCAAATATTTCTGTTATATTTGACTCTCTACTACAATATAACCAAATATTTCTGTTGTATTTGACTCTCTACTACAATATAACCAAATATTTCTGTTGTATTTGACTCTCTACTACAATATAACCAAATATTTCTGTTGTATTTGACTCTCTACTACAATATAACCAAATATTTCTGTTGTATTTGACTCTCTACTACAATATAACCAAATATTTCTGTTATATTTGACTCTCTACTACAAGATAACCAAATATTTCTGTTGTATTTGACTCTCTACTACAATATAACCAAATATTTCTGTTGTATTTGACTCTCAACTCCAATATAACCAAATATTTTTGTTATATTTGACTCTCTACTACAATATAACCAAATATTTCTGTTGTATTTGACTCTCTACTACAATATAACCAAATATTTCTGTTGTATTTGACTCTCTACTACAATATAACCAAATATTTCTGTTGTATTTGACTCTCTACTACAATATAACCAAATATTTCTGTTGTATTTGACTCTCTACTACAATATAACCAAATATTTCTGTTGTATTTGACTCTCAACTCCAAGATAACCAAATATTTCTGTTGTATTTGACTCTCTACTACAATATAACCAAATATTTCTGTTGTATTTGACTCTCTACTACAATATAACCAAATATTTCTGTTGTATTTGACTCTCAACTCCAAGATAACCAAATATTTCTGTTGTATTTGACTCTCTACTACAATATAACCAAATATTTCTGTTGTATTTGACTCTCAACTCCAAGATAACCAAATATTTCTGTTGTATTTGACTCTCTACTACAATATAACCAAATATTTCTGTTGTATTTGACTCTCAACTCCAATATAACCAAATATTTCTGTTGTATTTGACTCTCTACTACAATATAACCAAATATTTCTGTTGTATTTGACTCTCAACTCCAAGATAACCAAATATTTCTGTTGTATTTGACTCTCTACTACAAGATAACCAAATATTTCTGTTATATTTGACTCTCTACTACAATATAACCAAATATTTCTGTTGTATTTGACTCTCAACTCCAATATAACCAAATATTTCTGTTGTATTTGACTCTCTACTACAATATAACCAAATATTTCTGTTGTATTTGACTCTCAACTCCAATATAACCAAATATTTTTGTTATATTTGACTCTCTACTACAATATAACCAAATATTTCTGTTGTATTTGACTCTCTACTACAATATAACCAAATATTTCTGTTGTATTTGACTCTCAACTCCAAGATAACCAAATATTTCTGTTGTATTTGACTCTCTACTACAATATAACCAAATATTTCTGTTGTATTTGACTCTCTACTACAATATAACCAAATATTTCTGTTGTATTTGACTCTCAACTACAAGATAACCAAATATTTCTGTTGTATTTGACTCTCTACTACAATATAACCAAATATTTCTGTTGTATTTGACTCTCAACTCCAATATAACCAAATATTTTGTTATATTTGACTCTCTACTACAATATAACCAAATATTTCTGTTGTATTTGACTCTCTACCACAATATAACCAAATATTTCTGTTGTATTTGACTCTCTACTACAATATAACCAAATATTTCTGTTGTATTTGACTCTCAACTCCAATATAACCAAATATTTCTGTTGTATTTGACTCTCAACTCCAAGATAACCAAATATTTCTGCTGTATTTGACTCTCTACTACAAGATAACCAAATATTTCTGTTGTATTTGACTCTCTACTACAATATAACCAAATATTTCTGTTGTATTTGACTCTCTACTACAATATAACCAAATATTTCTGTTGTATTTGACTCTCAACTCCAATATAACCAAATATTTCTGTTGTATTTGACTCTCTACTACAATATAACCAAATATTTCTGTTGTATTTGACTCTCTACTACAATATAACCAAATATTTCTGTTGTATTTGACTCTCTACTACAATATAACCAAATATTTCTGTTGTATTTTACTCTCTACTACAATATAACCAAATATTTCTGTTGTATTTGACTCTCAACTACAAGATAACCAAATATTTCTGTTGTATTTGACTCTCAACTCCAATATAACCAAATATTTCTGTTGTATTTGACTCTCAACTCCAAGATAACCAAATATTTCTGTTGTATTTGACTCTCAACTCCAATATAACCAAATATTTCTGTTGTATTTGACTCTCTACTACAATATATAACCAAATATTTCTGTTGTATTTGACTCTCAACTCCAAGATAACCAAATATTTCTGTTGTATTTGACTCTCTACTACAATATAACCAAATATTTCTGTTGTATTTGACTCTCTATTACAAGATAACCAAATATTTCTGTTGTATTTGACTCTCAACTCCAAGATAACCAAATATTTCTGTTGTATTTGACTCTCAACTACAAGATAACCAAATATTTCTGTTGTATTTGACTCTCAACTCCAAGATAACCAAATATTTCTGTTATATTTGACTCTCTACTACAAGATAACCAAATATTTCTGTTGTATTTGACTCTCTACTACAATATAACCAAATATTTCTGTTGTATTTGACTCTCAACTCCAATATAACCAAATATTTCTGTTGTATTTGACTCTCTACTACAATATAACCAAATATTTCTGTTGTATTTGACTCTCTACTACAATATAACCAAATATTTCTGTTGTATTTGACTCTCTACTACAATATAACCAAATATTTCTGTTGTATTTGACTCTCAACTCCAAGATAACCAAATATTTCTGTTGTATTTGACTCTCTACTACAATATAACCAAATATTTCTGTTGTATTTGACTCTCAACTCCAATATAACCAAATATTTCTGTTGTATTTGACTCTCTACTACAATATAACCAAATATTTCTGTTGTATTTGACTCTCTACTACAATATAACCAAATATTTCTGTTGTATTTGACTCTCTACTACAATATAACCAAATATTTCTGTTGTATTTGACTCTCTACTACAATATAACCAAATATTTCTGTTGTATTTGACTCTCAACTTTAATATAACCAAATATTTCTGTTGTATTTGACTCTCTACTACAATATAACCAAATATTTCTGTTGTATTTGACTCTCTACTACAATATAACCAAATATTTCTGTTGTATTTGACTCTCTACTACAATATAACCAAATATTTCTGTTGTATTTGACTCTCTACTACAATATAACCAAATATTTCTGTTGTATTTGACTCTCTACTACAATATAACCAAATATTTCTGTTGTATTTAACTCTCTACTACAATATAACCAAATATTTCTGTTGTATTTGACTCTCTACTACAATATAACCAAATATTTCTGTTGTATTTAACTCTCTACTACAATATAACCAAATATTTCTGTTGTATTTGACTCTCTACTACAATATAACCAAATATTTCTGTTGTATTTAACTCTCTACTACAATATAACCAAATATTTCTGTTGTATTTGACTCTCAACTCCAATATAACCAAATATTTCTGTTGTATTTGACTCTCAACTCCAATATAACCAAATATTTCTGTTGTATTTGACTCTCAACTCCAATATAACCAAATATTTCTGTTGTATTTGACTCTCTACTACAATATAACCAAATATTTCTGTTGTATTTGACTCTCTACTACAATATAACCAAATATTTCTGTTGTATTTGACTCTCTACTACAATATAACCAAATATTTCTGTTGTATTTGACTCTCAACTCCAATATAACCAAATATTTCTGTTGTATTTGACTCTCTACTACAATATAACCAAATATTTCTGTTGTATTTGACTCTCTACTACAATATAACCAAATATTTCTGTTGTATTTGACTCTCAACTCCAATATAACCAAATATTTCTGTTGTATTTGACTCTCTACTACAATATAACCAAATATTTCTGTTGTATTTGACTCTCTACTACAATATAACCAAATATTTCTGTTGTATTTGACTCTCTACTACAATATAACCAAATATTTTTGTTATATTTGACTCTCTACTACAATATAACCAAATATTTCTGTTGTATTTGACTCTCTACTACAATATAACCAAATATTTCTGTTGTATTTGACTCTCTACTACAATATAACCAAATATTTCTGTTGTTTTTGACTCTCTACTACAATATAACCAAATATTTCTGTTGTATTTGACTCTCTACTACAATATAACCAAATATTTCTGTTGTATTTGACTCTCTACTACAATATAACCAAATATTTCTGTTGTATTTGACTCTCAACTCCAAGATAACCAAATATTTCTGTTGTATTTGACTCTCTACTACAATATAACCAAATATTTCTGTTGTATTTGACTCTCAACTCCAAGATAACCAAATATTTCTGTTGTATTTGACTCTCAACTACAATATAACCAAATATTTCTGTTGTGTTTGACTCTCAACTCCAAGATAACCAAATATTTCTGTTGTATTTGACTCTCTACTACAATATAACCAAATATTTCTGTTGTATTTGACTCTCAACTCCAAGATAACCAAATATTTCTGTTGTATTTGACTCTCAACTACAAGATAACCAAATATTTCTGTTGTATTTGACTCTCAACTCCAATATAACCAAATATTTCTGTTGTATTTGACTCTCTACTACAATATAACCAAATATTTCTGTTGTATTTGACTCTCTACTACAATATAACCAAATATTTCTGTTGTATTTGACTCTCAACTCCAATATAACCAAATATTTCTGTTGTATTTGACTCTCTACTACAATATAACCAAATATTTCTGTTGTATTTGACTCTCTACTACAATATAACCAAATATTTCTGTTGTATTTGACTCTCTACTACAATATAACCAAATATTTCTGTTGTATTTGACTCTCTACTACAATATAACCAAATATTTCTGTTGTATTTGACTCTCTACTACAATATAACCAAATATTTCTGTTGTATTTGACTCTCAACTCCAAGATAACCAAATATTTCTGTTGTATTTGACTCTCTACTACAATATAACCAAATATTTCTGTTGTATTTGACTCTCAACTCCAATATAACCAAATATTTCTGTTGTATTTGCTCTGACGGGACTTATATCTTCATCAGAGCGATTCGAACAACTTCTCTTAGTGAGAGTGAACTGGAGACACTAGAAATGGCTGAGACAATCTTCAATCACTGCTCACAACTTGTGGTAAATATTTCTACCTTTTTTTTTGTTTTGTAAGATTTTATGGGGACATGGAGGACATACATAGAATAGAGGAAAGTTAGGGACATGGAGGACATACATAGAATAGGGGAAAGTTAGGGACATGAAGGACATACATAGAATAGTGATGATTACTTCTTGTTTAGTCTTACTCACTTAATATTATATTTTGTTCTTTAACTTTTATTCACTTAAAATATTCTCCCAACATCTCTGACTTGTCACCTTTAATCACAATATTCTCCTAACATCTCTGACTCGTCTCCTTTAATCACAATATTCTCCTAACATCTCTGACTTGTCACCTTTAATCACAATATTCTCCCAACATCTCTGACTTGTCACCTTTAATCACAATATTCTCCTAACATCTCTGACTCGTCTCCTTTAATCACAATATTCTCCTAACATCTCTGACTTGTCACCTTTAATCACAATATTCTCCTAACATCTCTGACTCGTCTCCTTTAATCACACTATTCTCCCAACATCTCTGACTTGTCTCCTTTAATCACACTATTCTCCCAACATCTCTGACTTGTCACCTTAATCACAATATTCTCCCAACATCTCTGACTCGTCTCCTTTAATCACACTAATCTCCTAACATCTCTGACTTGTCTCCTTTAATCACACTATTCTCCCAACATCTCTGACTCGTCTCCTTTAATCACACTATTCTCCTAACATCTCTGACTTGTCTCCTTTAATCACACTATTCTCCTAACATCTCTGACTTGTCTCCTTTAATCACACTATTCTCCCAACATCTCTGACTCGTCTCCTTTAATTTCCTCAACAGGAGAACAAAAATGACCTGAAAACAATACTCAATTTTATATACGACGTTGAGGAGCGTCCTACGTTGCTGGAGCGTATAGATATGAACTATGCCTTACAGGCGGTGCTTAATTTAGAGGTCTTTACTAGTATGTGGTAAGTGGCTGCCATTTCTTTGTTTCTCTCATGTCTCTATGTCTCTCTCAGGTCTCTATGTCTCTCTTATGTCTCTATGTCTCTCTCATGTCTCTATGTCTCTCTCAGGTCTCTATGTCTCTCTTATGTCTCTATGTCTCTCTCATGTCTCTATGTCTCTCTCAGGTCTCTATGTCTCTCTTATGTCTGTATGTATATCTCATGTCTCTATGTCTCTCTTATGTCTGTATGTATCTCTCATGTCTCTCTTATGTCTCTATGTCTCTCTCAGGTCTCTATGTCTCTCTCATGTCTCTATGTCTCTCTCAGGTCTCTATGTCTCTCTCAGGTCTCTATGTCTCTCTCATGTCTCTATGTCTCTCTCAGGTCTCTATGTCTCTCTTATGTCTGTATGTATATCTCATGTCTCTATGTCTCTCTTATGTCTCTATGTCTCTCTTATGTCTGTATGTATATCTCATGTCTCTATGTCTCTCTTATGTCTGTATGTATCTCTCATGTCTCTCTCATGTCTCTATGTCTCTCTCAGGTCTCTATGTCTCTCTCATGTCTCTATGTCTCTCTCAGGTCTCTATGTCTCTCTTATGTCTCTATGTCTCTCTCATGTCTCTATGTCTCTCTCATGTCTCTATGTCTCTCTCAGGTCTCTATGTCTCTCTCATGTCTCTATGTATCTCTCATGTCTCTATGTCTCTCTTATGTCTCTATGTTTCTCTCATGTCTCTATGTCTCTCTCATGTCTCTATGTCTCTCTCATGTCTCTATGTCTCTCTCATGTCTCTATGTCTCTCTCAGGTCTCTATGTCTCTCTTATGTCTCTATGTCTCTCTCATGTCTCTATGTCTCTCTCAGGTCTCTATGTCTCTCTTATGTCTCTATGTCTCTCTCAGGTCTCTATGTCTCTCTCAGGTCTCTATGTCTCTCTTATGTCTCTATGTCTCTCTCATGTCTCTATGTCTCTCTCAGGTCTCTATGTCTCTCTTATGTCTGTATGTATATCTCATGTCTCTATGTCTCTCTTATGTCTGTATGTATCTCTCATGTCTCTCTTATGTCTCTATGTATATCTCATGTCTCTATGTCTCCATTTCGCTCTTATGCCTCCATGTCTCTCTTATGTCTCCATGTATCTCTCATGTCTCTCTTATGTCTCTATGTATATCTCATGTCTCTATGTCTCCATTTCGCTCTTATGCCTCCATGTCTCTCTTATGTCTCCATGTATCTCTCATGTCTCTCTTATGTCTCTATGTATCTCTCATGTCTCTATGTCTCCATTTCACTCTTATGCCTCCATGTCTCTCTTATGTCTCCATGTATCTCTCATGTCTCTCTTATGTCTCTATGTATCTCTCATGTCTCTATGTCTCCATTTCACTCTTATGCCTCCATGTCTCTCTCATGTCTCCATGTCTCTCTTATGTCTCCATGTATCTCTCATGTCTCCCTTATGTCTCTTTGTCTTTTATGTCTCCATGTCTCTCTCATGTCTCCATGTCTCTCTCATGTCTCTATGTCTCTCTTGTGTCTCCATGTCTCTCTTATGTCTCCATGTCTCTCTCATGTCTCTATTATGTCTCCATGTCACTCTTATGTCCCCATGTCACTCTTATGTTTCCATGTCTCTCTTATGTTTCCATGTCACTCTTATGTCCCCATGTCACTCTTATGTCTCCATGTCTCTCTTATGTTTCCATGTCACTCTTATGTCTCCATGTCTCTCTTATGTCTCCATGTCTCTCTCATGTCTCTATGTCTCTCTCATGTCTCTTTTATGTCTCTATGTCTCTCTTATGTCTCCATGTCTCTCTTATGTCTCCATTTCGCTCTTATGCCTCCATGTCTCTCTCATGTCTCTGTCTCTCTCTCATGTCTCCATGTCTCTTTTATGTCTCCATGTCTCTCTCATGTCTCCATGTCTCTCTCATGTCTCTATGTCTCTCTTATGTCTCCATGTCTCTCTCATGTATCCATGTCCCTCTTATGTTTCCATGTCTCTCTCATGTCTCCATGTCTCTCTCATGTCTCCATGTCTCTATGTCTCTCTTATGTCTCCATGTCACTCTTATGTCTCCATGTCTTTCTTATGTCTCTATTATGCCTCCATGTCACTCTTATGTCTCCATGTCACTCTTATGTCTCCATGTCACTCTTATGTCTCCATGTCTCTCTCATGTCTCCATGTCTCTTTTATGTCTCTCTTATGTCTCCATGTCTCTCTTATGTCTCCATGTCTCTTTCATGTCTCTATGTCTTTCTCATGCCTCCATGTCACTCTCACGACTCCACGTCTCTTAAATATCTCCACATCTCTTACATATCTTCATGTATCTTATATATCTCAAAATCTCTTACATATCTCCATATCTGTTACATATCTCTTACATATCTTCATGCCTCTTATTTGTCTCCATGTCTCTTACATATCTCTATATCTCTTACATATCTTCATGTCTCTTTCTTACATATCTCTATATCTCTTACATATATTCACGTCTCTTACATATCTCTTACATATCTTCATGTCTCTTACATATCTCCATGTCTCTTACATTTTTTCATATCTCTTACATATCTCTATGTCTCTTACATATCTCCATGTCTCTTACATATCTCTTACATATCTCCATGTCTCTTACATATCTCCATGTCTCTTACATATCTCCATGTCTCTTACATATCTCCATGTCTCTTACATATCTCATTTCTCTTAGTTACAACCCTACTTTATATAACCACCACTTCCCTATCATTTCCCTGTCCCTGTTTGTTACATTTCTGGTCTGATGTCTTTGTTTCCATTACTCACCGGTGACATGTCTTTGTTTCCATTACTCACCGGTGACATGTCTTTGTTTCCATTACTCACCGGTGACATGTCTTTGTTTCCATTACTCACCGGTGACATGTCTTTGTTTCCATTACTCACCGGTGACATGTCTTTGTTTCCATTACTCACCGGTGACATGTCTTTGTTTCCATTACTCACCGGTGACATGTCTTTGTTTCCATTACTCACCGGTGACATGTCTTTGTTTCCATTACTCACCGGTGACATATCGTTGCCCTCTGTGACTTTCATCTATCTGATTGTCACAATTATATTGTCTGTATGTCACAATTATATTGTCTGTTTGTCACAATTATATTGTCTGTTTGTCACAATTATATTGTCTGTTTGCCACAATTATATTGTCTGTTTGTCACAATTATATTGTCTGTTTGTTTGTCACAATTATATTGTCTGTTTGTCACAATTATATTGTCTGTTTGTCACAATTATATTGTCTGTTTGTCACAATTATATTGTCTGTTTGTCACAATTATATTGTCTGTTTGTCACAATTATATTGTCTGTTTGTCACAGTTATATTGTTTGTGTTTGTCACAATTATATTGTTTGTGTTTGTCACAATTATATTGTCTGTTTGTCACAATTATATTGTTTGTATTTGTCACAATTATATTTTGTTTGTCACAATATATTGTATGTGTTTGTCACAGTTATATTGCCTGTTTTTCACAATTATCATATCTGTTTGTCACAATTATATTGTCTGTATGTCACAATTATATTGTCTGTTGTCACAATTTTCTACTCTTCATTTGTTTCCTATCATTTTCCCCTATTGTTGCCTACCTCTTGTCCATAATTGTTGCCTACTTCTTGTCCACAATTGCTGCCTACTTCTTGTCCACAATTGCTGCCTACTTCTTGTCCACAATTGTTGCCTACTTCTTGTCCACAATTGTTGCCTACTTCTTGTCCACAATTGTTGCCTACTTCTTGTCCACAATTGTTGCCTACTTCTTGTCCACAATTGTTACCTACTTCTTGTCCACAATTGTTACCTACTTCTTGTCCACAATTGTTGCCTACTTCTTGTCCACAATTGTTGCCTACTTCTTGTCCACATTGTACCTACTTTTCCACAATTGTTGCCTACTTCTTGTCCACAATTGTTGCCTACTTCTTGTCCACAATTGTTGCCTACTTCTTGTCCACAATTGTTGCCTACTTCTTGTCCACATTGTACCTACTTTTCCACAATTGTTGCCTACTTCTTGTCCACAATTGTTGCCTACTTCTTGTCCACAATTGTTGCCTACTTCTTGTCCACAATTGTTGCCTACTTCTTGTCCACAATTGTTGCCTACTTCTTGTCCACAATTGTTACCTACTTCTTGTCCACAATTGTTGCCTACTTCTTGTCCACAATTGTTACCTACTTCTTGTCCACAATTGTTGCCTACTTCTTGTCCACAATTGTTGCCTACTTCTTGTCCACAATTGGCCACATATTTCATGCCCATTAATGTTTATTTTTAATGCCTGTCTTTCTTATATATCTATTATTGTTACATTTTTCTTGTCTACAACTGTTACGTTACATATTTATTGTCCATGATTGTTACATATTTCTTGTCTATGACTGTGACGGCACATATTTCTTGTCCGCCATTGTTACATATTTATTGTCTACAACTGTTACGCCACATATTTACTGGCTGCCATTGTTACATATTTCTTCTCTATGACTGTTACTTTACATGTTTATTGTCCGCCATTGTTACGTATTTCTTGTCTACAACTGTTACGTTACATGTTTATTGTCCATGATTGTTACAAATTTCTTATACACAAATAAACATGGAGAAGTTATTCCCAGCATGAAATACAAATACAGGCCGTTGATAATTAGTAACCAAACAATAAGATGTCTACGGGCTGTGCTTTTTACAGAGAAATGTTGAAAATGAAGAGGTTTGAGATCTCTGGTTCCCCTAAGTCTGTCATGCAGACTTACTTCTATGATTTTCATTCTCTCTGACTGTTAAGGGCTGTAGGCATACCCTCATTTCCATTCTCCCGCCTCGGGATGTCCTTCCTGTAGTCATTCTTTCGTTAGGTTCCTTGCGGATTAACCAGTCATTTAAGCTAAGTGATTTTATATTTTATATATACATATATTCTCCTATTCTTTCTATATTCTTATCTTAGCTCTCTTCTTTTTTCATTTTTTCATCATCCTACTTTTTTCTTTTCTATCCTCTTCTTCTGATCATGTATTTATAGATAATTGTGTTTCATCGTTTGTTTTCGTTGTCCTTGAACTCTGAAAAAGGCCTCAGGCCGAAACGTCAGTATTGTGTTGTGTTCCTCCCTTGTGAAGCTGTCTTCATACCTTGGAGTGTTGTACACTCCCCACCACTGGCCCCTAAGGACTGTACAGTCTTGTAGTACATTCTTAGGAGTTCAATAGTCACAAGTGGTACAGTCTTGTAGCACATTCTTAGGAGTTCCATAGTCACAAGTGGTTATAGTCTTGTAGTACATTCTTAGGAGTTCCATAGTCACAAGTGGTACAGTCTTGTAGTACATTCTTAGGAGTTCCATAGTCACAAGTGGTCCAGTCTTGTAGTACATTCTTAGGAGTTCCATAGTCACAAGTGGTCCAGTCTTGTAGTACATTCTTAGGAGTTCCATAGTCACAAGTGGTCCAGTCTTGTAGTACATTCTTAGGAGTTCCATAGTCACAAGTGGTACAGTCTTGTAGTACATTCTTAGGAGTTCCATAGTCACAAGTGGTCCAGTCTTGTAGTACATTCTTAGGAGTTCCATAGTCACAAGTGGTATAGTCTTGTAGTACATTCTTAGGAGTTCCATAGTCACAAGTGGTTATAGTCTTGTAGTACATTCTTAGGAGTTCCATAGTCACAAGTGGTCCAGTCTTGTAGTACATTCTTAGGAGTTCCATAGTCACAAGTGGTACAGTCTTGTAGTACATTCTTAGGAGTTCCATAGTCACAAGTGGTACAGTCTTGTAGTACATTCTTAGGAGTTCCATAGTCACAAGTGGTTATAGTCTTCTAGTACATTCTTAGGAGTTCCATAGTCACAAGTGGTCCAGTCTTGTAGTACATTCTTAGGAGTTCCATAGTCACAAGTGGTATAGTCTTGTAGTACATTCTTAGGAGTTCCATAGTCACAAGTGGTTATAGTCTTGTAGTACATTCTTAGGAGTTCCATAGTCACAAGTGGTACAGTCTTGTAGTACATTCTTAGGAGTTCCATAGTCACAAGTGGTTATAGTCTTCTAGTACATTCTTAGGAGTTCCATAGTCACAAGTGGTACAGTCTTGTAGTACATTCTTAGGAGTTCCATAGTCACAAGTGGTACAGTCTTGTAGTATATTCTTAGGAGTTCCATAGTCACAAGTGGTACAGTCTTGTAGTATATTCTTAGGAGTTCCATAGTCACAAGTGGTACAGTCTTGTAGTACATTCATAGGAGTTCCATAGTCACAAGTGGTACAGTCTTGTAGTACATTCTTAGGAGTTCCATAGTCACAAGTGGTTATAGTCTTCTAGTACATTCTTAGGAGTTCCATAATCACAAGTGGTACAGTCTTGTAGTACATTCTTAGGAGTTCCATAGTCACAAGTGGTACAGTCTTGTAGTACATTCTTAGGAGTTCCATAGTCACATGTGGTACAGTCTTGTAGTACATTCATAGGAGTTCCATAGTCACATGTGGTACAGTCTTGTAGTACATTCATAGGAGTTCCATAGTCACAAGTGGTACAGTCTTGTAGTACATTCATAGGAGTTCCATAGTCACATGTGGTACAGTCTTGTAGTACATTCATAGGAGTTCCATAGTCACATGTGGTACAGTCTTGTAGTACATTCATAGGAGTTCCATAGTCACAAGTAAAAAGTAAAGTAAAGAGCCCTGTCACGCCAAGTGGCGAATAGGGAATAGGGTGTTAGTGACCGTAATTTTTACAGACCTTCGGCACATGATTTGGGGTAATGTGGTCGGTATTATGCCCGTACCGCTTTACTTTCCCAGAAAAAAATCCGGTACCCATTTAAGTCTGGGTGAACCTGGAAGTCGTCGGTCAGGATCGAACTCGACCTCTTGTCCTTTGTAGTCCAATTCACTAACCACTGAGCTATCGTGACTATCCATAGTCACAAGTGGTACAGTCTTATAGTACATTCTGGGAGCTCCACAGTCACAAGTGGTACAGTCTTGTAGTACATACTTGAGTGGGAGCTCCATAGTCACGGGTGATACAGTCTTGTAGTACATACTTGGGTGGGAGCTCCATAGTCACGGGTGATACAGTCTTGTAGTACATACTTGAGTGGGAGCTCCATAGTCACGGGTGATACAGTCTTGTAGTACATACTTGAGTGGGAGCTCCATAGTCACGGGTGATACAGTCTTGTAGTACATACTTGGGTGGGAGCTCCATAGTCACGGGTGATACAGTCTTGTAGTACATACTTGAGTGGAGCTCCATAGTCACGGGTGATACAGTCTTGTAGTACATACTTGAGTGGGAGCTCCATAGTCACGGGTGATACAGTCTTGTAGTACATACTTGGGTGGGAGCTCCATAGTCACGGGTGATACAGTCTTGTAGTACATACTTGAGTGGGAGCTCCATAGTCACGGGTGATACAGTCTTGTAGTACATACTTGAGTGGGAGCTCCATAGTCACGGGTGATACAGTCTTGTAGTACATACTTGAGTGGGAGCTCCATAGTCACGGGTGATACAGTCTTGTAGTACATACTTGAGTGGGAGCTCCATAGTCACGGGTGATACAGTCTTGTAGTACATACTTGAGTGGGAGCTCCATAGTCACGGGTGATACAGTCTTGTAGTACATACTTGAGTGGGAGCTCCATAGTCACGGGTGATACAGTCTTGTAGTACATACTTGAGTGGGAGCTCCATAGTCACGGGTGGTACAGTCTTGTAGTACATACTTGAGTGGGAGCTCCATAGTCACGGGTGATACAGTCTTGTAGTACATACTTGAGTGGGAGCTCCATAGTCACGGGTGGTACAGTCTTGTAGTACATACTTGAGTGGGAGCTCCATAGTCACGGGTGGTACAGTCTTGTAGTACATACTTGAGTGGGAGCTCCATAGTCACGGGTGGTACAGTCTTGTAGTACATACTTGAGTGGGAGCTCCATAGTCACGGGTGGTACAGTCTTGTAGTACATACTTGAGTGGGAGCTCCATAGTCACGGGTGGTACAGTCTTGTAGTACATACTTGAGTGGGAGCTCCATAGTCACGGGTGGTACAGTCTTGTAGTACATACTTGAGTGGGAGCTCCATAGTCACGGGTGGTACAGTCTTGTAGTACATACTTGAGTGGGAGCTCCATAGTCACGGGTGGTACAGTCTTGTAGTACATACTTGAGTGGGAGCTCCATAGTCACGGGTGGTACAGTCTTGTAGTACATACTTGAGTGGGAGCTCCATAGTCACGGGTGGTACAGTCTTGTAGTACATACTTGAGTGGGAGCTCCATAGTCACGGGTGATACAGTCTTGTAGTACATACTTGAGTGGGAGCTCCATAGTCACGGGTGGTACAGTCTTGTAGTACATACTTGGGTGGGAGCTCCATAGTCACGGGTGGTACAGTCTTGTAGTACATACTTGAGTGGGAGCTCCATAGTCACGGGTGATACAGTCTTGTAGTACATACTTGGGTGACCCATTTTATGGATCTGTGTTCTGAGTGCCCTGTTATATAAGTCTGAAGATTGTAGTCTGCTAATGTCATCTGTGCCTTTATAAATTCCTGTTTTAGGTCAAATCATCTATTTCTCTACTTTCAGGTTTCATTACATGTTTTAGGTCTAACTTTTTATTGTTATTACTTGTTTTGAGCCATAACTTCTATTTTACTTTCAATTTTCATTGCTTGTTTTATTTAAGTTTTTTATATTAGGCTTCTGTTAGCTTTCATACTTCATCCAGTCTTACTCCAATTGGTCACTGTTTCAACTCTTAAACTTATGCTATGGTCCCTGTTTCAACTCTTATAAACTTATTCTATTGGTCCCTGTTTCAGCTCATAAACTTATTCTATTGGTCCCTGTTTCAGCTCTTAAACTTATTCTATTGGTCCCTGTTCAGCTCTTAAACTTATTCTATTGGTCACTGTTTCAACTCTTAAACTTATTCTATTGGTCACTGTTTCAACTCTTAAACTTATTCTATTGGTCCCTGTTTCAACTCTTAAACTTAAACTATTGGTCCCTGTTTCAACTCTAAAACTTATGCTATTGGTCCCTGTTTCAACTCATGCTATTGGTCCCTGTTTCAACTCTTATAAACTTATTCTATTGGTCCTGTTTCAGCTCTTAAACTTATTCTATGGTCCCTGTTTCAACTCTTAAACTTATGCTATTGGTCCCTGTTTCAACTCTTAAACTTATGCTATTGGTCCCTGTTTCAACTCTTAAACTTATGCTATTTGTCCCTGTTTTAATTCTTATAAACTTATTCTATTGGTCCCTGTTTCAGCTCTTAAATTTATTCTATTGGTCCCTGTTTCAACTCTTATAAACTTATTCTATTGGTCCCTGTTTCAACTCTTATAAACTTATTCTATTGGTCCCTGTTTCAACTCTTATAAACTTATTCTATTGGTCCCTGTTTCAACTCTTATAAACTTATTTTATTGGTCCCTGTTTCAGCTCTTAAACTTATTCTATTGGTCCCTGTTTCAACTCTTATAAACTTATTCTATTGCTCCCTGTTTCCGCTCTTAAACTTATTCTATTGGTCCCAGTTTGGCTATTGGTTCCCTGTTTCAGCTCGGAAAATCTCATGCATTTGGCTGGTCCATTTCCACTCTGAAATTATAGTAAGCGTTAGATATAAATGATAATAGTTGTCGACGAGAAAGACAGTGATGACCAACACGACAACAGACAAACGATAGACCAGTCTTGTCGACAACTGGTTGATTACAATCACACACTTATAGATATCACAGCTGAAGAGCTGTCAGTATTGAACCAGTTCCATTTTCTGGGGTGACGCCAATTCCTGGAAATTGCTAATATCGTCAACGATATGAATAGAAACAGATGATTGCTGTGTGGGAATTCCCGAAACTATGTCTGAAACAAGACCTAAGAGGAATGCACGCAGAAATAAAGAGAATGACTAATAAAAATAAAAAAGCCACAGAAGGTGGATGCATTGCAGACACAAAAAAGGAAAAATGCTAACAGACAATAAGGATATCATAAATAGATGGCAGGAATATATAACAGAACTATTCATGATCAAAGGGACAAGAAACCAGTTATAAAATGTACATCAGGCTATAAAATCTTAAAATCTGAGGTGGAAAAAGCTATAAAAACAATGAAAAGGGAAAAGCAGCAGGACCTGAAAGCATACAGATAGAGATGATACAGGCACTTGAAGATTTGGCATTGAAGTGATTACAGACATATGCAACGACATATACCACACAGGATACATACCAAATGAACTAAAAAACATCAACTTTCATTGCATTGCTAAAAAGAATGGTGCAGTTGAATGCAGTGACTTTAGAACAATAAGCCTAATGAGCCATGTTACAAAAATCTTGCTAAAAGTTATACAAGGAAGGATTCAGAATAAAATCAATACTGAATTAGATGAGCAGCAATTTGGATTTAGGAAAAATAGCGGGACAAAAGAAGCCATATTCTGCATGAGAACATTAATCGAAAAATACACAGAAGTAAACAAACCAATATATGCCTGCTTCATAGACTACACCAAAGCTTTTGATAGAGTACACCACAAACAACTTATAGAATGCCTAAAAGAGATACATCTAGATGACATGGATATACGACTAATGTGCAATCTATACTGGGAGCAAACAGCAATAATAAAATATAACAAAGAGTTCTCTACACCCATTGATATAAAAAGAGGAGTAAGACAAGGATGCATCCTATCACCAAGCTTGTTCAATCTATACACTGAGCAAATCTTTAAAAACATCATAGAGATGCCAGGCCTACAAATTAATGGAAAGATAATCAATAACCTAAGATATGCTGACGATACTGTACTACTAGCAGAAATCCTAAAGACCTACAACAATTACTTAATGAATAAAACACGACAAGCAAAAAAAATATGGACTAGATATGAATATCAAAAGACTAAAACTATGATCATAAACAAAGAAAATACTCAAAACCCACAAGTGGATATCAAAATTGAAGGAATAGACCTTGAGACAGTTCAGAACTACAACTACCTTGGACATACTATAACCAGTGATGGAAATGTACAACTGAAATAAACAAAAGAATAGGAATGGCAAAAAGTAATTTTAATGTCATGAAGGACATACTAACATCAAAACAAATAACACCAGAGCTAAAACTAAGAATAGCAAAATGTTACATCTTCTCAATATTCCTATATGGTGCTGAAACATGGACATTAGACAAGAAAACCGAACAGAGAATTGAAGCCTTTGAAATGTGGATATATAGAAGAATAGGTAGAATTGGATGGAAGGAAAAGAAAACAAATGACAAGTCTTAAAACAACTAAAAATGAAAAGAGAACTTCTGAACACAATTAGAACAAGACAAATGCGATTCTTAGGCCATGTTAAAAGACACAACAGCCTACTGAAAGTGATCCTGGAGGGGAAAATACAAGGTAAAAGAGGCAGAGGCAGACCAAGATTAACATGGACGAGTAACATCAAAAGATGGACAAATCAACCGATGACAACCTGCACCATCAAAGCAAGAGATAGAGCAAAATGGCGCTCCATGGTAGCCAACCTTCGTTGCGGAGACGGCACACTCAATGATGATGATGTCTGTTACTTTCTCTGTCTGCTATATTTTTAAAACAGTGAACTAAAATATTAGATAAAAGTGATATCAACAGCTTAAACATTTGATTATATAAATATATGTACTTAATTATATCTTAAAATATTTTGTAATTAAAAAAAAAAAGATAAAAACAGACAATTAGGGAAGGGGGAGGTAATATCGCAATAACGCTGAGATGATGTCGAGACAACACAATTCTACGTGAAGCGTTCGGGTTTTCCCGCAGTGCTTTAGCCGTAGTGACGTCAACGGGTCGTATCTCATACGCACACTATTGATATGTACCGTTGTATTTCTCTGTGTTATGAAACAATTAACTGTGATGAAATAAAACATGTTAACTATCGTGGTCGGGAACAGAGTTCAAGATAAGAGAGGTCCAGCGATATTTGTCGAAGTAATGGAGGGTGTCTTTGCTCTCCTCATCAAAGATGAGGAAGTTGTCAGGACTTGATAATATAACCACAGAGGAGATGGAAGTTATGGGAACAGGACTTGGTAATATAATATAACCACAGAGGAGATGGAAGTTATGGGGAACAGGACTTGATAATATAACCACAGAGGAGATATGGAAGATTTGTGGAAGAGGATTTGATATATAACCACAGAGGAGATGGAAGTTATGGGGAACAGGACTTGGTTAGTTGATGCCTGTGTGGTTATTTGTGGAGATGATGATAAGATCATAGAAGACATAATGGGAATACCTATATCTGGTCATACAATAAATAACACCCAAGTTGTACTGTGGTGCTAACAGTCACCATTTAAATAATTGACATAAAAATATGGAAAGTTGAAATAAAGAGCTCGCCTCAGGCGTAACTAATTCCTGCACGCAGAAGTAAGTGAATAGGGCAGTGTTGGAAACAGGTCAAGAAATTCAAGTTTGTAGGCACGATGTTGATTTCTGATGGTAGATGTACAACAGTGGTTGGGTGTAGAATAGGTCTGATGGTAGATGTACAACAGAGGTGGGTGTACAATAGGTCTGATGGTAGATGTACAACAGAGGTGGGGTGTAGAATAGGTCTGATGGTAGATGTACAACAGAGGTGGGGTGTACAATAGGTCTGATGGTAGATGTACAACAGAGGTGGGGTGTAGAATAGGTCTGATGGTAGATGTACAACAGAGGTGGGGTGTAGAATAGATCTGATGGTAGATGTACAACAGAGGTGGGATGTAGAATAGATCTGATGGTAGATGTACAAAAGAGGTAGGGTGTAGAATAGATCTGATGGTAGATGTACAACAGAGGTGGGATGTAGAATAGATCTGATGGTAGATGTACAACAGAGGTTGGGTGTAGAATAGATTGATGGTAGATGTACACAGAGGTGGATGTAGAATAGATCTGATGGTAGATGTACAACAGAGGTAGGGTGTAGAATAGGTCTGATGGTAGATGTACAACAGAGGTGGGATGTAGAATAGATCTGATGGTAAATGTACAACAGAGGTAGGGTGTAGAATAGGTCTGATGGTAGATGTACAACAGAGGTGGGATGTAGAATAGGTCTGATGGTAAGCACTATTAAGGCTGAGTCCTATAATTTTGCTTTCTTTCACTATAATGTCCAACATTTCTTGTAACTCATTTTCACTCTTACGATTAAGACTGTATCATCAGCATACCTTAGATATCTATATAATCTTCTTCTTCTTCTCTCTTTCCTCTCTGCCTTTCACGTCGAGGGAGATATAATTTGCGGTCTTTTGCTCTTCTGTTCGCCTCTGCTGCTGTTATTTTCCTAGTGCTTCTAATATTCCATCATCCATTTTTTTCATGGTCTACCCTTGGGTCTGATGTTTTCACAACGTTTGTTGAAGGCTCGTTGTGTTGTGTTTTGATCTTTCTGCCGTGTCACGTGGCCAAACCACTTTATCTGTTTTTTCCTTATATATCCATGACGGGGGCTATTCCTAGCTTTTTTCTCAGTTCTTCATTTCTGATCTTATCTCTCAGACTGTTTCCTGTCATTCGTCTAACCCATTTAATCTTTGTAGAGGTTTTTTTCTTATTGTTCTTGCATCTAGGGTCCAGGTCTGCATGGGTAGCACAACGTTTGGGATGAAGATTGTATTGTATAGTGCTCGTTTTTGCCTCCAGAGTTATTTTCCTTGTTGGACAATAGTGGTGATAACTGTCCGATGATTTGACAAGCTTTGTTGCATCTTGATTCTACTCTGCTGTTTGAGAATTATCGTTTGTCATTAGACTTCCTAGGTATTTGAATACCTCTACTTGTTTTAGTTGCCTGCCTTCTATAGTTATGTTGATGTTCTGTTTATTTTTTGCGGCATTCATGACTTCTGTTTTTGTGATTTGACTTTCATGTTGTATTTTGTGCCTGAGCTGTTGAGTTTGTTTAAGTGTTCTTGTAGGTCTTCTATTTTTCATGTATTAGTGCCTGATCGTCTGCAAATAGAAGCTCGTTGATCTCCTCTGTCTCTGATGGTTGGCTAGCTTGCATATATAGTCCATGTATGTAATAAACAGTAGGGGGATAGTACGCACCCCTGTCTTACCCTGATCTAACTTCGAAGTGGTCTGTGTAGCCTGTTGCTGTCCTGACCTGCAGCTGCTGTTGACGTAGAGACTTTTAATAATGTTGGTTAGATGTTGGCTTACTCCGTATGTTGTTAGTATCTCCCACATCTGTTCTCTGTTTACTCTGTCGAATGCTTGTTCCTGGTCAATGAAAGCTATGTACACATTTTGATTGAGTTATGTCTTTTTTCTGCAAGCTGTTTTAATGTGAATAGAGCGTCAGTACATCCTCTGTTTTTTCGGAACCCCATTTGAGAATCGCTCAACTGTAGTTCTATTATTGGTCTCAGCCTTTTCCCCAAGATAACTATAATAATACGTCATGGAATTCCCGCTATTACTATAGCATGTAAATACGTCAGGGAATTCCGGCTGTTTCTAGAACGCGTCTAGTCACAACCAACTACTATATCCACTCAAACTATATTTGGCTGTGATCTAGCTCTAGAATAGAACAAACTGGTGCTGCTGTGACGTCAATCTTGATTCAACAGTCTCCTTTGTTTGAGCTTTTATGATTCTGTTACATCAGTTTTTGTGCGCCGGGTGAGTTAACATCTTTTATGATTCTGTTACATCAGTTTGTGCGCCGGGTGAGTTAACATCTTTTATAATTCTGCAACCATTTTGTTACTGGTTCGGTGAGAGCGTGTTTCATAGATGTGTTCACACAGGGCGGCCATTCAACGTTTCATCTTAATTGGCGATTCTTTTATTTTGTACAAATTTGGAGATCTGGAATATTTGTGTTAACGACAACTTGGTAATATTTGTTAACGACAACTTGATAATATTTTGTTAACGACAACATGGTAATATTTTGTTAACGACAAACTTGATAATATTTTGTTAACGACAACATGGTAATATTTTGTTAATGACAACTTGATAATATTATTTGTTAACGACAACTTGATAAAATTTGTTAACGACAACATGGTAATATTTTGTTAATGACAACTTGATAATATTTTGTTAACGACAACTTGATAATATTTTGTTAATGACAACTTGATAATATTTTGTTAACAACAACTTGATAATATTTTGTTTAATGACAACTTGATAATATTTTGTTAACGACAACTTGATAATATTTTGTTAATGACAACTTGATAATATTTTGTTAACGACAACTTGATAATATTTTGTTTACGCAACTTGATAATATTTTTGTTAACAACAACTTGATAATATTTTGTTAATGACAACTTTATAATATTTTTTGTTACGACACTTGATAATATTTTGTTAACGACAACATGGTAATATTTTGTTAACGACAACTTGATAATATTTTGTTAACGACAACATGGTAATATTTTGTTAATGACAACTTGATAATATTTTGTTAACGACAACTTGATAAAATTTTTTAACGACAACATGGTAATATTTTGTTAATGACAACTTGATAATATTTTGTTAACGACAACTTGATAATATTTTGTTAACGACAACTTGATAATTTTTGTTAACGACAACTTGATAATATTTTTGTTAACGACAACATGGTAATATTTTGTTAATGACAACTTGATGATATTTTGTTAACAACAACTTGATAATAGTTTGTTAACGACAACTTGATAATATTTTGTTAACGACAACATAAATATTATTTTGTTAACGACAACTTGATAATATTTTGTTACCAGACAACATGATAGTATTTTGTTAACGACAACATGATATATTTTGTTAACAACAACATGATAATATTTTGTTAACGACAACATGATAATATTTTGTTAACGACAACATGGTAATATTTAGTTAACGACAACTTGGTAATATTTAGTTAACGGCAACATGATAATATTTTGTTAATGACAACAGGATAATAAAAACATTATAATATATATTGTGTTAACAACATGATTATATTTTGTTAACGACAACATGATAATATTGTGTTACAACAACATGATTATATTTTATTAATGACAACATGATAATATTTGTTAACGACAAAATGATAATATTTTGTTAACAACAACATGATAATATTTTTTTAACGACAACTTGATATATGTTGTTAACAACAACATGATAATATTTTGTTAACGACAACTTGGTAATATTTGTTAACAACAACTGGATAATATTTTGTTAACGACAACTTGATAATATGTTTTTAACAACAACATGATAATATTTTGTTAACGACAACATGGTAATATTTTGTTAACAACAACTGGATAATATTTTGTTAACGACAACTTGATAATATGTTGTTAACGACAGCAGGATAATAACAACAACATTATAATATTGTGTTAACGACATGATTATATTTTGTTAATAATATTCTTTTAATGACAACTTGATAATATTTTGTTAACGACAACGTGTAATATTTTGTTAATGACAACTTGATAATATTTTGTTAACGACAACTTGATAATATGTTTGTTAACGACAACTTGATAATATGTTGTTTAACGATAACTTGATAATATTTTGTTAACGACAACTTGATAATTTTTTTTTATTACGACAACATGATAATATTTTGTTAACGACAACATGATAATTTTTGTTAACGACAACATGGTAATATTTTGTTAACGACAACTTGATGATATTTTGTTACGACAACACTTGATAATAGTTTGTTAACGACAACATGATAAATATTTTGTTTACGACAACTTGATAATATTTTAACGACAACTTGATAAATATTTTGTTAACGACAACTTCATAATATTTTGTTAACGACAACTTGATATATTATGTTAACGACAACTTCATAATTTTTGTTAACACAACTTGATAATATTTTGTTAACGACTGCATGATAATATTTTGTTAACGACAACATGATAATATTTTTTAACAACAACTTGATAATATTTTGTTAACGACAACATGATAATATTTTGTTAACGACAACATGATAATATTTTGTTAACGACAACTTGATAATATTTTGTTACCGACAACATGATAGTATTTGTTAACGACAACATGATAATATTTTTGTTAACAACAACATGATAATATTTTTGTTAACGACAACATGATAATATTTTGTTAACGACTGCATGATAATATTTTTGTTAACAACAACATGATAATATTTTTGTTAACGACAACATGATATATTTTGTTAACACCAACATGATAATATTTTGTTAACGACAACATGATAATATTTTTGTTAACGACTGCATGATAATATTTTGTTAACGACAACTTGGTAATATTTTGTTAACGACAACATGGTAATATTTTTGTTAACGAGACAACATGATAATATTTTGTATGTAACGACTGCATGATAATATTTGTTAACGACAACATAGTAATATTTTGTTAACGGCAACATGATAATATTTGTGTTAACGACAACTTGATAATAATTTTGTTAACGACAACTTGATAATATTTTGTTAACGACAACATGGTAATAATTTTGTTAACGACAACATGGTAATATTTTGTTAACGACAACTTGATAATATTTTGTTAACGACAACATGGATAATATTTTGTTAACGACAACATGGTAATATTTTGTTAACGACAACATGGTAATATTTTGTTAACGACAACTTGATAATATTTTGTTAACGACAACATGATAATATTTTGTTAACGACAACATGATATAATATTTTTGTTAACGACACACATGGTAATATTTTGTTAACGACAACTTGATAATATTTTGTTAACGACAACTTGATAATATCTTGTTAACGACACTTGGTAATATCTTGTTAACGACAACATGGTAATATCTTGTTAACGACAACTTGATAATATCTTGTTAACGACAACTTGGTAATATCTTGTTAATGACAACTTGGTAATTCTTGTTAACGACAACTTGGTAATATCTTGTTAACGACAACTTGATAATATCTTGTTTAACGACAACTTGGTAAATCTTGTTAATGACAATTGTAGGCCACAGTCAGTGATGATTCAATTTCATGAGACTTGTCTCCCCCCTCTGTCCCAGCACATGGCAGCATGGCTGTAATGTCAGATATTGTCTCCCCTTATATCGGTGTAAAGCTGCCAGTAAAGTAAAAAAATCTCGATATCACTTTATATTTGTGTAAAGCTTGTTTAGTAAAAGTAAAACATTCTTGATATCGCTTTATATCGGCGTAAAGCTGTTAGTAAAGTAAAAAATTCTCGATATCACTTTATATGTGTAAAGCTGTTAGTAAGTAAAAAATTCTCGATATCACTTTATATCGGTGTAAAGCTGTTAGTAAAGTAAATATTCTCGATATCGCTTTATATCGGTGTAAAGCTGTTAGTAAAGTAAACATTCTCGATATCGCTTTATATCGGTGTAAAGCTGTTAGTAAAGTAAACATTCTCGATATCGCTTTATATCGGTGTAAAGCTGCCAGTAAAGTAAAACATTCTTGATATCGCTTTATATCGGTGTAGAACTGCCAGTAAAGTAAAACATTCTTGATATCGCTTTATATCGGTGTAGAACTGCCAGTAAAGTAAAACATTCTCGATATCGCTTATATCGGTGTAAGCTGCCAGTAAAGTAAACATTCTTGCTATCCTTTATATCGGTGTAAAACTGCCAGTAAAGTAAAGCATTTCTCGATATCGCTTTATATCGTGTAGAACTGCCAGTAAAGTAAAACATTCTTGATATCGCTTTATATCGGTGTCAAGCTGCCAGTAAAGTAAAACATTCTTGATATCGCTTTATATCGATGTCAAGCTGCAGTAAAGTAAAACATTCTTGATATATCGCTTTATATCGGTGTCAAGCTGCCGTAAAGCACCATCGATATCGCTAGCCAACAACACAGAGACAATATAGTCAGAGACTATAGTTCGTTCAGAAATTCGTGCCCACAGAGTCGATCAATATCTCGGTAACTGGTGAATTTGTGTAGAGAGTTAAGGCATAAAAATGTGAAGCTGCAGTAAAGCTGAATATAAGGAAAAATAAAAATGGTATATAAGAAGCTTTCAAAGAAATTCTTAACCGTCCACTACTCACAGTTTAATAGATTTTGAAGCTGAAACACCAGCAGCAGAATTAGATGTAAATTTAGATGACTTCACCTTGAGTGAAATAGAAACCACCTTAAAGCTAATGACCAATAACAAGGCTGCTGGAGAGGATAAGTTAACAGCTGAGATCCTCAAGGCAATTGATAGCCATAATTTAATACATCTCCAAAAATGTTCAACATCATTTGGAACACAGAGAAGAACGCCTCATAAATGGAAAAAAGGAATCATTGTTTAAGATCCCAAAAAGGGCAATCTTAGAGATTGTAACAACTGGAGAGGCGTGACACTTTTGTCAGTTGCCTCAAAGTTATTCTGTAAAATCATCCTAAATAGAATAAAGGATTCAATAGATACAGTGATGCGTGAAGAACAGGCTGTGTTTAGAAAAGGGAGAAGCTGTCTTGACCACATTTCACTCTACGACTTATATTGGAGAACACATTGAAAAGCAAAAAACTTTTGTACTTAACTTCATCGACTTCAAAAAAGCATTTGATAGTATTCATAGAGATTCTTTGTGGAAAATTCTGAAGCAATATGGCTTACCATCAAAAATCATAAATATTATCAAAGACATGTATGATGGTTACACATGTGCAGTTCGAACAGAGGAAGACTGAGCGAATGTTTCCCAATAGAAACTGGGGTTAAACAAGGATGTATTTTATCGCCCTTGTTTATTTGGAATTGTTATGGACTTCATAATGAAGAAATGCTGCACTGGTAATAAAGGCATCGAATGGATACAAGGAACCATTTGGAGGACCTCGACTTTGCTGATGACATAGTTTCTCATCAGCAGTCAGATAAAAACGATGCAGGAAAACACAAATGAACTATCATCAATAGCCAGCAAATTTGGGCTTGAGGTCAATCATGAAAAGACTAAAGTCATGAAAAGTTTAATTCCAACAAGTGACAAAATATACATGGAAACAAACCAGTAGAAGAGATCGAGCACTTTATCTATCTTGGAAGTCACATTGATCGAGAAGGGATACGAGCAAAGAAATTAGAATCAGACTGGCTAAAGCAGCAATGTCTTTCAGAAGCCTTGAAAAGTTGTGGAAATCAAAACTCATTAGCACAAAACACAAAACTTAGGCTATTCAAATCAAATGTACTATCAACCCTTACGTATGCATGTGAAAGCTGGAAAACAACAAGAGATATAGAAACAAAGTTGAACGCATTCGAAAATAAATTCTAAGGAAAATACTTGGTATAGAATGGAACGAATTCAAAACAAACGAGGAATTAGAGAATCGCCAATCAACCACTAATATCTTCAGTAATAAAGAAAAGACGATGGTCATACGTTGGACATGTGATGAGAAGAGATAATAATCGAATAGCAAAGCAAGCCCTCATATGGGAAACAACAGGTAAAAGAAAAGAGGAAGACCAGGGAGACACTGAGAAGAACATTGATGAGAGAGGCAAGAGCAGCAGGAATCGGCTCCCTCAATGAGATAGAACTGCTTGCACAGAACAGAGACAGATGGCGAGATTTGATAAAATATCTTTAAAAGAAAACTGCTAGAACAAAAAATTCATATAGGATAAGGTGTATCTTGGTCTACGCCCTATGGGCCGGTTACGGCTCGAAAGGTCAATAGATAGAAGAAGCTTTACGTGACAAGTGGACGACACAGACTAAACAACGTTTCGGCTCAATAGGCCTTCATCAGAACAAACAAAAAAAAACACACACACAAAACTGAATTTGTGTAATTTGTTTTCATGAAATATTACTCTATGTCACCGACCCTCAGATTTTAAAACATTTATGTACAAGGTAGTATGAATTTTGCACAATTCGTTCTTTGTTGTACAAAAAAACAAGTAAAGTACCCCCGTCACGCCAAGTGGCGTATAGGGAATATGGTGTTAGTGACCATACATTATGCAGACCTTCAGCACATGATTTTGGGGGGTAATGCAGTCGGTATTACGCCCGTGCCGCTTTACTTTCCAGAAAAAAAATCCGGTACCCATTAAAGGTTGTTTTTGTTGTATAATTTTGGAAAATATCAAACCGCGTGCTCTAAACGTTAGATTTTACTGTAAATTATGTTAATTTTCTAACAATGCAAGCCAAAGGCGTATCCGTATCACATTGAAGAGGGCAGCATTTTTCATTTGATTTTATATCTTCGTCATAGAGATAAGTAAACTTTGACCAAAGTATCAAACACACATATTCAACAAATAGTAGGCGTGTCATCAAAAAATATATGGAACAACCAGAACATCAAACACCATAGTCGCCAATTAGTAGGTGTGTCATCAACAAAATATATGGAACAACCAGAACATCAAACACACATAGTCAGCAAATAGTAAGAGTGTCATCAACAAAATATATGGAACAACCAGAACATCAAACACACATAGTCACAAATAGTAAGAGTGTCATCAACAAAATTGTGCACATGTCATACATATGTCATTCCGAATCAGAAGTCTCTAAGAGGTTTACAACTGTTATCGGTTACAAACTGCAATCCCTCTCGTTGCCAGTATTGTTCCTCTTCTCTGAGCACAGGGTCGTCACATTTTCTCCAGTATTGTTCCTCTTCTCTGAGCACAGGGTCGTCACATTTTCCTCCAGTATTGTTCCTCTTCTCTGAGCACAGGGTCGTCACATTTTCTCCAGTATTGTTCCTCTTCTCTGAGCACATGGTCGTCACATTTTCTCCAGTATTGTTCCTCTTCTTGAGCACATGGTCGTCACATTTTCTCCAGTATTGTTCCTCTTCTCTGAGCACAGGGTCGTCACATTTTCTCCAGTATTGTTTCCTCTTCTCTGAGCACAGGGTCGTCACATTTTCTCCAGTATTGTTCCTCTTCTCTGAGCACATGGTCTCACATTTTCTCCAGTATTCATGTCTATCGTTGAGAGGGCATCACGCGTCAATTCTTTAACATCACACATTTTAAAACGTCGTGTTCTGCGCAGCAACTTGCCCTTTGACTTTAGCCCACACAAGTTCTATTGGGTTGAGGTGCGAATGATAAGGTGCAAGGCGGAGAGATGTGTGGCCATACTTTGCAATTATTTTATCAGTTTGATATAACTTTGTCTTCTTAGTTTGTCTAACAAGTTGCAACAACTCTGGTTTTAACTGGGTGTTTTGAAAGGAAACATTTTCTTTTCTAAGCCACGTGATGATTTGATCTTTTGTGCTTGACGAATTAGGAACTTTGTCCTCCAGTGCTGCCACATTATGATAGGATGTATTGTCCATTACAGACATGAAGGTCTATCGAATGGGGAGTAGAGTGTTCTCTATCCAGTCTCTGAAAATTCGTCCATTCATTTCAGTGTGGTAGTCCCTATGTCTGTAGACTTTGATTGAAAATAAAGTCGTGTATCATTAACAAGACCATTCTCTCTACTGCCAGCATGTACCAATATAATGCGTTTGTCCTTTGCTGCTGGAAATGCTTCTTTTATGTTATCTGTCAACTGATTGCCATTTTTTTCTCATATGCATGATGAGCATTGACCCACGTTTCATCCAAATATACTATATCGTAGCCTTCCATTCACGGATCTGCCTCAGGTTTTTCTTCGGGGGCAGCTATCGGGTGTGGTTTATCACAAACACTATTTCTACCACTAGCAGATTTTCGAAATGAAACCAACGCCTCTTACGATCTCCCCAAAGAGTCGTTGTTGAGATTGTAAATCATATTCTGGAGCCGCGATAGCTCAGTGGTTAGTGAACTGGACTACCACGGACAAGGGGTAGGGTTCGATCCCAACCGACGGCTTTCCGGGTTCACCCAGCCTTAAATGGGGCGGGATTTTTTTTTTCTGGGAAGTAAAGCAGCACGGCGTAATATTGACCACATTAGCCCAAAAATCATGTGCTGAAGGTCTGTAAAATATAGGGTCACTAACACCATATTTCCCTATACGCCACTTGGCGTGACGAGGGTACTTTTACTTTACTTTTAATATCACATTCTAATTGCAGTCGAACTTTAGTTTGCTCAGTCTAACAAGTTGATTCGATTCAAACATTTTCCAAATTTTCACGTCTAATAATATCTTTGTCATAATCATCAACTTTCATTTTTTCTTCCTTGCTTGACCGCCGTATCTGCAGAGTCAAAGTTCTGTCCTATCCATCGATTGAAAGATTTTCTATCTATATTTAGAGCTGCCGTGTTCTGTTTTCTGTTAAATTTCGTAATATAACCGATCCCTTTTAGATTTCTTGCAAAAGTGTATGTACAATAACACAGTTACCTTTTGCATAGTGATGAATTTACACTTTAAACTCTTCATGGTTTTAAAAATCAAGTAGTCACTTCACAACAGCTTACAAATTATCACACATACAGGAATATTCATTAATAGTAATATTTTGTCAAATTACGTCTCTGACCAATTTAACAAGAAACCGGAAATGAAATAACCAAAAAAAAAAAAAAAAAAACCTCCGGAGTTGCGCGTGTTGCGCGTGTCTTACAAGTTCCGATTCAGTACTGCTACCTGGTTCTAATATAGTGGGGAGAGCACGTGACATTTGCCTTTTTAAATGATGAGTTGATTACAACAAATGTGGGTATTGTAAAATCTTAAAATTTAGGACAAGCAGAAAATCTTATTTGTATATACCTCAAAGAAGCAAAAATCTGTCCTAAATACATGACAGTAGGGCAAAAAATCAGACTTAAGGTCGTGAAAAATAAGATTTCACGAAAAAGAATTACAGAAATTCATCAAACAGTTTCCGAGATAATTAATAAACTCTATGGGCACGCATTTGTGAACGGACTACAGAAGGAAACAGCTGGAGGTAGAAGTCCACACAGAGACCATTATATTGGGTGACGTCCTCCGCATCGAAGTTGGCGTGGATCCCAGTCGTGCGACGGAGTTCATGCACGTGGGCCAGGGAATTTCTCATCGTTATTTTTCGAGGGAATCTCGGAGCACTTATGGGTTAGTCCAGTGTGTAGTGATGATGGTCCAAACAACAAACTTTCTGTTTGTGACTGTCTTTCTTGAAGCAGAATGTTCGCGTCTGTAAAACACAAGACATCGTAGCTCCGACACAAAACCGTTCCTTGCTCGGTGGGCGATCAGAAAACAGGTTTCAAGATGAAAATAGGTCACAATAGAATGAGAAATCACATGTTCACCAAATTTAAAATAGGTCACAATAGAATGAGAAATCACATGTTCACCAAATTTAAAATAGGTCACAATAGAATGAGAAATCACATGTTCACCAAGTTTAAAATAGGTCACAATAGATGAGAAATCACATGTTCACCAGTTTAAAATAGGTCACAATAGAATGAGAAATCACATGTTCACCAAGTTTAAAATAGGTCACAATAGAATGAGAAATCACATGTTCACCAAGTTTAAAATAGGTCACAATAGAATGAGAAATCACATGTTCCACCAAATTCCAAAATAGGTCACAATAGAATGAGAAATCACATGTTCACCAAGTTTAAAATAGGTCACAATAGAATGAGAAATCACATGTTCACCAAATTTAAAATAGGTTATTGAGTTATTAGCGGGTCATCATCATTGTACTCCGAACATCTCCATAGGTGCTCAGATCCCCTCCTCAGTTATTGAGTTTATTTGCGGG